>JACEFZ010020909.1:0-25000 GCA_014155875.1 Cepaea nemoralis | reverse complement strand
TGACATAGTGTGCGTGTGGCATGCCACAGTGTGAGTGACGTAGCGAGTTTAACAAAGTGTGTGACATTGTGTGTGTGTGACATAGTGTGCGTGTGGCATGCCACAGTGTGAGTGACGTAGCGAGTTTAACAAAGTGTGTGACATTGTGTGTGTGTGACATAGTGTGCGTGTGGCATGCCACAGTGTGAGTGACGTAGCGAGTTTAACAAAGTGTGTGACATTGTGTGTGTGTGTGTGACATAGTGTGCGTGTGGCATGCCACAGTGTGAGTGACGTAGCGAGTTTAACAAAATGTGTGACATTGTGTGTGTGTGTGACATAGTGTGCTGATATTATTCTACTGTAAAATGCTGTACGGCTGTCATATAATAGATCAAGCTAACCCAGTTTCCGTTGCTGATACTTATACAAAAGTCATATAATGTTGTACCAAATAACATGATATTATCCGACATCCACGTCGTTCTCGTCGTGTCGAACTTAACTAATAACTGTACATGCTGTTTGTCCTTTAATTCCATGTCACGGGCTTACTCATGTGACACATCTGCTTATTTTGTAAGACATTGTTTGACAAGTTTACAAAACCTCCGTTATTTGTTAGAGAAAATAAGCAAACTGCCATATAATAACGACCCTCACACAAGTAATTTTCATCTACGAAACTTTACATCCCTATCAACCTGTTATCATTGTTGTTTATTCAGCCTATCTAATATCTCACATACTCTACCACACATTTGTTTGTAAAATTTACGGTGACAGTTATTGCCCGGTTTACTGTTACGATGTAAGTTTGATTAAAGTGTTAGAGAATAATTCATGGTTATACGTTTTAGTAACATGGTTTTTGTATATGACGTTTCTGTACTTCATCCCTGTGTCAGTGGATGTCACTGAGTGACCTACATATTTAAATTAGACTGACCTGTTTGATGTTTATACATTGACAGATTACATAGTCTATACTCAAGTGGGTGCTTTGTTGGCCATGCATTGGACTATAGAGTAAGCCACTAAAACAACAAAATATGATTATCTCTGTGTCTCAGTTCAGTGTTTGCGCAATGTAAAAATAAGCTCTTGTTTATCCTGAGCTTGTGTAATTATTATGGAATCCTGCTCTTCCTGTTCAGCATTACAACAGCTGCTCACGAAAACCAATCATATAAAAGTAAAAAGAACACCCTTCCCTACACGTTGTGAGGGTAATACGTGCAAGCTGAAAATTTATTATTATAATTTATATTTAATTATAAATTATTATATAATTATTATTTATACTATTGTGTTCTCTACATGTAATGTGCTCAGTATCAAGCCGTCCTTCTTTATTCGGTCAGTCGATGGATCGGTCGGTCAGTTGATCGGTCGGTGGTCGATTTGGTAATTAATTAGTCGATACGTCATCGTTACTGCAATTAATAAGACCATAAGTGCTCAAATACCCTTCTAGTATCTCCCTCATTGTGTAGGTTTACTATTCATGTTCGGTCCTCAATGACTGTGGGATTACAACCCTGCAGAATACATCTGGCCAAGTGAAAGAGAATATACTTGTTGTGTTTAGGATGCAGGAAATCTGGAAACGGAAGATCTACTCTCAAGAGGGCTGGAAAGTTACCCGCCGCGGAAAGACACTTGGTCAAACACATCAACATGTGTATGTAATGCTTATGAGGGCGATTAGACAAGAAATGATCACAGAGTCGCAATATCAGTGGAGTGAGTCGAACTATTACTGCACTCCATGACTCGGGATATGTTCTGGGCTTGAGTATAGGTGCACTTAGTCTACCAACCACTCAGGTGCCTGGACCCTGCTTTCTCTCAATCTCTCAACCTAGGGGCGTTAACCACTAGTGCAGACTATCCAGACGATATAACTCAACTCTAGTTTAGTCAAAAGAATGATGTATTAATGTATTATGTACAATAGTACAGAAGGATACATGTATAGATCAAGGTAGGACGTTTCGCAGCTAGACAGACACAGAATCAGCAGTGTAGGATCAAGGTAATCATCATTGGGCAGCGCCTGTAACGCCAACACCGTCAGCTATTTCAGTCACGTCTCCTGGTTTTGGCAGATCCTCCCTTGAATGGTTTGGATAGGCGTAACTCCTAGACTTGGGTAGTCGCCCTTCTGGAAACCGGACCCAATTATCAGGTTGTCCATTCAAAACCGCTCACTATCACTAAACTTCAATAATATGACTGCGGTAATGACCCGGTCAAGATTGTTCACACAGGTTCAAACAATGGGGTACTATCGTGGGAACTAAACGGCTCGTGTCATCAGCAAAGTCTCTGGGCCTCAGTGGCCGGATACTATACAGAACATGCCATCGTTACCTGGTAAGGCGATGCAGGTAATATGTGATAGATGTCTGGTAAGTAGCAGGTACTTGAAAAACCTTCTGGTCAGCTATTAATCTGGTCGACTGGAACGTCTTAGGCGAAAAGACAGAGAGCTGCTTCAATCCTGGGGAGCTCACGCAGATATAAATGTTGAGTTTGCGCCATGTTCCTTCGTCATTTGCCGGGCCTAGGCTAGTTTCTTCAGCACCCTCGAATGTAGGTTCTGAAATTGAGAGGGCTTAGTGAGAGTTTCCTGCAACAGCTTATTGCGCCTCCATAGAACATAAGAAGTGTGCACATACTCCAGTCCTACCTCCTCTGAATTCGAAGGTCACGTGTAGTATGCATACATGGTTTCCTCCTCCATGTAGCAGGTGAAGTTCCAACTAGGTTCTATCACTCATTCATAATGGCGTGATTATTTAGATCGGTTTAGATGTCCGCTGGAAACAGTATTATCATTTAGAGAAGGCGGTCTGCCCCTTATGGTCTACATCTCCCACTCTCCCCCATCCTGGAGAAAGACAGTTCTTTAATATTGTTCATCCGCAAGGAAGGATTACTGTGAAAGGACAATTAGAGAAAAAGCAGAAGTCAGCAGATCACACATCACCGTCACACTACACTCAGGAAATTATAGCAATATGTAAAACAAAAAACCCACAAAAATATACAACTGTGTTTATTATTGCTATTCTTGATGATAATATGATGATGATGATGATGATGATGATGATTATGATGATGATGATGATGATGATGATGATGATGATGATGATGATGATGATGATGATGATGATGATGATATAGGTTATACATACCTCATCTGGCTAAGATTGCACATAATCCATGCTTCCGCCAGTGAGACGCAGTTCCCTTCACTAGGCTCAGTCACACCCTGATATCTGTCGCTGACTGTCCATCGCTCCTAAGAGATCTGGAATGAAACGAACGGAGATGGATAGTATCTACGTCTACACATCTCAAAACACATATGTCTATCTTCTTTTTCTTCTTCAGCATTCCGAGCCATTGAGGTTCTTTGCTGCAGATACAATCCATCTCCATTCGTCTCTCTGGTTGACCTTCTCTTGCCAGTCGTTGATTCCAAGTGCTTCTAGGTCTGTATATACACTATCTCTCCACCGTCTTCTTGGTCTATCTCGGGGTCTACGGTCATTTATTTCATGAGTGTAAGCGAGTTTTGTTTCCCTATTATCTTCCAACCTTTCTATATGCCCCAGCCATTGTAGTCTATTAGCCTTCATAATACCAGTGATTAGCGGGGACTTAAGCAGATCATAATGTCTTTGTTACTTCTTCTTTTCCACTCTTCACTTTGTGTATCCCCAATGGGTCCAAAGATGTGTCTTAAAACTTTGTTCTCAAAGGTTTATAGCAAGGCTTCGTTTCCGTTCGTTGTACTCCAGGTTTCAGAGCCATGCAGCACAACTGGTTTGATCAGTGTTTTGTATATTGTGATCTTTTTGTTACGAGATAGCGCCTTTGCTTTTAGTAGATGTTGTAGTGCATAGTATATACATATGTCTATACATTCATATAAACATACATTCCTGCCATAATGTGCATTCATGTTACATAAAAATGTATCAGTTCTAAATAAATATATATGTATATATTCATGAAACCATTTAGAATCATCTATAGCTCAAAACATACATATTCACATCCATATATATAATGGAGTGTTTTTGTGTGGTAAGTTCACCCACTTACTCTCTTCCTTTCTATTTCATTCATTCTGTCTTATCGGAAGGACTTTTCGGACATTACTGTCGCACATTAACGGCCTTCCTTGCACTTGTCTGGACAATTTAGTGTCCTAAGTCCTGTATGTCCTCTTGAAAACATCATGCAGACAAGGTGAACATGTGACTTTTCTCTCTCCAAGTGGTTTCACAACAATCTTGGTAGTCATTCAAAGTGTTGGTCCAAATAATCAAGTTAATGTGGACGCTATCAATAGACTGTTCGCTCCCGGGAATTTCTCCCAAGTAGTCACAGTTTCTAATGTGTTGACCTCATACAGGATCATACAGATACATGTGTATCTCCTGTACATGATCAGGCCACACACTCACATGGCTTGGATAATGTTGGATTTCTCCAAATTATCACATACAACAAATTAAAAAACAAAGTAGCGAGAGAAAGCATAAGAATAAAATAAAGTTCACAGTGCAATAGTATAGGCTAGAGCTTTAACAATAATTACACAGAAGATCCACACGCTTGAAGTTTGGAAGAGAAGAAACAGAAACAAAAAACCACACAGGCCTCAGACTAGCAGACAAACGGATCAGAATTAATAAGGTGGTATTACCTGAGTTTATAGCTTAGGAAATCCCGTCACTGGACTTAAGGTCTTTAAGTCAGACGGAGCAAGATGTTAATATCTTCTCATGTAGGTATCCTAGGAATGCTATACGTGCGTTAACGTCTGAGGAGTGTAGGCCATGCTTCGTCGGTATATTATATTCTCCCATGGCGAGATTTCTCTCGTCACTGCTCCCCTTTCCACGTGAGCTAATTAGTCATGTTCAGTCTCGTTAACTCCGCATATTTCCAAATTGGACTGTAGTTTCATAGGTCAATCAAATTAACTGTCTCTCCGCCACGTGTCTGAAACAATGCTTCAATTCTCTTGTTCTCAATCCTTATATCTTGGTTGGGGACTCAGATTATTTTCTGATGGACGTTTATTCTGTTCACACTTGTGAAATTCTGATGCTGACCGAGGTTTCCCTTTACACTAACTACTAACTAATTAACTTCTAACAAACCCTGCAGTACTGATGCCATTTTCGCAGCTGGTCAAACGAAATCACGATGTCGCAAGTAGTAAATTAATAGAAAAGACACAATCAGAACAAATGGTTTTTAAAGATCAGTTTTTCAGTACGTGGTGTAAGTACAAGTTACATGGGTTGAACAATAAGGGGATGACATGCTCGCAGCTGCATGAAATAGCTAGAGATTAACGGTTGGGGTGAAATGGTTGCAGGACTATGCCACAGTGGGAAATGAATGAATCACACACACACACACAAAGACATAGATTGTGAGCTTTACTCAAACACGATTATAAGAAACAAATTGGAGTTGCGGCCAAAGCCTTCGTCAGTACAGAACAAACAAACACAAACCGACACACAACTACATGGTACACACTACATGACAATATTAAGGATACTTATCTGAATCTGTATCCTTGCGTGGAGCGACTGACGCGTTAGAAGACTATCAGTAGATTGTATGAACCGGATTTATGGTCAAAGAGTCAAAGGTCAATACCGTCAGAAGCTCAGGTGTTGGCTAAGCCACCCGGCGGGAGGACAGGCGAGAAAGTGGTGCGGTGTAGACGCGCCCATGTGAGCGGAAGGTCAAAATTTGGATTGGCGAGCGCAAACCTGCCAAGAAATCAAAAGCAGGAAAAATAATGCTGGGATTGACTGTGACGTCCTGCAAAGGACGGTGGAACTACCTTTGTAGTGGACTATACAACTAGGGTGTGGGAGGGGTTGGGAGCTTGGAATTTAAATGAAACTGTGTTGGACACTGAGGCCGTAAGGGGAGAGTGAACCAAATTGGAAGATGCGACGGTTTTCCAATGTCTTACGATCCCGTTCGTGGGATGCGAACGATTTGATCGCTGTGACCTTTATGTCAGCCACGCCACCGTGGTCAGAACTGTTGAAGTGCATGAATACTGGTTTCTGGGCACCACTGTTGATATCATACATGTGTTGCATAATCTTTCAGCCAACCGTAGACCTGTCAACCCGATATATCTCATGTAAAAAAGTGTGCAAGTAATCGTATAAATAACGTTGCGACACATTCATGAGAATCTCTCACGGATGTGGAAAGTCCTCTTAGGGAATGCCACACTCTGGGTTTGAAATACATATGGGCAGGTCTTACAAGGCGACCGAAGACAAGCTATAATGCCATGATGAGACTGTCGAGGTTGGGGTAGATTGCTATGGACCAGCACATCCCTGAGGTTACGATCCCGCCTGTACGCCACCAGGGGGGGCCTTTGAGAAGACATCACGAGTGGTCGGGTCCGCCTGGAGAATGGATAGATGTCTCAGGAGGATATTCTTGGCAGCAATATTATGGGGATGGTAGTTTAGTGAGAGGACAGGTCTATTATATTGTGGTTTCTGCTTAGAGGAGAGAACCTCAACTCAACTGATAGAATGGCAGCGGTGAAGAGCTGTAGACAGAACAATCTCAGAATAGCCGTGAAGGAGGAAAAAAATCCAACATTTCGTGGGCTTTTTTGATGGAAGTCGTTATTATCCTGACAAAGCCGACGCAGACGTAACAGTTAGGAGAAGGGAATAGAACCTTTACATGAGGGAGGATGGGAAGTGGTGTTGTTAACCCATTGTTAACCACAATGGGGAATAGACGGCGACATAACAAGAAAATGGTTGTATATGTAATCGATTTATTTGGTTGTTTCGGGATTTGAGATTTAAATATTGAGCACAACCCACTACTGGCAACGCTGATCGTATTTTGGTATGAACCTAAGGCCTATCCACGTCAATGTGGAAGCACTATATAAGTATATGTAATCATTACTTTGTTTTGTTAAAGAAAAACCTAACCACCACTTTAGATTTAACTTTCGGTAAAATGTGTTTATTACCATGGACTATCATGATTAGCATATCAATGACTATTTTTATAATTTATGTTTGAGATTATATCACGTTATTGCCTGCATTGTTGCCTCGCTTCTATTACAGGTACTGCTTGCCGCATTGTCCATCCCCATGCCTTGGGTCATCACGGTGTATTCGGGCAGACTTATTCAGGTCAATCACGTGATGTTGTCCACCTCCATGTAAGGATGTCTTTCTCCTGTAGGCTTCTCCTCCACATTCCCATTAACCGCTTCCTCCCTGAGCTGTGTCTCTATGCTAAAGTGTCATGATCTCGCCCATTCAGTCTATTTATATGGAAATAAAATAATCAATCATATATGTCATTCAGGTATTTCATACGTGTTGCTTATGTCGTAGCATGGGGGATGGTACTATGCTGGCCTGCTACAGACAATTGTGATGCCCTGGTTGCTAAAGAGACAACGCTATTGCTTAATTAATATAGACAGTGTTAATAAGTGTCGCTTCTGTACATTGCTGTAATTGTCCGGTTATAGTAATGATCCTGATAATCCAGTTACTGTAGCCATTGCTACTGGTGTGGTTACTGTAGCCATTGACATTTATGCGGCAACTATCACATAACAATGGCACATTACGTGACAACAGTAACTAACTCTTGTACAGATTGCAGTTCAGAATTATACAACGTTGGTATACGTCCAGTCGGCTTTTTCAGCAACAGTGAGAGGCAAATCTATGAGGCAGTCAATTACGTGGCTATATCTGGTGTTATTGCTTTACTTGGTATAGTAACTAACATAATTAACACTATTGTCTTCTATAAACAGGGCTTTAGCAGTACCGTGAATATCAGTTTATTTGCCCTTGCCGTGTCTGATATGTGTAATCTTATATTTGTGATGTGGATAAGTCTCGGATTAAATCCACTCTTTGTATACTCGGACATTGACATATGGCCCTCAGAGATATTGCATCTGACTGCAGGGATGCCTCGCAACTGTTTTACCAGGATTACAGGTTGGATCACCGTCTTTATCGCTGCAGAAAGATGTCTGTGTATTGCATTACCATTGAAGATAAAGCAAGTTGTCACTCCACGAAGAACTGCACTGATTATAGTTGCCATCTACATTGTAGTCATAATTACCTGTATTCCCGAGTATGTAACATCCTACCATGGCTGGAAGTTCATCGAAATAAGAAACAGAACACTCCTGGGTTTGTTTTACACTAGAGAGCATGACGACGTAGATGGTTTAACTTTATTAATGCACTCAGTTCTAGGATCTGCGTCCTTTGTGGCTGTGATTATTTTCACACTCATTCTCTCTGTTCAACTCAACATGAAATCAAAATGGCGCATACTGGTAACAGTTTCCCAGGTTCAGCCGAAAACCACATCTAACCGTGAAAAGAAAACCATAACAATGGTTGTCATGATATCCATAGTTTTCATTGTCTGCTACACACCAGGGGTAATTAGTTCCAAGGTTGCATTTTTTAAGCCAGAGTTCGGGTTGTTTGGTGTTTATGTCAACGCTTTCTACGTAACGTGGTCTTTTGTGTTTGTAATGGAAACTATCAACGCCAGCATCAACATCTTCTTCTACTACAGGATGAGCATGAAGTACCGATCTACTTTCCGACTGCTGTTTTCTTGTTGGCTCAAGGACTCAATAGACATGTAAACTGTGAACAATAAAATCTGTACAATCAAACGTATCTTCACTTTTCTTTACACTAAATATATTTAGTAGTAGCTCTCGATAAGTCCATTGTCTTCGATAGACCCGGACAAAGCAATGTGGTTATTCGGACTCGCCGAACACATCATCGTCACACTACACTCACGAAATTATAGCAAGATTTAAAAAAAAACAGTTTAAATGTTAGGTAACAGCAATTAATTATACAAATTCATTTAGGCAAGACACGGATAATAGAATGTACCCACGTGTGACCGCCTGGCGCGGCTCTACACGATGATGGTGTAGCATATCCTATTGTCCGTTGGTATGATGCGAATTGGATCATGGGATGTTTTGTTGGCGTGGCTATATAAGCCAGGTGTGCCATTCTTCCCGCCTCTCCGATTGCAAAATAGCCGCATTTGGAGGTGCATGTATGATCATACCATCAACAAGGAGGAGACTTTATCCGGTCTTCCCCGGCCAAAAGCTCTGAGCAGGGCCCCTAACATCTGACCAAGACAGTCCTGTGTAGTCCACGGTGGAGTCAATGGATGAACAAGCCTTGAAAGGATTGAGAAGATCCATGAACATGTTCATCAACAGATTTGTAAACCCGCTCTAGGTGAGTGTTAAACGTATTGGATAGCTATAACGAAAGTAGGATAGTTGTGCCTGTGCTAGTCCCCAAATGGCGTCCCAAATTGATAATACACGTAGAGTTGACTAACATTAGGGTAGAATTGGTTACAGCTCGGTGGATAGAATTACAGAATGCGCGCGCAACTTCATGCATATTGAGCAAAATTGAGTTATTCAGACAAGGCGGGACATAGTCAGAATATTATTAAAATGCGTAAGAATAACCCCTGGAAAGTAGTCCCCCAAGAGTCAGGGTGCATTCCAGGATAGGAAGGTATTTAGTAGTATTATGTAACAATTGGTTACTAGCTTTATGTGTCTGAAGTAGGATCAACTGTTAATGTATGCGGATAATCGTAAACATGTTACGTTAGGTTCGATACCAAGGTGCTGTGCTGGGTAATTCTAAAGATTTGTTGTTATGGCCAGTCCAACAAAATAGACAATATATATATATATATATATATATATATATATATATATATATATATATATATATATATATATATATATATATATATATATATAATGACATTTTACCGAGTGGAGGTCGTATTATTTTACTATGTTCAGGACATATAATGTATTATAATGCCCATGTTGAGACAGGGAAAGAAACATGCATGCTCGTGGGGCAGTATACCAGGACACGGCAGTGCCTAGTGTAAGGTATTAGTTGTGAGTGTGTGCAACAGTGAGCAATATGTGTAACAAAATTGCTTTGAATAGTAGACAGATTTAGGCACCACCATTCTGATATCAACAGTGTCGCCCAGAAACCAGTATCCACGCAATTCAACAGTCCTGACACTGACTACTGTCGCGTGGCTGACATACAGATCAGGGCCATCAAATCATGCGCATCCCACGAACGGGATGGTAAGACATTGGAAAACCAAGAATTAGAGCATGTTTTTCTTTCACCGAATTTAGTTTGTTACATTTTTTACAGAGAACACTTTGAAAGAAGAACAAAGGAAGCATATCTTGCTTACTTTAAAGTAAAACTAAGTGACCAGGACACGTCTTGAGCTTCTCATATTGTTTGCTAAAATGTGTTGAACACCTGCGACAGTGGATTTGTGGGACAAGAAAATGTTTAACATGTGGAATTCCAATGGTTTGGTGACAGCCCAAGAACCACTATGATGACTGTTATTTATGTTTTGTCAATATTAACGGAATTGATGGGGAACAATGGTCATATCCAGATTTAGATTCTGCTAGACGACTTGTTTAACACTGAGATGCATACCAACTATAACTTTCAGTTATATTTCGAGCTTCCTTGCTAGAAGATGAGACAGCAGTGGCGTGTGGAATGGCAGGTGACAGTAATAGTGATTTCGAAGACGAATTTCCTGCTGCTCAACTAGCGTGAACTGAATGATCAAATCCCGGATCTATATCTCTTCAAGGAACCTTCACAAAATTTGGCTTCAAGATTGAATGAAAAAAAAATTACTGACTGTTGAAACAAAGTTTACATTTTATCGCAGAAGAGAGAAATGTTTGCTTCTATTCTTTTGTAAAGAAAACAACCCAATGTTATGTACTAATATAGGATGCCTTGTAAACGAAATGGGTGTATGTTATACACCAGATGAGTGGCGACGTTGGAAGAGGGCTGCAGCGATCCAACTCAGGAGGAAAGGACCTATCTTGAGTTCAAGAAGCTGAAGCATTAAAAAATCCAATGGTACTCTGTTGTACGCGTCCTCAAGATCAATCGCTGCCGCAAAGGTTTCAACGCCTGAGTGGAAAACTTCATAGACGTTAGGGGAAAAACTGCTGCATTGGTCCAGGTTTCTCTTTTTGGAAGGCACTCTACCAGGGTAGGTGGGAAAACACCTTGCCTCTCTAGCTGACTTGATATTTTTCTGGTAATTAGCTTCTCCGGCAGTTTGCCTATTGTATTCTGCATGGTTATTACTCGATATCCTTGAGTTGTTATGTGGTCTTTGCCAGGCTTTGGCAAGGGAACCAGATAGCTATGTAACCACTCCTCCTTGATGCTAGCACTGTTGTTGTATATGTCTGCTAGTTTCTCTAGCTCGTTGTCGGTACACCTACTGATGTCGTCGTAGCTTATGCCATCTGGCCCTGGAGCGCTGTTTTTTGATCGTCGAAGCACAGCCTTGATTTCTTTCACTGTCACTGTGTCTTCATCCGAAATGTTATGGGCCTTGCACCAGCCCTCTTCCAACGGAAAGTAGTTTTTAGATGTGGCAATTAGACTTCAGAACCAACAAAAATATATCCTGGCCTACCACAGGGATCACCATTATCTCCGTTACTGTTCAACGCCTACACTGTGAGAATCACCAGCGAGCAGATCACGGGACCAGGGAGGACATTGTCATATGCCGATGATGTTTTAGTGTATCGTCAGGGTAAGTATAGAGATCAGGTTGTCGTGGAACTACAAACCGAATTCAATCGCATAAGTACTTGGTGTGTTGAAGCTGAGGTAATGGTCAACGCAACAAAGGCAACAGTGACATGGTTCTCTTTGAATAATCATATTGTCAACACCCAAACACCAACTGTAAAGCTGTGTTCAGAGACTGTGGAAAGAACGCAGGCAATAAACTACCTGAGGATACGTTTTAATTAAAGCCTTGCTTATATCGAGCACATAGACCAGGTGATAACAAAGGCCAAGCGGTGTTTGGCTGCGATGCGGGTGATGGCGGCAACAAACTGTGAGCAGCGCCATCTATGTCTTCTGTACGAAGGGCTGGTCATGTCTGTTTTTGAGTATGCGATGGCTATCCTGATTCTCAGCCGTAAGCAGATAGAAAGGATGGAAAGGATATATAACGAAGCCATGCGCATTATTCTTGGATGTACAAGAGATACAGCATGCAGGGCGATGCGCTACCTTCTTGATGTTCCAACCATTGAAGACAGAATACAAATTTGCAGAGCACGTGCCTACCTCAGAGTTAACGCAAACACACAACATCCTCTGCATAGTTAAATTAGGAAGGTGAAGGGCAGTAGGTTAAAAAGAGGAAGGTCGTGGATGGATCAAGCCGAAGACATTCTTCAACAGGTATGTTCACTTGACGACTTAGAACCTGGCGAGGAGTGGGTACAAGTGCCAACAGATTTCTGTACGTCTCTTTCAGTCTGCATCCAACTAGACAGAAAATGCAGACAAGAAAATCCGGCTGCTGTGGAGGCGGAGGTACAATCTTTGATTTTCGAGAATTCCTTAGGCTGTGATGCTGTCATATACACAGATGGGTCGGTCGTCCGACATGTGAGAAGCTCATGGGCTTTTATGGCGCAGGCCGGAGGGAGAATTGTGAAGGAGGACTCTGGTGCTTTTGCTGAACGAACGAACGAAAATCTTTATTTTCAAAGGGTTAAGAATTGGGCACGCAGGCCAATCTGACATTGTGCCCTTCTTCTTTATTTCCTCTCATACATTCTTTCATTCAACATCTCATATGAAGCAATTCGTTTACAACAAAAGAACAATAAGAATTTAAACGCATGAAAAATAATCAATAATACATGACTCCTTGAGGCAATGTTTAACATGGGCATTATAAATACCCAAGGTGGGTGTAACATGCCATACATATGGAAATGGTTTTTTTTTTTTTTGGGGGGGGGGGGGGGGGGGGGGGGGGGGCTAGTTGTCGTTCGAGATAATTTACCATTATTATTGCTATTGTTGCTGTTTTTATTTTTTTAAGGGGGCATGTAGTCTGTCCTGAGGTAGTGTTCAAACAGGTTGCGACTGTATGTATAATGATTGGTGGTGTCTTTGATTTCTTGTGGAAGATTATTCAATAACTGAGTGGCAGATTATACTAAGCTTGTTTTATATAACTCTATTCTAGGTTTAGGGACATAAAGTATATTTAGTCGTTCGCTATGTCTTGCGTTATATTTAAACAATGGCCAAAGGTAGCTTGGGGCATTTTGAAATAGGATTTTGTGAATTAGTTTAGCCTTATTAAAAAGTAGGCGTTTGTGGAGTGGCAGTAACTGAAGACGTTCATGTAGGTTAGAATTGTCTGTAAGCTTATCGCCATTGATTAGACGCACTGCCCTTTTCTTGAGTGAATAAAGGCATTTTGTTATTGATTTGGAGCATCCATTCCCAGATTGTGGAGCAATGCAGACAAGCTGAGACTACAAGTAGCCAGACTATGGAAATCATGGCAGTAAGTAAAACAATAACATGGCTCGAGACACAGACATTCACTAGAGCATGTTTCCTTAGCGACTCAATGAGTATGCTCAAGAGGATAGAGATGGGGTGGATCCGAAGAGAGTGATTGCTGTCTCTGGAGCGGTCTCGGCTGGCAAAAATTAGTTTCATCTTCGTGCCAGGGCATGCGGGAGTACAAGGAAATGAGCGGGCTGACAAGCTCGCAGGTAATGCTACTGTGGAGGGCGGACGCGCTATGGATCAGGCTGACATTCTGAATGCTCTACGAGAAGTAAGACCGTTGTGAGAACCAAGTGATGACTGTGAATCTACAACCATGGCCAGACTGCGAGAACAACAAATTAAAAGAGGGGTGGCCAAACAAGAACACTACGCAGGAAGCCAAAGAAGATTGATAAACCAACACAGAACTGGCGTCGTTAGCCGCTACACGCTGCGGGATTTGCTGAGGAGGGGATCCGAGCACTTATGGACTGAATGGTTCGATGTGCAACGAGGATGATCTGTCGACTAACTAACTAACTAACTAACTAACTAACTAACTAACTAACTAACTAACTAACTAACTTACTAACTAACTAACTAACTAACTAACTAACTAACCAACTGAGTGGCGACGTTTTATTGATAACTATACACGAAGTTTGAAATGAGTATTTCTTACACAATGTTAACAAATATGGCTCAGCTCCAACATACTGCTTGACCAGCAAAAGGGATATACTACATAGCCATGCTTTTTATGTGTGAGATATACATATATAATATATGAATGCTGTGTCTAGGGTATATTAAGGCTTGTGTTCGAATCCTCTATATGTTGATATAGAGTTTAAAATACCTATTTGTTTCCATTTCATATATGTTGATAAAGGTATAAGAAAAGTTGGCGAGTCCTCCTTTTCATATTGTATTTCTCCAGAAAACTTAGCCATGGCTCTGTAAGTCATAAGGAGGGAACTAGGCAGAAATAGACACAAGACCAACCTACAATGATAAGATTAATCCCCTGGAGAAATATAGAAAGCCGGTCATGTAACCACAGACGTCTACGTTGATGAAGTCTATATAAGACATGTGTAGGTCTATGTGTTGTCGACCTCTCACAGCAGCTCTCTATAACATTTATAACAGTGACACTATCACTACAATAAACACCACGTTGGAGCACAAAGTTACAAAAGTTAAACACTACTGGTTCTAACTATAATCTTTTAATGAGGATGCAACAGTGGGTTATGCGACTCTACTCTGCATTACTACCATCTATAAAAAAAAAAATAATAACAATAATAAAACATCAGATCAGTGCAATACACTCTTTGATGACAAAAACTCAACACCAGCTTTCGTCTAACTTATCACCTGAAAGAAAAACAATACCCAAATTTGGAATGGTTTTATCTACAGAACAAACATAGCGTGCATACATTTACATATGTTCATCTGAACCAAACATGTGTGTGTAGTTTGTCCATCAAGAATGATGATGACCATTCATTTCATCCAGTGGGGTTAAAAGTATGGAGCCGTGAGTTCTAAGATGGCTGATAAGGCTTATTTTGGCTCTAAATGTTCTTTGACAATGTGGACAAAGAATGCTTGACATTTCTGGAGGAGGATTTCCTGCAGTGGTTTTTCTGTTCTGTCTTTTCTTCACGGCTTTTGCAGTCCTGGTCGCCTCACAAGTGACTGCACCTTTGCGCAATGATGCACGCCACGAATTTCGGTCTCTGGCTGCAGTCTCCCAGGTTTCATGATGAATCCCAAAAGCATTCAGTGAGATTTTCAGAGTGTCTTTAAAGCGTTTCCTCTGGCCGCCTTGGGAGCGTTTACCACAACGCAAGTCGCCGTAAAAAAATCGTGTAGGGAGCATGTGATCTGGCATGCGAGTCAAGTGACCAACCCAGCGAATCTGATTCTTCATCAGTAGAGTGTGGACACTGGGCATGGACGCTCTTTCTGGGACCTCAGTATCTGGGATCTTGTCTTGCCATTTAATCTTCAGTAACTTCCTAAGGCAGACTGTGTGGAAGTGGTTTAGTTTCCTAGCGTGTCGCTGATAAATAGTCCTGGTTTCACAAGCATATAGCAGTGTGTCTACACTGCTTTGTAGACTTTCAGCTTTGTGTGCAGGCTTATTCCAGTTCTGTCCCATACATTCTTGTACAGTCTGCCAAAGGTCGCGCTGGCCTTGGAGATTCTTGCATTCACTTCATCATCAATTGTGGCAGCTTGTGACACAGTGCTGCCAAGATAGGTGAATTTGTCCAGAACACTTAGACTATGACCATTCACTTTGATATTCGACACAGTGTGATTATTCCCTGGAGCTGGCTGGTACATAACTACAGTCTTCTCCAAATTGATATTGAGCCCAAAGTTGGCACAGGCATGTGAGAAAGCTGAAACATTATGTTGCATGTCCGCCTCTGAGTTGGCGTATTGAGCTCAATCATCAGCAAACAGGTGCTCTCTGACGGTGTCGCTGTTAATTTTGGTTTTAGCTTTCAGCCTTCTGAGATTGAATAACTTTCGATCCATGCGGTAGTTGATGTCTATTCCAATGTCGTTTTTCTCGAAGGCATTCGTCAACACAGCTGAAAATATGAGGCTGAACAGTATTGGTGCCAAGACACATCCTTGTTTCACTCCATTTGTGACAGGAAAGAGCTCAGACATTTCACCATTTTCCTGTACTCTTGCCTGCATGCCATCATGAAATAGCCGCACTATTTGGACACACTTCCGTCGACAGCCATATTCTGCCATAATCTTCCACAGTCCGTCTCTGCTGACTGTATCGAAAGCCTTGGTAAGGTCAATGAAAGTGGAGAACATTTCGCAGTTCTGTTCCTGACATTTATCTTGCAGATGCCTTGCAGCTAAAATCATGTCAACAGTTCCACGTTCTTTTCTGAAGCCACACTGGCTCTCGGGAAGAAGACCTTGATCGAGATGGGCCGTGAGGCTATTGAGAAGAATTCTGGCGAGAAACCAAACATATTGCATGTCCACTAATAAATATTCTCTAACTACAAAAAAGGCATTCCATTAATCTCGGATCTTGTTGTTGACTGTGTCATTTTACTAAGTCCTTGGATATGTAAATCCTGTGAGTCAGGGAAAATGTACGATCAGCCCAAACTAGGCTGGACTAATAAACTGTATCTACTCTCCACCGGACGAGAGATGAGAAGAGGTTTCTTCACGGTCTCTCTCCAAAAATCCTCTGACGTATACCATCAATGATAATTTGATAATTTAATCATATTCCTGATGGATCTCACAGACGGCTGTCACTGTCAAAGGGTTTCTTCGGCTGACTATTATAGATATGGGTGAGCTGGAACTATCGTGTTGAAATCCCATTTCGGGGGAGGGGGGGGGGGGGACATACCAGACAGACATAGGTAACTGTCCATGATTGTTCCTGAAAAAATCTAAATAGTGATGATGAAGTTGGTATGGATATTCTGGATCACTGACACTTGCGCATGTCTTGAGAGAAAGGAGGGTCTGCACCAAAACGGTTATTCTACCAAGGGCGGTGTTAGCCATAATGCTATAACTCGTGAAGCAAGAACTCTCCAGATGGGCTCTGTAATTGCTGGTTGACTGTATCCGGGCGGCAAACCAAATAGTGAGTGGTTAATACTCTTTGTGTTCTAGCAAAGTTAAATCCAGACATGTCTTGATCAACATGGAAATACAAAGGAGTGCCGTTACTGTTTCGAAATCTACAGCAGATTCCTACCCACATACAGGACATTGAGAGACCAGTTCTAAAGCAACTGCAGACAATGGCTCCCCTGGTAATTTAGGGCAGCAAACACTCGTAATCTCTCAGACGACGTTAGTGGTAACTGATCCACTATAACTAGACCAAGCTCCTGTCCTGAGTTGAACAACAACAAGGAATTTACTCCAGAGGCAAGTGGTTGTAAATATATGGTACCCATGGTTGGTTCTAAGATTATTTGGTATTGTAGCTTGCCAACACTTGATACCAATAGATGAAAAACGGGGGTAACTCAGGATATGACTTCCTAGTAGTTGTTGGAAAATAAACGATGAGTTGTTTCCCCTGATTAATTGGCACTAAAGCATGCAATCTAAACCTTGGCCAGACTCTCTGAAATTCTATTACCGGCCAAAATTATTCCTCGCAACTGGTCTTCAGTGCTGAAAGGATGAAAAAAAAAATACAAGGGAAGTCCATCATGACAGAAAATCAGTATCATTGTAACAAATATACAGAGAAAAAATGGAAATAATGGATCGGAGAATGGGTCATTCTTCTTTGCTCCCTGCTAGTTACGATGTCTTTAACTCTGTTGGCGAGTGGGATATCTATGTATTGCTCGCAAAACTGATTCGTCCACTAGTCGGGGGTTCGGGACTGTTCCATCTAACTTACCCAGCACATGCCTCTACACTATACGACCAACAATACAAAACACAGACACCAGAAATATACCTCTCACATTCCTTGGAATAACACCCAAAAAAATTGAGAGGGCATATAATCTATCTTTTAGAATAATACAGGAATCACCCACTGACTATTTGTCCACCCTCCTAACTTTTTGAAAGTCGGGGGTTTAAACCTCTGTTCAAAATCTTCTTCTTGTGGCAAGCAAACACTGCACGATTTACTGAATCCATAAATTGTCATTTAGGCAGTCACACGAATTGGGCCTTGCTGACATGGTATGCACAGCTGACAAGCTATCTGAAGATATGGGGTGTCCACCTCTCTTCTCCCATGATATTATACAAACAAGCATAACATCAACTCCCCTGCAAATTCATTAAACAGATTACATAATAATTTCACACAAGATGTATGCGCACATGTGTGAAATCAAAAAATGCACCCTTAAGTACACAAATAGCTCCATATATGTCTCTAACCTAGAGAATATTGGTTCAAATATGAAGATATAGTGAACAGATTGTCTGCATAGAAATTGCAGATGATAGTGGGATATTCTTCACCAAGTATATTTTAGCAATCATAGCAGAATATGAATTGTAAACATTGGAACATTTAGTAGTGGTATAGACACGTTCTTTGTGTAAAGCCGAACCTCAGGCTATCTTCTCAAGGAAATAATTTTACACTTACAAAATTTAACTCAAATACATAGAATAAGTGTATTCTATTTATCAAATGATACAGGTATTAACATTCAAAAATGCAATAACATCTTACCCTAAGCACTAGAAGGCACAGATGGGCAAAAAACCTACTCCCTAACTAGTTACATCTGACTTGGTAGGTGTTCAAAACACAAGTGACAATTCCTGGATTGGCCAGGTCTGACTGGCCGCTAAGGATACTATTTCGAGCTACTGCACTACATTCCAATTGTGTTTTGCTGTATGGCATTCATTTCCTTATAAGGAAATGATAAACAATACACGTGAATACTTCCACTTCTTAGAACCGTTGTCTGCAAACTGAGGAGAATGTCAAAATATGTCACAGTATGTTTGTTTGATAGTATTTGACACACAAAAATAGTGGCCGTTGTGGGATGTATTGAAAACTGGAGAAAGCAATATTGTCCACGCGCCTCTCATTAATCGAAATAGAGTTATACTGCCACCGTAACATGTAAAACTTGGCTTGATGAAGCAATCTGTTATGGCACTGAACAAAGATGGTATCTGTTTTAATTACTTATGCAGAAAGTTTTCGGAATTGAGCATAAGTAAACTTAAAGCTGGAATTTTTTATGGATCTCAAATAAAAAAAGTTAATAAACTCTCCACATGTTATTGATTTGTTCAACAAATATGTCCCACTCGTTATGCTTCACCACGACACCACAATGTACAAGAGGAACACGATGAAGTGAGATTAGATGAAATAAGATGAGATGAACAATTCAGTGTCCACAGCCTGATAATCTATTTCTTAATAACTTTAAAGCGGATAACTGTTTTGAATTTGGTGAAAACATGATGTCGAGTTGTTCTAAGCTTGAATGCAACATGAGCCGAGAATCTTTTCCGAGAATCGTGGTGACTTTATTGAAGAGCAAGGTGAAAGTTTTCAGCAGGATATAAAAACAATGGAAGAGAGATACCAGGAGTTTTGGGAATCCCACATGATGGCAGATTACTTGACATGTCGGTAATTGTTGAGCTGATGTTGATACTGTTGTTTACAGGTGAAGCTAAGGCAGGTGCTGTGACTGAGACTACTCTCTCTCTCTCTCTCTCTCTCTCTCTCTCTCTCTCTCTCTCTCTCTTTCTCCCCTCTCTCTCTCTCCCGTCTCTCTCGTCCATGTGACATGTTCAAAATGACGTCATGCAGATGCTCAGATGAATTGGAAGCAAGGCACAACAAAAGCTTGATAACGTTTATTTCACACTGATGCACGCACAAACAAACCTCTACAGCCAGGAGAGACACACTCACCTCCGTTCTGGCGCTCGTTCCCTTGGTGGTCATTTTTCTATACTGTTATTGTCACTGTAGCTCATTTCCTGCTGCCCTCACTATAACCGCTCTCTGTCTGTCGCAGCCAAGTGCGAATGTCACTTGTAGCTCACTAACTGTAACTCTCAAATCGGACTAAGTGGAAACTCACTATAACATACATGTAACGTTGTGATGGAATCTAATTGCCTGCCGAAAATACCTCCGAGCTTGGTACTGGAACACTTTCTGTTGTATGATGTACTAACAAAAGAACTGCGTTGAGTAAATTTAAACAAAACTACTTCCGAGTCGTGCGTCCTGACTAACGTAGTAGGATCGCTGATTCTTCCGAAGTCGGAGAGTATCTGCCTGCACGGCGAGGAACCACCAGTCTGCACAGGAATAAGCCAGACATGGGACAACGGATACTCACGCATACGTCAGTCCTGTATGACATCACACTGATGATGGACAACAGGATATCTTCAACCTACATACAGGACTTCACGCTGGAGTCACAGCCAACGAACACAAGCAAGCAAGCAAGCAAACAAAACTGCTCCTGGTCGCTTTTCTGTCACGTGCCAGAATGACTCGAGTCCAGATAGTTCCCCTTAAGTAATCGTTTGTGACCTTGGCGTTTCCCGTGAAACGCTGAGCTCACAAACTACTGTTAACCCTTTGTCCAGTCTACTGTTTTCCTCTAAACTAACACTTGTTAACTCTTTTTCTCTAATCGTATTTTGCGTGTATCTACCCCGATTAACTCTTTCTGTCTTGACATTACTATTGGACCCTTGAGCATTACTCTTCGGGTATATTACATCCCATGAAGTCTTCGAAAAGAACCTGTGTGTGTGTTGACTATTGATAAAAACGGCACCTAATTCTAGTCTTGCATATAACAGTTACTCTACTGTGAAGGTCATTCTAAGTTAGAACAAATGCTAGAGCGGATAAAAAAATAAAATCTGATTACGTATTTGGAACTAGCAACAGAATATTACACAAGAACAGCAATAACATTTAAAACAACAAAGTATGTGTAAATCAGTGTTATGTGTACATGTGTTGGACAACATTTCAAGAGTGACAAATATAAGAAGAAAACAGCAAGTGCACTACTGTGATTTATAACTCCTGTTTGATCAGATGTATTATTGACATTATTTGACACGCATGCAAGATCTCTGTACTTTGACAGAGAAAGTAAGCAAAATGCCACATAATAGCGACCCTCAAACACGTAATTTTGATCTACCAAACTGTACATCCCAAAACAACTGTTATCGTTGTTTATTATACAGCCGACCTATTGGCTCACCTACTTTACGACCAGTTTGTTTGTAATATTCACAATTATAGATATTTGCTGGTTCACTGATACGATGTTGTAAGTTTAATCAAAGTCTTGAAGTGTAATTCATGACTGTTAGTTTTAGTAACCTAGTTTTTGTATATGACGTTTCTATTCTCTAGGTCTGTGGATGTCACTGTGTGGCCTACTTATTTATATTAGACTATCCCGTTTAATGCTTTTTACATTGACATATTACATAAACCACACAGAAGCGTGGGCTTTGTGGACCATGCATTGAGCTGTAGAGTAATCCGATAAATAACAACCAATGATTATGTTTGTGTCTCAGTTCAATGTTTTTGCCTTTACCAAGGAAGCTCTTGTTTATCCTTCTTGCACGCTGTGAAGTGTAACACGTGCAAGTCCCACATTTGTATAGATCACTATGTTCTAGACAGGTAATGTGGTCGATATCACACCGTGCGTGTTTACTTAGTCAGTCGGTGGATCGGTCGGTTAATTGGTCGGTTGGTCGGTTAGTAGATAGTCGATATATCATCAGATATCAGTTATCGGTTATCAGTTGGTGTATCTTCATTGCACTCCGAACAGGTCCATAGGTGCTCAGATCCTCCCCCCCCCCCCCCCCCAGCATTTGCACAAGCGTCCAGAGGCTAATAGATCCAGTTCTGTGTTGGTTGACAAGGCACCTCGTTTTCCCAATGTACCTCTCACGTCTGGCTGTGCCGATTCCTACTCCCAAGTTTTTCACCCTGGACAGCGATGTGGATTCACTGACGTCAAAGTCCTCTGTTCTCGTCATATCTTTAAGGACGTTAATGTCATCGGCACGATCCATGGGCTGGCCATCTACAGGGGGTGCAGAGCCAGCCAGTTTGATCAGCTCGTTCATTTCCCTCGACTCCCGCATGTCCCGGGACGAAGATGAAGGTGACTTTACGGACAACAGACTTCCGCAGCGACTCAGTCCACTGTCTACGTACATCACCAGCTTCGACCTTCTGAATCATGCTCATTGAGTCACTTACGGTAATACACACACGTTGGTATAATGCTATGATTCCAGCCATATGAAAGCCTGTGTAACTGCCATATCCTCCATTGTCATGCTGCTCGTGGTCATAGAGTGGGCACCACTGGATTCTTGAACGGTTCGGCCCGCCGAAAGTGCTGTAAATGCCCACGCACTTCTCTGCTGCTTTAGAACAGATCCATCTGTATAGATGAGCATTTCGGGGCTATCAGAGTGTTCATAGATGAGCGCGTTGACCTCTGCATTGACAGCGGCAGGGTTCTGCTCTCTGCACCGTCTGTCGAGTGTGATAATCCAGGAGAAAGTGCACTTAAAAGCTGGAGGCATCGGCACCCATTCCTTGCCGGGGTTGATACTGGTAAGACTGCAGACCTGTCTGACGACATCTTCCGCCCGACCCATCCATGATTTGCTCCTCTTTAGCCTGTTAAACGTTTCTCTGAATATAGCGTCATGCAGAGGGTTCTGCTCATCTGCACTTATTTTTAAGTATGTACGAGCTCTCCAGATCTTGATCCTGTGTTCCATTGTCGGGAAGTCCAGGAGGTATCTCATTGCTACACAGCTGCTGTCTCTCGTGCAGCCCAAAATGATGCGCATGGCTTCGTTTTGTACCTTTTCAAGTCTTCCAATCTGTGTAGGGCTGACAGTGAGGATGGCCAGGGCATAGCCGATGCGTGAATGTACCAGTCCTTGGAACAGAAGTATTAGCAGTCTTTGCTCGATATTGGCAGTCGACATGACTCTCATTGCTGACACATCTTTTCGAGCTTTCGTTATGACATAATCAACATGATCTCTGAAGGACAGGCTACGATCAAGCCTCACGCCAAGATATGTAATTGACTGGGTTCTACTCAAAATACTCCCATCCATTCTTACTGCCGGCAGGTCTGTGTTCACAATATGGTTGTTTAGGGAGACCCATGTAACCGATAACTTTGCAGGGTTGACAAGGGCAACGGCATCAGCACACCATGAGGAAATTCGATCTAGTTCGCCCTGCATATCATTGGCAACCGACTGTCTATCTCGACCCTGTCGATACATGAGAATGTCGTCAGCAAATGACAGAGTCCTACCCCTCCCGTCTAACTGTTGTTGAGTGATCGGCACCGCATACGCGTTGAATAGTACTGGTGACAGTAGTGAACCCTGCGGCAATCCTGGACATATTGTTATCGGCTCAGAAGACCAACTCCCACATCTTAGCACCACCGTCCTTTGGAGCAGAACTGCAGCTATCCATCGTACAAGGTGAGGGTGTACTTTCAGTCTGAGGAGGGTTTGCATCAAGTGCTCGAATGATACTCTGTTGTATGCGTCCTCTAAGTCTATGGCGGCCGCACAAGTCTCTTCTCTGACCTGAAATCCTTCGTAGACATCTTGACCACAGACCGCCGATTTCAATCATGACTCTTTGTTACGTCTGTATCCTCCAAGTGCTGGGCGGGAAGCAGCCGAGTTGTTCCGAGGCACAAGCATGTCTGTGTGTTACAGCTTTTCTCCAATAGCTTGCCAGCAGTGTTCTGAATCGTAATGATTCTGTAGCCGCTTATCTTAGGAATGGTCTTTGTTAGGTTTTGGCAGCGGCAGCAAGGTAGCTGTGTAGCCATTCCTCTTTGATCTGACGCCTCTGGATACTGGTGTTGAATTATCTGGCCAGTTCTTACATGTCATCATCTGACATCACCAGTAGGTCACCATATCGGATGCCGTCTGGGCCTGGGGCGGTGTTAGGTGATTTCTTGAGCATCACACTTATTGTCTCAGCTGTGATTATGCATTCTTCGTCTGTCCCGACCCCCTCGCACAACTGAGAGAGTGTCGTTGTGGTCCTCTGTCTATCGGGCTCGTCTTTCTGGCCAGTCTGCTCTATGTAGCGTGCAATAAGGGCCTTACCTTTATCCGCATCCAACTGTTTCCATGTGAGGTCTGTGCCTTGAAAGTCTGGAATACCTCTACGTTGTGCAGTGCCATTCATGCTCTTACATCATCGTTACTGCACATGGAACCATGAAGTCCATGAGCGCTCGAATCCCCGTCTCAGTATTTCTTTCAGAGTATCGGTTTACCATTCATGTCCTCAGTGGCTATGGGGTTACAACCCTGCATAATACAAATGAGGAAGCGTTAGAGTAGTCTTCTCCTTTACTTTCCCATGAACCACGTACTTCATCCAAGTGCTGTGTCTATATGCTTAGATCACATGCCATGGTATTATTCATTGTTGGTTTCTTCCAGTCATTATGTTCATACGGATATTATATATATACATATATATATATATATATATATATATATATATATATATATATATATATCTATATATATATATATATATATATATATATATATATATATATATATATAAAAGAGAATCTCCGTCTGTATGTATATATGCGTTCGCGAACGGGTCCATCCGATTGAGATGACATTTTCTACACGTCTTATAATCTTTCCCGTGCTGCCAACTGTCATATTTTTTGTGTGTAAAAACATACTTAATTAATATTATTTAACATTTTAATTTACATTATAATGTATATATAGCGAGGGGACATAACTTCTAATAGAATTGCTATATATGTAAAATTGTTGCATATTTCTCAAATAGGTGGACTTTTTCGCTGCAGTTATCTACAGGCATATGCGTTAAA
>JACEFZ010020908.1:0-52243 GCA_014155875.1 Cepaea nemoralis | reverse complement strand
TGGGGTCAGGGGGGGGCCCCGTTTGCAGCTTTTCCGCTGAATGGAGAATACGATATACACGCACACATCGTGATTGTAACTGACTCAGAAAGCATGCAGAGTAGGGTGAAGACAGGCAAGCTTCGTGCAGAGTGGCTTGCTTCGCTTCGGAGGTCACGGGTGACAAGCATCGTCTGGATCTTTTCTCCGGGGCATGCTGGTTTACTGGGGAATGAACATGCGGACAGATTGGCTGGCTCGGCAAAACTTGATGGAGTATTGATGCATGACAAAGCAGATGTGGATGCGACCTTGTGGGAGCATGTGTACACCTCGGAGGAGCAAATGGATCACCATGGTCTGGCAAGAATGCGACAGCGAGGCGTGACGAGGGGATCTGGCCGACGCTCAACGCTCAGAGGAAAGGCGAGACGGACATATAATCAGATTGCTACTGGTACTATTAGTGTTGGAACTCTTCGCTGGCTGCTGAGGATGGGGACGGAGCGCTTATGGGAATGCCCCGAACGCTGCGATGTCGGTTCCTAAATCAATCAATCAGGTTGTGGGTTCGGTTCACGAGTGAAATGTTTTCGGAGATTCCTGTTAGTCGTCGCTAGAGCTACAGAGTTCGTTATTTGTGCGACGCTTTCCGCGCTGCTGAAAAAGACCGAGCCATACGGGATAAAACCCGGTGCAATGAAGTCGACCCTGTCGACTTTTAAGCGACTCTTTTTTAAAGCAAGGAGAACATCACAAAATAACGGGCCATGCCACAAGTTCCATCTGCTGCTGTTGTTTATCTTCAGTCCCATCGTCGTGCTGGATGCTCCTGTCAAAACAATCCGACATCGGACCAACCAGCAGACGACTCGGACAAACTGGCCCAATGGATATCAGCGCTCGGTCTTAAACATCCGGTGTGCTGATAACGAGATTGCGGGATCAACCCCTACACTTGACTTAGGGCGTAAATTACAAGTACCTCTGAAGTCGGAGAGGGTTCGCCTGATGGTGAGGCATATTGGTAACAGGGAAAGCTAATCCCCACGCAAAAATCAGTTTAGTGCACTAAAAGTAGTTGGATGACGTTGGATGAAGAATGACTTGCGCGATGACTTGGATTAAAGTGAGGAAGAGTTGCGCAATTCGTCGAACTCACTCTCTCGCCTGAGTCCATCTGAGTCCAGTGGCACGACAAGTCGAGACGACTGGAGACGAATACAGGTGCAGTGGATGACCAGGGCGCTCTACGTGCTTTGCCGTGCTCATTACGTTCCACAACGCTTTGCAGGTAAACGCCGTCTTGCCCGTTGAATCAGGAATGATTTCTTCCGCGCAGTCTGCCGAATCCTGTCTTCACATGCTGGGTAGGCATACCCTAGTTTACCTTTTGGTTTGACACCAAATCGGCTACCCACGCCTGGTTTAGCCAGCCTCTCACAGCTGTTGCCCGGGGGGGGGGGGGGGGGGGGGGGGTGGCCGCTGTCGCATGCTGACAGCTACTAGGAGCCACAGGCACGAGCTGGGTGTCAGGCTTGGACCAGTGGGGGATGGGTCATGAAAAGGACATGAGAGTCATCCTTACCAAAACTAAAAGTAGTAACACGTGTTTGACTACGCTTGAGCTCAAAGCTAGCGACAATTAAAATAATAATTTTAAGAAAAAAGCAGACGACACGCTTTCATAGATTAAACAGATACACACACACACACACACACACACACACACACACACACACACACACACACACACACACCACACACACACACACGAGTATGCTGCAGGTGGCCCGCCCATCAGACGACACGCTTTCATAGATTAAACAGATACACACACATACACACATACACACACCCGCCCGCCCATGGATCATGCCGATATTATTAATGTTCTTGGAGAGATGTGGAGAGCGGAGGACGTGACTCCAGTGAATCCACATCCTTGTCTAGAATGAGAGACTTTGGAGTAAGAATTGGCACGGCCAGACACGACGGGCACATCGGGAGATTGAGGATGTCTCATCAACCAACACAGAACTGGCATTATTAGCCGCCGGACGCTGATGCATATGTTGGGTGAGGGGAGGATCTGAGCACCTATGGACTTGTCCGGAGTGCAGGTATATACACCCCAACCCTGTGGAGGTCAGCATGACCGAATAGACAAGAGCGCACGCTCGTAAACTTCCGGTGTGCTGATGCCAAAATAGCGGGTTCAACCCCAACACCTGTCAGTTGGACTAAAATGTTTACTTCTCGTCCTTGACTTGGGCACGCAAATTATAAGTACCTCTGAAGTCGGTGTGGATTCGCCTGATGGCGGGGGACATTGATAATAGGCAAAGCTAATCCACACGTAAAAGTCAGCCTACTTCAATGGGTGTTGTTCCTTGTGTTTGAACTACGCTTAAGCTCCTCAAAGTGAACGAACGCAAAAACAAAAACAGATTAGTGATAAAAACTCCGCCGCGCTGCAAACACGGCCGGGGGCTTCTGATCATCAGAAGGTTACCTCCCTTCCCCAAGTGTTTCGGCTCATTATTCCCTTAACACTCTCTAGGGGTGCGCCCGTCCGCGCCATGACTCCGGGCGTCGTTCCCCTGCCGTGCGAGACTTTCGGTCGATTTCGTTGTCCTTGTCCCTTAACTGTAGACATGTCCAAACTCAAGCATCCACCCCCTCAGTGAGAAGAGTCTGTGCAGATTGTGCTTGCCCCTTAGCACTTGTGGTCGTGGGGAGCCAGCTTCTTTCCCAGCCACGGCCTCTATCGCCTCCATACGTCTCCGTTGCCATGTGCCTTCTTCGTGCCCCGTTCACGACGCAGCACTCTACTAGGAAGTCGGTTCTTCCTTTGGTTTCTCGACTCACCTCTTGATCTCTGCAGGTTAGTGCGACTTACGGACGATTACTGCTCTGATATGGAGGTTGGACTTTGGCCGACATTTGCATGATTTGAAAGCACTCAGTTTCACCACCCTCGCTCGGAGGATGGGCTCTAGAGTCGACACGAGACGTTGCAAGCTCGTGTTGTTAGTCGAGAGATTGTTAGACGCTCTGCAGTTATCGTTTTTAACCATACTAGTTTGGAGACATGTTCCAATCCAGGTTCCCAAAATTCCACAGCCAGCACGAGGCCTTTTCGTCCGCCTCACAGCTGTTTTTGTGCCCGAGTTCTCGCTTATCCTTTAATGCACATTTGCTTTCACACATCATATGCGGAGTGGGAGACTAGACCTCTTGCGCCTACCTCTACGGCGAATACCCTTCCATCTTAAGACTAGCGACCATGCCATCATACTTCTCTATCTTGTAGTATGCTGCCTTCGTTGTCTCTGCGTTGCTGCCCGGCTCGGACGAAGTAAATATCCATCGGCCTCGGCCTGGCCCCTTTGTTCGCCTGTATTCTGGCCACATCCACCACTCAGTAAGGACTTTGTTGTGGCGCCAAGTAAATCGGCCTTGAGTTAAGGCGACTTTACATGCGGACAATACGTGCTCCGCTGTCTGGACCCTTTTACAGAGGGGACAGGACGGGTCAGTGGCTTTTCCTCATTTGACAGCTGATGGCAGGACACCGTAGAGGGATCGGACAACGAAACTTAAGCGCTGTGGTGCCATATTTCATTCCAGGTAAGACATCCACTGGCCCTGCTGCGCCTGTTGGGCAGCCACACGGACTCTTTCGTTATCCTCTCACTTATGGATCTTCCGAACCACCATGTCTTTGCGTTCCTTAGTCGTCGACCTAGACCACATCGGATCTCTGTCATGGTACCCGAAGCTCTTTCTATAGAACTGGGTGTGCACCATGACCTCGTTCAGTTGGAGTGCTGCCTGGGCATCTTCAACCGCGCTGATGACCTTCCACTTCCTTCCCGCTCTTAGGGCGGCAACTGAGGTACTGACGGTTCGTCTAGAGACTCACGCAGCAGCATCGCGAGACTGGCTTTTCCGACTTTGAATTCTTCCATGAAAGACAGGAAGGGGACGACGAGCTTACTCTGCTTGCAGTATAGTGCGAAAGTCGTGAGGCATGTTGGTGCTCTAAGCTACCTTCTTATGTACTTGCTTTTTTAACTTTTAAGATTAACCATAGTGTTTTTTGTTGTTGTTGTTGTTGCCTCAATATAAAATTCAATATCTCAGTAACCAACTGAGGGAAAATGATGAGATTTAGCACATAACCTTATCATTATGTCCACCCAACAACAAAAAATTTGTTCTGGAGATTGTACAGCAGATTTCAATGTTTGTTTGTATGCGGTATATAATTTATGGCTCCCGCATTCATTCCATCATTTTAAGAGTATTACAGCTTCAGCAAGACACACCCCCGCTCTTTTTGAATTTTGTCTGGCGGTTTTCGTTTTGGCAGACTGAGGGAATTTATATGGGATAGTTCAGAGGTGTCGTCAAACTGTGGGTTCTTTCATGAAACGTGATCTATATCTATAAAACAGAGTGTATGTGGTTTTGTGTGTTTGTGGTCAGCTATGTATTGGATGCGTTCGATAACGGTATATCCGATTGAGATGAAATTTTCTACACGTCTTCCTTTCATTCCTGTGCAACCGACTATAATAGTTTCTTAGTGTAAAATCTTCTACTTATTTAATAACATTTACTTTTTCATTATATAATTTCTATATAGCAGGGGGACTTCACTCTAGAAAAGTTATTTCAAGGGGCATAACTTTTAATAACATTTCTATATACTTTATAGTCATATTGTTGGACTTACTTGCACTATTGTTAAACTCTTTGTCTATAGTTATTTTCAGGCATATGAGTTATAATAAATAATGATATAATCTTTAAGGCATTTTCAAAGTTTTCATAAAAATAATGCATAATGCATAACATTGTAACCCATCTTTTTCTGCTTAAAGAACTTATCAACTGTCATGTCGGTGATTAAAAACAGTTTTCATTAAAAATAATGAATGGTGTGTGGAAGGACATTCTTTTAAGTTACTGTGCGCCAGGAGCTGGGCGAAACCACGCCGGGTCAG
The DNA here is from genome assembly GCA_014155875.1 of Cepaea nemoralis. Classification (NCBI taxonomy): domain Eukaryota; kingdom Metazoa; phylum Mollusca; class Gastropoda; order Stylommatophora; family Helicidae; genus Cepaea; species Cepaea nemoralis. The sequence continues at coordinate 47,249 of JACEFZ010020908.1, read as the reverse complement.
ATAGACAGACAGACAGACAGATAGTCGGGAACGGAAGCTTATTTGACTACTTATATGAATTAAATGACATACTCCCCACCAGGGACTGGGTGAAGCCGGGCCGGGTCAGACAGATAGACAGACAAACAGATAGTCGGAAACGGGAGAGCTTATATGACTACGTATATGAATTAAATGAGATGCTACCCACCAGGGACTGGGTGAAGCCAGGCCGGGTCAGACAGACAGACAGACAGATAGTCGGGAACGGGAGAGCTTATATGACTACTTATATTAATTAAATGAGATGCTCCCCACCAGGGACTGGGTGAAGCCGGGCCGGGTCAGCCAAACAGACAGACATACAAGCAGACAGACAGACTGATAGATAGATAGATTCCCTCCAGGGCCTGGGCGAAGCCGGGCCGGGTCAGCTAGTTATATAAATAAACTAGCTGGCTCGGCCCGGCCCCTGACGGGGATCGATCTATCTACCTATCGATCTTTCTGCCTGCCTGCCGGCCCACCCACCTACCTACCTTTCTGCCTACCTACCTACCTTTCTGTCTGCCTGTCCACGCTATTAAATATTGATAAAAGTTACTGGAAAAAACGTCAGGACCATGTGTTGAAAGAGGAAGAGGACTATTGGAGAAAGGATGGATTGAATTTTATGCAACCGAGAGCAATCATCACCCTACTGGAATCGTCCGACACAGATTAAGGTCTGAGCAGATCGCAGACCTTAATCTACGTAACACTTACTGGGATATTTTGCTCCAACTATTCAGACGAATTGCAGGCCCTAAACATTACAGCATCAGCTGAAGAAACAAGAAGGAAATGAAAAATAAGGTAAGAAATATATTCCTTCTACTTTCCTGTTAATTTACAAATTATTTACCCCGTGCCTCTGTAAATTCTGTCTTTACTAATATTACACATTACTTCATTGGTGAAGTGGTCAAGTCGTCTGACTCGGGCTCCGAAGGTTGTATGTTCGATTCCGGGCCGCGTCCTTCATTTCACGAGTGCATTTTTTCGGAGACTCCCGAGGGTCGTCGCTGGAGCTACGGAGTTCGTGCTTTGTGCGACGCTTTCCGCACTGCGGAAAGAAACTGAGCCATATGGGATAAAACCCGGTACAATGCAGCCGACCCTATAAGCTACTTCTTTCATTGCACCCACTCCCATACGAATCCGGATACGCCTTTGTGTGTCATCTGAATTGGCAGGTCTCCCATTACTGTAAACATAACTTCGTTAGCGAGAAATTACTAGTTGTCCAGCAAAACATCAAAGGAATGTCGCCGCTTTTGATGATTTAAGTTGTTTTGGGACCTATCAAAGACATATTCCTTCGGTGGGGGTAAATATAAGACGGCTGGAAAAATTTCATAACGATGCAACAGACAGTTTTCAAAATAATTGATCGTGAATGAAGGCATTCAAATCGGAACATACTATAACAGCGTGGTGTTTTGGTTATATTCTTGGTGTGCCTTCACTATACAAGACAAGCATGTGAAATATTATGCACAAATAACCTACACAGATATAGACACATACCCACCCACTGATGAGGCAGGATGGTGTGTACATTATTACTCTACGCCATCCCCTTATTTTCTAAGTCCAAATGTATAGTTTAAGATCTGATGCACATACCTGCCTTTGCCAGCCACGTGTACATGCAGCTCAAAATGACAACCCTGTGACAAATGGCTGTGAACGCACACAGACTATTCAAAAGTATCTTACTACGTGTACAAGAACCTACAAGTTATAACTTAAAGCACACCCAGTCAATTGTAGGTGCATTCTGATTGGCTGTTGCCTTAACTATTGCCCTGAACTAATCAATCCCATGCTTCACAAATTATGTTGTCCTCATCATCATCAAGTGCCGTGCCAGCTGGCGTAGGCGTTCCTGGCTCTCCACAGATCTCGGTCTTCTGGATCCACTCTGCTGATGATATTCCTCCATGCCACCGTCTCAATCCGTCCAGCATCATTTCTCTTGGTCTGCCTGTGCCCCTCTTCCCCTCGATCTTTCCAGTTGTCACGATGTTATCCAATGCCTCTATCTCATCACATGACCAAAGAAAGCTGTTTGTCTCTTTCTTATTGTTTTACATAGTTTTCTAGTTTCATTAGCCTGTTTCAGGCAATCGTTGTCAGTTACTCTGGCAGTCCAAGGAATTCGCAACAATCGTCTTAAAAACCACATTTCTTTTGCTTCTAAGTTCTTCCTAATTTGTTCATTTACATTCCAAGATTCGCTGCCATACAGTAAAACTGGTTCTATATAGCATTTTAGCACTCTCTTTCTTACATTCATTGATTGCGACTTATTGTATATGATACTCTTCATTTTCTGAAATGCGGCTTTTACCTGCCATATTCTGCTCTTAATCTCTGTTGTACACCTTCCATCTGATGTTAAAAATGCCCCTAGGTATTTAAAATTATCCACTTGGTTGAGAATTTCCCCTTCTATTTCCATGTCACATTTTGGTGTCCCCATTTTCTTTGATATCACCATTGTTACTGTTTTCTTGATATTCATGTTGTCCTATGTCGACATAAACCTTTGTGATGTGTCAAACTGTAGTTAATCTATTATTGATCCCTGTGGTTATATATATATATGCTCTCTTTTGCTTTGAACTCAAGCATAGGAAACACACACTACTTCTAGTAGCACTGGACTAGCTTTTGTGTGTGGGTTAGCTTTCCCTATTACCGGCGTTCCTCCCATCAGGCGATCCCACTCTTGACTTCAGAGGTGCTTGTATCTTACGTCCCCAAGTCAAGGATGAGAAGTCAACATTTTAGTCCAACTGTCCGGCGTAGGGATTTAACCCCTTACCTCGGCATCAGCACACCGTTAGCATTAAATTGTAAAAAGACACAGATTATGGTCGTCACTAGGAAGACCGAAGTACCACAATTTAATATACAAGTAAATGGGCATATTCTTCATCAAGTGAATCAGTACAATTATCTGATGGGAGATGCCTTGAAGAGATTAGAACAAGAATCGCCATGGTGAAAGTAGCCTTTAGCCAGATGAAAAACATACTGACCAATAAAAAGATGTCAATTGAAACAAGATAAGGAGTGTTGAGGTGCTACATAGAGCCTGTACTTTTGTGTGGATGTGATGCTTGGACATTGTGCAGTCAAGCCACGTGGTATAGTCAAGAGAAGAACACAGAGCTGATCCACAACTCTGGCGATGTGTGAGATGGCGAAACATGACCTCCCACACTTATCGGCATGGCACATAATGATGATGACAGGGAAATCTATTGTATATAAGCAGATACAAGAAATCACTTAAGACGATTAATCATCTCAGGGCTCTTAATCCGTTAACCCAATTGTTTCAGATATTTCATTAACAGAATACCCAATTTGAATAACGAATACACAAACAATAGATCGCACGATTTACTGCCTGGCGTATTTCGCTGCATCTCGTCGGGTAAATACTGCAGAAATGTCACAACATAAACTAAATGATTAGATAAATCCTTCATGCTGAAATATACACATATTCGTACAGTAATTGCTATTGTCTACTACAGTAATTTTAAACTATCACGTTTTTCTGTTTACACAAAACTGGCCTATATAGATTAATCACGATGGCTTCTGAAAACTTTAACAAGCGACTATTTTGTGTATTAAACAACACGCGGAACGCATTGTCTCTATCAATCACATGACTGGTTTCCAAAACGTGCAGTGCAATCAATGACACGGAAAGTTTGTGGTGCGTCGGCCTGGCCAGGCTCCCATCACCCTTGTGTAGTATCTTGTCAATATTTTACTTTATGTCGTGTAATTTCTGCAGTATGTACCTGACGAGATGCAGTGAAATATTCCAGGCAATAAATCCTGCTATCTATTGTATGTGTCTTCGTTATTCAAAGAATACCCAATGTCCAGATGGTAATTATAACACGACACAGCAACAAAACACATCCACTGCAAATGTATATTCATTAACAACTTTATTATCACCACAATAATTTTATAACTGAAGTAGGAGGTATAACATGTTCTAGTGCCCAATGAGTGGCATAGGATAGTGTCATTCTGTGTGATTGTACAATGCCTTTGATTGATGTCGTCAATCCATTTTCTTCTCGAGCAACCTCTTGCTCTCATATCAAATCTTATTTGATTTAGCGTCAAGGATGGTACATGATGGGTTGCAGTCTAACTGGAATGACCAAATCATCTGATCTTCTCCTTTTCATTGTATGTGACACAAGATGTTGATCCCACTGTCTGATAACATCATTTCTTACTCGGTCTCGGATAATGAAGTTGGCAGCTCTCCTCAAGCATCTCATCCAGCAAGAGTTGATTTTGTGTAAATGCGATTTGGATAATGTCTAAGTCTGACATCGGCATCATAGGGTTGGTGTGAATATGCTATTTAATATCTGTCGTTTTGCAGACATTGGTATATTTGGATGTTTCAGAATGGGTAATAGTTAATATCAAAACAATGTTTTCCCATAGTGAATTTGAATAACGAAGACACAAAGATTGCACGATTTCTTGCCCGGCATATTTTGCTGCATCTCGTCAGGTACATACTGCAGAAATCACACAACATGAAGTAAATTAACTAGATAAATCCTTCAAGATGAAATATACACATATTCGAACAGTAATATATTCACACAGCTCTGCGTGTCTGGGATAATGTATCCACACACATATGCCTGGCTGTGATAATACATCCACACACACATGCCTGGCTGGGATAATATAGTCACACAACTGCATGGCTGGGATAATATATCTACAAAGCTCTGCATGGCTGGGATAATATATTCACACAGCTCTGCATGGCTGGGATAAAACAGTCACAAACCTCTGATGTTAGTTGCATGTCTTTTACAGGACATCACAGTCAACACCAGCATTTGTTTCACTGTTGTGATATCTTGGCAAGTTTACGATCAGTAGTTTGCCATTGCTTTCTGAACGACTAGCACCCATACCATTTTTGTAAAAACAAAAAACAAAAACCAAAAACCAAAGTAAGGCAGTCTGCTGCCAAATCGCCCACAGCTGTGTTTCGAATGCGAGTATGTGGGGTTACAAACTGCATCCGTAAACTCTATGCCACGAAGCAGGTGGCTGGGACAATATAGTAACACACCTCTGCATGTCTGGGATAACAGATCAACACAAGTTTCTGAAGGTTTAACGCCTACTCAAGTTTTCAAAGGTATAATTTCTATACAAGTGGAAGCCCCTGATGCCATAGGTAATGTCGCAAAACTTTCTGAAGCACTGATTGCGAGTCAGAGACAGTCATTGCCTTTGTAACTGAAGTGTAGAAAAGCCACCTTAGTGACAGCCTCTATCACCATTCTCATGCTGAAGGTATTCTTCATTTTGCTCAGTAATGTCTGCCCCTCACACTAGTAAAAATAAGGCTTCATAGCGGGGCTCAATATCATATGATAGCATCATCAATGTGGAGCTTGAGAGAAGTAGACACATTTCTCTGAATCAAAAAATGATGAGATCCGTGTCTTTCAGGTGATTTAGCACATGATGGCTGTCCATGAGGTGATCTTGACCTGCTTTGACTAGGAGATCGTGACCTGGCCCTATGAGGAGATCTACTACCTTTAAGACAAGGTGATCTTCTAGATTAATGATGCTTTACTGATCTTGACCTACGTCTGTCTGATGACCTAGACCTATTCCTGCCCTGCTTGATTTACGCCTGAGAGGAGACCTAGACATCTGTCTGCCAAGTGATCCAGTTTTACGCCTTTCTGGAGACCTAGACAGACATCTCCCAGGCGAACCCGATTTCTGTCTGTCTGGTGATTTTCTGACATTGTCCCTATTGAAGTGGTCCCACATTACAGGTGATTGGGCTCTTTCAACTGCTGGTTCCCCACCGTCATTCAATCCACCCAACAAAGTCTGAGAGGGGTGATTTATAAAAAGAATCCACATCCATACCAAGTGCCTGGCAAATTTCAGGAACATTCTTCTCCAGTGACCTCATCAGATACGATTGAAGGTCAGAATGGCCTTCTTTTCCACTAAAAACTCTACGCTCTTTCGACACAGGAAAAAAGGGAGGTGATGCTGGTCTCTTCCTGGGCACTTTTGTTTCTGGGGACTGTGACTTCCTGAAGACATGAGACCGTGAAACAATTCTAACATCAGATTTTGAATCCAGAATCACTTTCCTGCATTCAATATAGGGTTCATCATCATCACTATGAATTGTTCTAGAAGTTACTGGAAGATCCTCAACATGGGATAATCCCAACTGAAGTGGTAACTTCCATGATTTGCAACCACTGCTGAAGACTTTTTCCCACTCTGAACATAGCATTGTTGTAAAAAATGCTGCAGCTTTTGTGGACTTACTATCATCTGAATTAAAGCTGTTTGGTTCATCCCCGACTCTCTCAGACAACATAATAGACTTTTCATGACCACCATGTGGCATATTTTTGGACTTACATGCCTCATCTAAAAGAACCTGACTATGAGGTGGTGAAGCTGCATTGCTTTCTCTGGAAAATGACCGCTGTCGTCTTTCAGCGCGCTTTGCATATGACATTGTCCCAAGTTGTTCGATTATCTTACTGGACCCCATCCCAGACATTTCATTTTTGTGTGAACCTTTAAGAGGTCTCTCACTTCTAATTTCATGGGATCCAATACCCGTCCTGCCACCATCATGTTCTGGGCTAACATCTATGCCGTTTTCTGCTTGACTGCTTGCCTCAGCATTAAACACATCTGGACTTGCAGATCTTCCACAACCAGATCTCTTCTGCAATTTTGCTCTTACCTCCTGGATGAGACTATCAAACCTGGTCTTTTCTTGTTTATGACTGAATAAAGCTGCCCTATCATCCTGTGCAAATTGTTCACTGTGCCATAGAAAGGAAGCAGACTGTTTAATCCTACCTGTATCTGGAAATGTGCTGTCTTTGCCCTTCCCTTTCCCTGCTGGTACACTGCTGGTTTTACTTTCAGCATCTACTCTTTCTTCTCCAGTTTTCTTTTTCAGACTTGACATTGGCTCTCTGTCTTGAGAATGACTACCATGGAAACTGGTTGGATCATCATGCGGATAACTGTCACGAGAACTGACCAGATTCTGAGGTGGGTGGCCATAATGGGAATTCTTCTGATCGTCTGGAGAACTACTACTGCAGTTGCTTATCACTGCTCTTACTGTAACCTCTCTGGTGCTTGGGATCTGCATCATCTGTGGCTGGAGATATCCTGACACCGGCTTTAGAATTGAAACTGGAAACGGTGCAGTCAACACTGGCTTGTCTACCTGAGTCTCCAGGGTCATTATCATCTCCAATATCATTATAGGACTTCAGCTGGCTAAGGGCACCTACAGGTTTAAAAGAAGGCTTCCAAAATGCACTTAGCTTACTGAAGGAATCAGAGCTGACTTGACTTTCAGTGCCAACTTTACTTTCAACATCAACTCTTTCTTCTTCAGTTTTCTGTTTCAGAACTGACTCTGGCTTTTGAGGCCCTTCAGCAGACGATGTCTGAACAGACTGTTCGGCTTTATGTCTGCTTGTTGAACCATCAGTTGTCGCATAATTTTCAAATTTCTCACCTGTGGTTTTCATTAACTGCTCTAACTTTGCTGTTTCCTTTGAAATTCCAGCAAAAGTAAACAGGATATGTTTCAACTCGTCATCTTGCAACAAAGCATCCATGTTTTCTTTTGCTAATTTGCCAGCCTCCCGGTCATCATCTTTTTGCTTAGTGCTTTTCTGTCCATCTCCATTACAAGAATGACTGTCTTTCTCACCTGTGGTTTTCAGTAACTGCTCTAACTTTGCTGTTTCCTTTGAAATTCCAGCAAAAGCAAACAGGATATGTTTCAACTCGTCATCTTGCAACAAAGCATCCATGTTTTCTCTTGCTAATGTGCCAGCCTCCCGGCCATCATCTTTTTGCTTAGTGATTTTCTGTGCATCTCCATTACAAGAATGACTGTCTTTCTCATCTGTGGTTTTCAGTAACTGCTCTAACTTTGCTGTTTCCTTTGAAATTCCAGCAAAAGCAAACAGGATATGTTTCAACTCGTCATCTTGCAACAAAGCATCCATGTTTTCTCTTGCTAATTTGCCAGCCTCCAGGTCATCATCTTTTTGCTTAGTGTTTTTCTGTCCATCTCCATTACAAGAATGACCATTGCAGAAACTGTTTTGATCATCACGAGGGTGACTGTCATGTGAACTGTCCCGATCATCACGAGAGTGACGACCACGAGAGCTCTTCCGATCATCACGAGGATTACTGTCATGTGAACTGTCCTGATCATCACGAGAGTGACGACCACGGGAACTCTTCCGATCATTATGAGGATTACTGTCATGTGAACTGTCCCGATCATCACGAGAGTGACGACCACGGGAACTCTTCCGATCATCATGAGAGTGACGACCACGAGAGCTCTTCCGATCATCACGAGGATTACTGTCATGTGAACTGTCCCGATCATCACGAGAGTGACGACCACGGGAACTCTTCCGATCATCACGAGGATTACTGTCGTGTGAACTGTCCCGATCATCACGAGAGTGACGACCACGGGAACTCTTCCGATCATCACGAGATTGACGACCACGAGAGCTCTTCCGATCATCACGAGGGTGACTGTCATGTGAACTGTCTCGATCATCACGAGAGTGACGGACCACGGGAACTCTTCCGATCATCACGAGAGTGACGACCACGAGAACTCTTCCAATTGGCACGAGAACTACTACTGCGTTGCTTATAACTGCTCTTACTGTAACCTCTTTGGTGCTTGTGATCTGTGGCTTGAGATTTTCTGCCACCTACTTTAGAATTGAAACAGGAGTCGGTTCTGTCAACATTGGCTCGTCCATGTGAGTCTCCACCACGCTGATCGTAACTCTGAATAAATCACCAAAAAACAAGAATTAGATTGTGAGCTTTACTAGAAAACAATTACAAGAAACAAAATGGACGTTAAGGCCAAAGCCTTCGTCAGCACAGAACAGACAGACACACAACTACACGAAAAACACTACATGAAAATACAAAGGTTACTTATCTGAATCCTTGTTCGGTTGGATGTGTCTTAAGCGCTTACCGTTTGATGTGGATGGAAAGAACCGGATGTATGGTTCAAGCAGGTTGATGGGCTAAAGGTCAGTGACGTCAGAAACTCAGGGATTGGCTTAGCCGCCTGATGGGAGGGACAGGGGAATGCCCATGTGAACGAACGGTAAAAAGGGGATTAGCAGCGAACTATAGCTGGCTCTGTGGTGAAGGTGTAGTTCGCAATTCCGCATACCACGTTCGAAACACAGCTGCGGTCGCCTTGTGTTGGTTTGCACAGAATGACATAAGTGTCGGTCGCTCAGAAAGCAATGACAAGCCACTGAACGCAAACTTGCCAAGAAATCACAAACGGCTACAAGTCTGGGGCTATAGGAGGCAGGCCCCATTGTCCCACATTTCCTGCCTGAAACAGCAATTACTGCCAATTAAATAATCCATACTATCAGTGGGCATACAGATCTTAACAACATAACTAAGTCGCATACTACTGTATATACAAGCAAAATAAAGCATTGGAATATAAGTGATTATTATTAAAAGCAACTTTAAAAAACAGCTACTGAATTAACTTTAAAACTAGCAACCTGTCACAGGATTAACAATGCTAGGTAATAGTTACTTAGCTAATCAAAATATATTGTGCCTTTAAAGAAAACAACAAAATACTGATTTCACTTACTATTATGCACAATGATATGAAAATCCTAACAAAACAATATCTGGAGGATTTTCTTAAAGAATCCTGCAACTAAATCTAAGCCAACAAAGAAGTATTCAATGAGCGATGGCCATCAGATATTCATTATTCAATATTAAAGTAAATTATGGACATCAATATTAAAAAAGAAAGACATAAATTATCAAAAATTTACTTTAAAACTAAAAATGGCTGCTGAAATAGTGAAACAGACAGCAGTAAAGCACTAAACACTACCACAAGGAAAATAAATGATTTTCTTCCAACAGAGATGGTCACATCAGACTAACCAACAAACAAAAGCAAACAAAAATTGATGTGGTTGTCAAAGGTCAGGACAGTTATGGCAGCAGCAGACATGAAATTTAGATGTGTGTATTTTCTACCAACAACTGATTTTATGTAGTGATTGAGTATGTGTGGGGGTTGCTCACAATATCACATAGCCAGCTGGAGAAACTGGAAGGCATGCAAAATGAAACCAAGAGTGACTGTGGGTTGTACACGAGACATGATGTCTGTGTTGTTTTCCAGTTGTGGGGAGTTCTTCTTCTTTCATTCGTTCGAAATGTATCTTTAACTGCAATTTTGTCTCATAGGAATTTAATTGTCTTTTTTAATTTACTCAGTGGTCTATAGAGTTTATCTTCCACTGTTGTTTCTCTAGGCCAGAATGTTTGCCCAGATCTGTCATATTTTAGCCAGTCTTGGAGTATGTACTCTGCTGTGTGCGGTGCCAATCCACAATGCACATGGCTGATTCGCCAATCTGAACTTTTTAATACATGTGGTTGTGTAATCTATAATGCCCTGTTCTGAGGCGCAGAATAATGATTTGTTCTGGTCTGTCCATAATTTGGTAGTCGTCTTGAGCAGGTTTTGGTGGCTTTCTAAGTGATTAGATCATTCTTTTCTTTTGCTGGTATGTAACGGGTACATCAGGTTGTTCTATTGCTCCTTCCTTAGCCAATCGATGGTGAGGAGTTATTGAAGTTCCAGCTCCTCTCCTCCAATCTCCCCAAAGATTCATAAGCATAATTTTTCTAGCAGCAAGTAAATTCCTTAACAGTTTGCTATATCTGTCGTAGGTTCCTTATCTACTTAACCCTTTCATATTTGCTACTACCACCATATCACAAATGTGTTCTGCAATTCACATTAATTCACGTCATGAGTATTCATTTTTCTTAAGATCAAGGAAATTCCCATTCGGTTTATAGATAAGTTAACAGATTCTCGTTACAGACATCGCTCAGTGCACCCCTCTGGTTTCCAGGTGATATACATAAAGCATGAACTCTCGTCTGATCTGAAATAATTGTAAAAGTGTACTTATTTCAATTACGGGGACTCGACAAAGTCCCATATTGTTATTTTTCGTCACTACCTCCACATGCCGGAAATGGGTAAGTTGTGCACCTGCAGCCTTCCCTGGATGTGGTACCTGGTTCTCATGCTCCCTCTCCACTACTGTGAGCATGCAGTATAGAATTGTTTTGCCATCTATAGCTGATAGGCATAAGGTGATCTATGAAAAGATGTACCCTAGGGTCACAACAGACAAGGATCATCCTTTGAAAGCAGCTTTGGGTTCCTTTGTGCTACTTTATGATATGGCTGATGTGGTAAAGGCTCTCTGGGAAGCAATACAGACACGACCCAGTGGAAAGTGAAGCAATGATTATACTGCAAGAAACTGCTGAGTCTCAGACAAACCAATGATTGCCATACAAGCAACTGCCGAGCCTCATTTCAACTAATGATTACACCTAAAAGCCACTGTTGAGTCTCAGGTCAACCAATGATTACCATATAAGCAACTGCTGAGCCTCATTTCAATTAATGATTACACCTACAAGCAACTGCTGAACCTCATTTTAACTAATGATTACACCTACAAGCAACTGCTGAGTCTCAGGTCAACCAATGATTACACTGCAATTAAGTTGCCAAATCTATGATGACAAATGATTATACTGCAAGCAACTGCTGAGTCTATGATCAATTATTACACCTACAAGCAACTGGTGAGTCTATGACCAATGATTACACTGCAAGCAACTGCTGAGTCTCATTTCAACTAATGATCATACCTACAAGCAACTGCTGAGTCTCAGTTCAACCAATGATTACAATGCAAGCAACTGATGAGTCTCAGATCAACCAATGATTACCATACAAGCAACTGCTGAGTCTCAAGTTGGTCAATGACTGCAATGTCGCCACAGAGACTGACAGAAAATAGGAAAAGACAGAGAGAAGCCAATCATAGAGACACGTAGTGTTATGATAGCTCTCCCATCAGATTATTTTGTACTTTTTAAGGAACAAACACAATAATAAATGTAAAGGTGGGATGGTCAGTCCTCTTCCCCACCGCCTTTCTGGCAATTCCCAGAACATTCTGAACATTCCCAGAACATCCTGAACATTCCCAGAACATTTAGAAATTCTGAACATAATTTAGCATGCATTTCTAGGGCGCCGCAGAAGTGCAGAAACTAGCACTTGTCTATCAGCCTGTTGGAAATCACATGCAGAGGTCAGTATGGCTGAATGGATAAGAACATGTATTCTTAAACATCTGGTGTGCTGATGCTGAGGTAAGGGGTCAACCCTTACACCAGAAAGTTGGACTAAAATGTTGATATCTCGTCCTTGACCTGGGTACGTAAATTATAATTACCTCTGAAGTTGGAGTGGATTTGCCTGAATGGGGAGGGACACTAGTAATAGGAAAAGTGAATCCACAGTCCTGTGGACTACGCATATATCAAACAATATTCGATGCAGGGATATTTTTCCATTGACCAGGGCTACCAGGTTGCCTCAGCCTAAAAGTGGGTACCAAGAAATTGTCTGGGGGTAAAGGAGGTTGGTATGAATTTTACATTACCCATTGAGTGCCAACCGGTCTACAAATATGGGGGTAATACCATATACCTAGTACACCGCTTGGTGTGAAAAGAGGTTATTTACTTTACTTATTACCCATTAAAGAGGCTATTTACTTTACTTATTAGCCATTTTTAGACTGGATCAATTCGAGAGCTGTACCGGTCAGAAAACAGAATCCGGCCACCAATGAGAAGTGAATGCAGGCCGCTGTCTTGGTAAGTAAGTGAACCAGCCACCATAACTACTAATAAATGTATATAAACAACAGAAATGCTGCACTTACCATATTTGCACTAGGATGATTCAATTTGTCACCGGGAACGACGGCTACAGGCGTCACTTGCTCTTGCTGGGACAGTTTTCCTTTTGCTTTCTGGCTATCAGCTGAACCTTCAGATTTTTCTATGACCAGTGGCTTTTGCTCCATGATTGGTGGTTTCTTGTCTAACTTTGTTTCTGGCCCATCAATTTGTTCATCGGGTGGTGCACAGTATGCTTTCATTAGTTCCTGAACCTCTTCAGTCAAACTTGCCAGGGCTGTTTCAATATCAGTCAAACCGGGCAAGTTGGAATTCACAACACCAGTTTGTTGCATAATATCATTCTGCCCCGCTACTAATTTTACCATTTCTGCTCTCAGTGACGACAACTTGAATTGTTTCTGCAATAGTTCCTTCAGCAACATATGTCTTACTACTGGGCCTTTCTGTGTCACCTATGGATACATTTGATTAATATTTCACAAATCACTTTCTGTCACCTATGGATACATTTAATTAACATTTCACAAATCACTTTCTGTGTCACTTATGGATACATTTTATTAATATTTCACAATTCACTTTCTGTGTCACCTATGGATACATTCTTCTTCTTTCGTTCGCTTGAAATATGTCTATATCTGCAATGTCGTCTCTTGCATGAATTGAACTGTTTTTTTCAGTTCACACAGTGGTCCATAGAGTTTATCTTCCACTGTCGTCTCTCTAGGCCAGAAGGTTTGCCTAGATATGTTATATTTTGGGCAGTCTTGGAGTATGTGCTCTGCTGTCTGCGACGCCAATCCACATGTGCACATGGCTGTTTCACCAATCTTGAATTTTGTATACATGTGGTTGCGTAATCTATTGTGTCCTGTTCTGAGGCGCAGAATAATGACTTGTTCTGGTCTGTCCATAACGTGGTAGTCATCTTGAGCAGGTTTTGGTGGCTTTCTGACTGATTTGATCATTCTTTTCTTTTGGTGGTATGTAACGGGCACATCAGGCTGTTCTTCTTTGGCTCCTTCCTTAGCCAATTGATCAGCTCTGTCGTTTCCGGGTACTCCACAGTGGGATGGTATCCACTGTATGGTGACTTTATGCTGACTGCTAAGTTCAGAAAGTAGTGTCCTTAGTACTGGCAATTTCCCAGAGAGGAGCGCCTCGAGTACTGATTTTGCATCTGTTAGTAGCACCACAGGTTGTGTACCATTGCTGTTATTTAGTAATTTCTCTGTTGCTATCTTGATTGCCTCAATTTCGCATCATAGTTATGGCAGTACTTTCCTGTCGGTACTCTGGCTGTGTCCCTAGTATTATTTGGGTATTCTATGTACACTCCCGCTCCTCCATTTCGAACAGCATTTTGTGCTGACCCATCTGTGTAGACTCGGATCCAGAGATCCTGTGGGTATTCTTCATCAAGGAAGCTGAGAGTGGCTGTTCTGCGCTGCACACTGTTCTGTTCTTCCTTGTCAAATATTCCTCTCACTTTTGTCTGGATTTGTAACGATAGTCTATGCTCATCTTTCCATGGAGTTCGCTCTGGAATAGTTGTTAGGGGGATACCAACTGTGGGCAGATCAGTGGTTTCTCTGCAGAGTCGTTTGGCCTGGTGGATAAAACTACTTCTTTTCAACCGCCCCATAGCTAGGTTTTCAAATCTGTTCTTCATAGGGTGGCCTGGCAAGCTGAGGAACTTTTCTGCTTGTATTAGCGTTTTCGTATCTCTGCGCTCACTCAGTGCCTGTGTCCTCCCCATCTTCTCCATTTCCACTATAGGGGTTGATCTCATCCCTCCTGTGGTGACTCTAAGTGCTTGATTTTGCACCTTGTCCAGCTCTTGTAGTGTGGTTTTTGATGCTGAACACCACGCAGTTGACCCATATTCCAGGTGTGGTCGTATGCTCTGTTGGTAAACTTTGCTAAGTATTTTCGTACTGGCTCCCCATGTGGTTCCACTTAGCTTTCTCAGGATGGCTATTTTCCTTCTGGCTTTTGCTACTGCTTTGTTGATGTGCTTTCTCCATGTCAGCTTGCCATCAAATGTTACTCCAAGGTATGTTGGTTCTTTATCTTCTCTTAGGGGAGTTCCATTTATCTGGATGATCCCTGCCTTTTGTTTTGGAGAGAGGGTAAATAGGGTGGTGCTGCACTTGTCAGTGTTTATGCTGACACACCATCTATTTGCCCATGCAGCAAATGTATCTACAGCTCTTTGTAGCAATCTGGTGGCCACTGATGCATATTCATTTGTGCTCCATAGAACCAGGTCATCGGCGTACATTGCCGCTTTAATTCCATGCGGTAGGTGAGCAACAAGATCATTGATGAAGATTAGAAAAAGTGTGGGGGACAAGACTCCGCCCTGGGGGACACCGTGACGCAGTAGTACTTTCTTGCTCTTGAGTCCGTCTATCTGTACTCGGGCTCTTCTGTTGTGCAAGTATGCTTTCACCCATTTGTACATTCTTCCATTGACTTTGCAGTTTCTCAGTTTCTTCATCAGACCTTCTTTCCAGACTTTGTCAAAGGCTTTCTTCAGATCTATCCATGCCGCAAGCACCAGCTTCTTCTCTTGGAATGCATCCTCAATTTCTTGAGAGAGGTAGGTTGTCTGATCTTCCGTAGAGTAGCACTGCCTAAAGCCAGCCTGCTGTGGCACAAGGATGTTTTTACTTTCAATGTACCACTGCAGTCTGTGATTGATGATGCGCTCCAGTGTTTTGCAGAGACAGCTGGTGAGGCTAATTGGTCTGTAGCTAGAGGCAATGGAACCATCTTTCCCTGATTTTAGGAGGGGTATCATGATTGCTTCTCTCCAGGCTTGTGGAACACTGCCTAAGGTCCAGCTAGTTATTGAAGATCTGCAACAGCTTTGTTTTGGCCTCTGTTCCTAGGTTCCTGATCATTTCATTGGAGATACCATCAGCTCCTGGTGACTTTCTCATTTTCAGTTTTGATATGGCTAGCTCCAGTTCGCTGATTGTGATGGGTGCCTCCAGAACCTCATGTACTATTTCCTTCTGTCCTGTATGTTGTCGTTTCTCTCGAATCTCTTGTTGTTTCTCTGGACTAATTTTGATATTGCTATCTTGTGCGAATGAGTCCGCAAAATGGTCAGCTGCTTGCTTTCTTGTTAAGATTTTTCCATCTTTATGTAGCGCAATTTTTGAGTTTCTCCCTGTGCCCTCGTCATTAAGCTGTTTTATTAGCTTCCACAATTTCCTTGTGTCTCTTTCAAAGTTCAGAGACTCCGTTTTCTCCTGCCAGCTTTTCCGTCTAGCCTGCAGCTTGGCCCTTTGAAATTTGGCTTTTGCATGCTGGAATTTATTGTGGTGCTCTTGGCTGGGTGTGGCCTCTGCTTGCTTTCTACACACTTCAACATCATTATGCAACTGTTCCAGTTCACTACTCCAGTAGGGTTTATATTGTTTACGGGCTCCTCTTGGTACTGTTTCTCGCGCTGCCTGTAGTATGCATTTCCCAAACTCTTCAACTACTTTATTTATGTCTTTCTCAGTGTTCAGGTTTCTAACCAATATGCTGGTGCGATGCTTGTAGATTGCCCAGTCTGCTTTCTTGTAGTTCCACCTCGAGAGGGTGCTGCTTTCACTTACAAGCTCATTTTCTACGGTTAGAAAGACTGGCCGATGGTCACTGCCACCAAGTTGTTTCCCAACAATTCGTGTAATGTTCCACTCCAGGTCTGGTGAATGAAAAGCCAGGTCAGGTGTAGTTGTAGAGTGCCATGATCTCGAGTAGAAAGTATGTGGGTCGGACGGCTTGTTAATCAACATGAATCTATTCTCATCCTGCCAGTCTTCCAGTCTCTCTCCTCTCTGGTCCATGTGATCATAGCCCCAGCTCTGCGAGTGGCTGTTGAAATCGCCACACACAATCATTTTTTCTTTTAGTGGTAGTGTGTCCAGTGCCTGTGGGCGGTCACTTGGACAGTAGTAATTGATCAGATGTAGATCTGTATTACCTGTCTTAAGTTTAAGTGTCTGATACTCAGCCCCTTCCATGTAGACTTTGATTTGGGAAGCCATGATGTTATTTCTTACAAGGGTCAGTATCCCACCTTTTCGCCTGTCCTTTCGGTCAGATCGGTAACACTGGTAGCCTCTGATTTTGAAGGCTATATTTTCATTGAGGTGAGTTTCTTGCAAGCAACATATGCTTACTGTTTCTTGGTCCAAGATGTTTTCTAATTCTATTTTTTTGTTGCTGACTCCCTCCGCATTCCAGTGGATTATTTTAAGTCTTCGTTTGGTAAGGCCAGTCATCCTATTCTCATGTCCCCTGGCTCCACAGGACATCTGAGAAGGACCTCCAGTAGTTGGGGTTGGACCCTTTCGAGACATAGGGCCCGGCACTGCACCTGCCTGGGGGTCCAAAGCAGGGCGAGCACCATAACGATTAGCAGTAGTCGACATATTTCATTTTGCGTGATTGCGTGGCATCCTGATTTCTGTGGTGCGCCTCTTGGCTGGTTGCCTCCGACTTCAGCACCTTTCTTTGCTAGAGCAGACTGTGGTCTCACTCGAGTGTAGATGTGTACACGCGCACACACCTGTCTGCGCATGCATGTACGTGCATACACATCTAGAGCATACTGGTTATTTTCCGGCGCCAGAGATTCGCCGTCGCCCCTTCTCCTGTTAGTTTAAACAGGTCCGCCGCGTGAAGGCCAGGAGTTGGACTTTTGCTGCATAGGTTATGTATTCACGAGCCATTGAGGTATTTAAGCAATGTTGGGCGCTCACCCCAACACCGCGCCTCGGCTACATACAGCAACATTTGGAACCCTGGATACATTTAATTGACATTTCACAAATCACTTTCTGTGTCACCTATCATCAACAAGTGCCATGTGAATAAGCGTGGGTGGCCATGCTTCGCCATCTCACAAGGTCACCAATCTCGAATCAGGTCTCTGTTCTTGTCCTGACCATGCCATGCTGCCAAACCATCAAGTTATTTATCCCTTTGTCTTCTTCTTTCTCTCTTTCCATCAAGCTTGCCAGTTGTCACTCGATGTTTCTCAGCTTGTCTGTTAATTGTCCATGTTTCACATGCATACACCAATATGGGTTCTACATAGCATTTCAAAGCTCGTTTTCTCACTGCAATTGACACCTTTTTGTCATCTATGGATACTTTTTATTAACATTTCACAATTAACTTTCAATGTCTTTGCATAGTCAGCACACATGTACATTAATAAAATATTGAACACAAGAATACGTTGCTAATCATCATCACGGAGCAAGTCCTTTGGAGAACAACACTGCCCACTAGAAATATTCTCAATTCTTCGCCAGTTCTCCTGGCACAAACATTTCATGCCCAGGGTATCTTTAACGTCTCGCGACCACCTCTGTGACTGTTGATGGCCGCTTCTTTGTGCAGGAACCACACCTTCCATTATTCATCTTTGTATATCCCATGACACACGTGTCCATTCCAACACAAGGATACAGATATATATAAATCTATTTTCATGTAGATGTATCGGTGTGTGCTTGTTTGTGTGCTGACGAAGACTTGGGCCGCAATGTCCATTTCATTGCTTGTGCTCGTGTTCATCTTCAGAGGGTGGCGAGATAGGGGTACCCCCTATCAATGGAGAAGGGGCCTGCTTCCCTCCTCTAGTCCATGGGACACCCTTAGTATCTGTTTAGCCCCCTGATCAGGGTTATGTGAAGCATGGTGATCGTGTGTGATGGTGAAACATGACCACCCACGCTTATTACCATGCACACGATGATGAACTTGTTCTAGTAAAGCTGACCGTTTACTTCTCATGTTTTCGTTGCTTGCTTGCGCTGGCTGTGAACTCCAGCATGAAATCCTGTATGTCGGATGAAGACATCCTATTGTCCAACATCAGTGTGATGTCATACCGGACCTGAGGTTTGTGTGAGTATCCGTTGTCCCATGTCTGGCTTATTGGTGTGCAGACTGGTGGTTCCTTGCTGTGCAGGCAGACACTCTCCGACTTCGGAGGAATCAATGATCCTACTGACTTTAGGCAGGACTCTTGTTGTCCAGGACGCTCAGCGAGGACCCGCCAATAGGTCTTGGCTAGTATAGAGCCCAGCGCTGGTGCCTGGAAACACCTCTGCGTCCCTTGTTTTTTGGTGATTCATTCTTTGCAAGACACAGTGACATTTAATCCAAAGTATTTCAGTGTCAGAGTCACGGTGTTGATTATTAGCCAGTTTTCTTTGATGTTCAATCATTCAATCACTCAGGTGTTATCTCCACAATGAAGGTTGGCTGCAATGAATTTCCAACACTGTAAATTCTGTCAGATTGTCTCTTGATGTTATCTTCCCACTTGTATCGTTGTCTACCTCTTGCTTGCTTGCTCTCAATCTTATCCTCCAGTATGAATTTTATAAGAGTTATGCCTTTTAACGAGGCCAAAATATTTCACTTGCCTCTTCTTTTATTTCTTTCATTACCTCCCCTTTCATTCTGTTTTTCTAGAACCTCTGTATTTTATTGTTTTTGTTTCCATGACATATTCTTCTGTATATCCACATCTCCAGGGCTTCTATCTCATGTTCAGACCTTATAAAAATGTCAGTATTTTTCAACATCTTGATCCATGGATTTCTAAGAATATTTACATAACATTTCAGTGAGAAAGCTAATAAAACATGGATATAATGCACCTGTGGCAAGATGTTGGCCATACACCACCTTACATGTAGGCTGGAGGTCAGGCATAGGCTACACAAAGCCAAACATAAATAAAACTGCTTGCTGAAATCAATGCGCCAAGTTGACAGGTGGAATGATCACGAAGAAGAATGAATGCCACTGCCCTCAGGACCAACTCAAATGTTCTGACTCCACAAGCAGACATTAAAGAATGCATGCTGGGAATGCATGTTGGCTATCCCTACTGAATGCTGGATAACTACCCCTCATTGTTGCTTTCAAATGGAGGTCTTTTCAGGCAATTTCATGCTCAATTCCACACTCCATTCATTCATTCAGTAGCATGTCCTTTGCAGAACCTCACTCCCATAACAACCTTCCAGAAAACTTCTCGGTCATAAGCCAGATGACGTCTGATACACCCATCTGGAGATCATCTACAACATCCTGCACTCATCTTCTCTTTGGCCTTCCTCTTTCTATTTTCCCGGGCATATCCCCCTCCATTATTGTTCTCTCCAAACTTTCGGGACGTTTCAAGTGACCAAAATATTTCCACTTTCTTTGTTTTAGCCAACCTTCTTGAATATTCAATCTTGTCATTTGGATGCACGAGAGAGAGAGAGAGAGAGAGAGAGAGAGAGAGAGAGAGAGAGAGAGAGAGAGAGAGAGAGAGAGAGAGAGAGAGAGAGAGAGAGAGAGAATAACATGTGGTCAACATTAAAAATAATATGGTAAATGGTAATTATACATAAAAATATAATACTTACACGTGAATCAACTTGTTCTTGCTTATATGCCCTTGGAGGCTGACCCATTCTAACAGGAAAGCCTCGCTGGGGAAGAAGACCTGGCTGACCCCCTCTAAAAGGTACGCCTGATGGCTGGAATAGACCTGGCTGGCCCCCTCTAAAAGGTAAGCCTGGCGGATGGAATAGACCTGGCTGGCCCCCTCTAAAAGGTAAGCCTGGCTGCTGGAATAGACCTGGCGGACAGTCTCCAAAAGGAACGTAGTCATTTGTATCTTGGTAAAAATAACTGTCGTTTGAAGGACGAAACCTCTGAAAAACCATGTTAATGTCTATAAATAATTATTTAAATATTATTATATTTTTATTTAATAGTTTTAAATTATGAACTAATTTTTCATCTTCTATTCTATCTATGAATGATCAGCACGTATTTATTATCAGCACTGGTACTTTAACTTAGTCGAGGTGAGTGCCCGTTTATAGGCCTCGTGTAAGTACACAAGATAACAATAAACAAACTGTCTTCTCAATTATGCTCAAATAGGGTTTTTATCAATCCAAGTTCTTCTCCCCCGACATCGTTAGAATTTCCAATAAATGTGTTGTGTGTTGTGTACGTAGGACGTCATTTCCGGTTGCCACGCTTTTAAGAAAAGAAAGCCAAACACACGATCTAAGTTCTATTTCAAATAATCCCTGTTCTCATCTCATTTCATCATGTTCCTCTTGTACCTTGCGGTGTCGATGTGAAGTATAAACAGCGGGAGAGTGCCCACATATGGGCTTTATGTATCGATACATGGACTCTTCTATTCCCTCCATCCATCGTTTACTTGGTCGGCCTCTTCCTCTGCTTCCCTCTGGTCTGTACATCATAATATAATATTGCTTGTGGTACACTGTTAGTTAGTTAGTTAGTTAGTCTTTCCTCTTGAGCCTAAGGCGGCGCATAGGGCAGAAGTCCTGTCTCTCCATGCCTGGCGGTTCGCTGCTACCTGTTGTAGATCCTGGATGTTCACTTGGCACTGAATGAGCCTTCTCTGATGATGGTTCTACGCAGGGTCTCTCTTGGTCTTCCCCGTTTTCTTTTCCCTACTGGTGACCATATGAGGGCTTGGTAGGGGAGTCTTGACTTGTCCATTCTGAGTACATGGCCGATGTAGTTCCAACGGCGTCTTCTTATGAAATTGGATACTGTATCTTGCTTAGTCTCTTGTCTTATTTGCGAATTGGTTCTGAAGTCTGTCCAGTGGATGTTTAGAAGTCTTCTAAGACATTTGTTCTCAAAATTGTCTAGTTTTTTTATCTAAAGCTACCGTTGATTTCCAACTTTCACATCCATACGTTAACACTGGAATCACACAAGAGTTGAAGATTTTAAGTTTTGTGTGTTTGCTGAGTGTCTTTGACTTCCAGATGTTTGACAGTTTATTGAAGGCACTAGATGCCAGTGCGATTCTAGATGATATTTCTGGTGTTGAGTCCCCTATAGATGTCATTTTGCTTCCTAGGTATGTGAAGCTGTTGACTTTTTCAAGAACATGAGCATGGCCTACGATGGGTAGCGTTGTGATGTTCTGTTGTGATAATTTGGTGTGTCCAGTGTGTGCTGCGTGGTTACACACCCGCTTCACACGCGTGATCCGGGACTGTTTCCGGATCCGGTCAGGGATATGCACTACTGACGAGCTCAAACGAGGGCGAAACTCGAGTATAGTGCTTCCATATTGACGTGGATAGGCCTTAGGTTCATACCAGAATACGATCGGCGTTGCCAGTAGTGGGTTGTGCTCAATATTTAAATTTTTCAAGAACGTAGCTGTTCAATTTGGTGTCATCTGAACTGTTGGTAAGATCAATAGTCTTTGTTTTTGTGGTGTTAATTTGGAGACCAATTTGCCCTGAAACATTTTGGAGGTGGTTTATTTTCTCATGGGCATCCGGGTGTGTTGAACTCAAAAGCACTATGTCGTCGGCAAAGTCCAGGTCTTCTAGAATTTTGTCAACCCAATGGATACCGATATTTGTGTTGTTTGTGCATTTGCGCATTGCCCAATCGATAGCTATTCCAAAAAGCATCGGTCATAAGACACAACCCTATTTCACTCCAGGGTTATAGTATTAGTGTTACACACTGTTATAGTGTGTTTATTTATTTTTTTTGGGCCACAATATAAAATTCAATATCTCAGTAACCAACTGAGGGAAAATTATGAGATTTAGCATATAACCTTATCATTATGTTCACCCAACACAAAAATTTTTTGTTCTGAAGATTGTACAGCAGATTACAATGTTTGTTTATATGCGGTATATAATTTACGGCTTAGAGATTAAGTAAATCATTTTAAAAGTATTACAGCTTCAGCAAGACACATCCGCGCTTTTTAAAATTGTCTCGCGGTAATCGTTTTGGCACAAACAGCGCGGAGTTAAATGGTATTGCTCAGAGGTGTCTCCAATGGGGGTTCTTTCATGAAACGTGATTATATAAATAAACTAGCTGACTCAGCCCAGCTTCACCCAGCTCCTGGCAGGGATCTATCTATCTATCTATCTATCTGTCCGCCCGCCCACCAACCCTCCCATCTATCTATCTAATCTATCTATCTATCTGTCTGTCTTCTGTCTAATCTATCTAATCCATCCATCCATCTATCCACCCTCCCACCCACCTACCTACCTTTCTACATACCTACCTACCTTTCTGTCTGTCTGTCTGTCTATCAACCAGTCCGCGCTATTAAATATTGATAAAAGTTACTGGAAAAAATGTGAGGACCATGTGTTGAAAGAGGAAGAGGACTATTGGAGAAAGGATGGATTGAATTTTATGCAACCGAGAGCAATCATCAACCTACTGGAATCGTCCGACACAGATTAAGGTCTGAGCAGATCGCAGACCTTAATCTACTTTCACACTTACTGGTATATTTTGCTACAAATATTCAGAAGAATTGCAGGCCCTAAACATTACAGCATCAGCATAATGTCAATGGCAACAGTTTGTATTCCACAGTGATGAGTTTTCAATTCCACAAGCCCTCAGCGGTGACAAACAACTGTATTGAATAAAAAAAACACACACACACTAAACGCATTGAATACCAACAGAAGAGTAATATTGCGGTGGAAACTGACATATTGTGGCATAACAAGAAACGTGAGAGCAAACACGTCAAATTAGGGGACAACACACGTGCATACGAATCAATCTATAAACTTCAATGAAAAGAGGACCAACATCTTGGTCGTTAAGAAGAAAGCCCACTACAGAGACACTGACAACTATTTTCATAGTGCAAACCAGGTAATCATGTTCCGTCCCTGAACGGTAAACAGCAGAGTAGACAATCTTTCACGAAGACTCAAAGCGGGTCTGTCACCCATGTGTACGTGTGAACAAACTACACAGACAGCTGAACAGATCCTTACAAATGGAAACATGATGACTAAATTGCGGTATCATTTCTGGTCACTCCATACGCACATTAACGCACAGCTATTTGGAAGCTTTCACGAACTCAATATAAAAAGCTAACATGAATACTTGTGTACACTTTATTAACCAGCAGCTGAAGAAACAAGAAGGAAATGAAAAATAAGGTAAGAAATATATTCCTTCTACTTTCCTGTTAATTTACAAATTATTTACCCCATGCCTCTGTAAATTCTCTGTCTTTACTAATATTACACATTGCACCCCTCTCGGGATTCTCCGTGGTGAAGTGGTCAAGCCGTCTGACTCGGGCTCCGAAGGTTGTATGTTCGATTCCGGGCCGCGTCCTTCATTTCACGAGTGCATTTTTTCGGAGACTCCCGAGGGTCGTCGCTGGAGCTACGGAGTTCGTGCTTTGTGCGACGCTTTCCGCGCTGCGGAAAGAAACTGAGCCATATGGGATAAAACCCGGTGCAATGCAGCCGACCCTGTAGACTTTTAAGCTACTTCTTTCATTGCACCCACTCCCATACGAATCCGGATACGCCTTGTGTGTCATCTGAATTGGAGGGCGTCCATTACTGTAAACATAAATTTGTTAGCGAGAAATCACTAGTTTTTCAGCAAAACATCAAAGAAATGTCGCCGTTTTCGATGATTTAAGTTGTTTTTGGACCTATCAAAGACATATTCCTTGGGTGGGGGTAAATATAAGACAGGTGGGAAAATTTCATAACGATGCAACAGACAGTTTTCAAAATAATTGATCGTGAATGAAGGCATTCTTTTCGGGACATACTATAATTGGTAACCTACTTGCATGGCCAAACTATTTGACTTGCTGCCTTCTAATAAAATCTAGCGCAGCTACAACCCCCACTTTAGTCCTGATTTCTTCATTTCTTATCTTATCTCTTCTTGATACATTGAGTGTTCTTCTCAGGAATCTCATTTCTTTTGTTGTGATTTTGCTTTTCTCTTTTTGCGTCATTGTCCAGGTTTGAATGTAGCATACATAAATGGAATTAGCATTGGAGGAAGAAACATCAATAACATTAGTGTCATTAGATATGCAGATGATACAGTATTAATTGCAGACAATGAGCAGGATCTGCAACAATTAGTAGATGCGGTTGTTGTACACAGTGACCAGCTGGGGTTAGAATTAAATTGTAAAAAGCACAGATTATCGTCGTCACTAGGAAGAACGAATACCATAATGTAATATACAAGTAAATTGGAATATTCTTCAACAATTGAATCGGTACAATTATCTCGGAACAGTCATAACATCTGATGGGAGATGCCGGGAGAGATTAGAACAAGAATCGCCATGGCGAAAGTAGCCTTTAGCAAAATGAAAAACATACCGACCAATAAAAAGATGTCAATTGAAACGAGAAAAAGAGTGTTGAGGTGCTACATAGAAGCTATTCTTTTGTATGGATGTGAAACTTGGACAATGAGCAGTCAAGCTGAAAAACATCTGATGGCTGCAGAAATGTGGTTTCTGAGGTCAATGCAAAAAGTGCCATTGACAGACATAAGAACCAATGACCAAGTACTACAGGAGACAAATAAAAATCGTAAACTGATTAGAGAAATTAGACGTTGACAGTCAAAATATTTTGCGACATGTTATGAGAAGAAATGGATTGGAGAACTTAGTGACAACTGGCAAGATCGAAGGGAAAAGACCAAGGGGAAGACCTAGAAGTAAATACTTGGATGGCTTGGCTACATGTTATGGTCGAGACAGGAACACTGAGCTGATCCACGACTCTGATGATCGAGTGAAATGGCGAGTCATGACCGCCCACGCCTTTCCGGCACGGCACATGATTGACTGAGTCCAGGTTTGGCATTGGTAACATATAGTTGGTAAGACGAGTGTGTTGTAAAGTGCTTTCTTAGTAGTTATTGATTCATGTTTGTTCTTTAGTATTGGTATAATCCCTGTTGTGTGTAGCAAATACCATATAAATATAAATGCAACCTAAACCGAAGTAATGCAGGTTAGCAGATCTCCCGGTACACTAAATATACTGATAAATAGTATATATCTGAAGCAAGTTAAAGAATTTAAATATTTAGGAGATGTGGTCACAGTAGATGGCAGAATAGACAGCGAAATCGAAATCGGATGTCAAAAACCAAAGTATGCTTATATATTGACAATCACTCATATTGAAACATCAAAACATACCTAAGTTCGCGAAACGATAGATAATAAATAGTATATTCACACCAACCCTATGCTACCGATGTAACACTTAGATATTATCCAAATCACACTTACGCAAAATCAACGCCCGCGAGTTGAGATGCTTTAGGAAAGCTGCCAACTTAACTATCCCAGAAATGATGTTAGTAGACAAGACAGTGGGGTCAACTCCCTGTACTACTGTGGCATAACCGCTAACCACCATTATTCAGTTACCAAGAATGCACGCAAAAGAGAGGGAAAATTATAACAATTGACTGCACAAACTCAAACCGAAACCAAAACTGAAAACGAACGCAAAATCAAAACTGAAAATGAAAGATTGACAGATGACGTCAATTCTTGGAAATATTTCAGCAGCCAAAGCTCAGGAGATCATTGGATAGAAACAGACACGTGACAACGCCTCCGCTAGAACGCCTGCTTAGAATATGTTAATCGCGCACTTCCACTGCATAGTTGCCATTCTAGATATTTTGTATCCAGATCTAGAGGTTTTTGCCGGCGTCTGGATACCGTTTTCTGACGTTTGGATGCTGGATGCAATTCTAGATACTTTTCATTTGGTGTCGGATATTTTGAATACTTTCTAGATTTTACTTTTCTTTCGGTGTCATTTACCCATTTAATGTTTGGTCTGGACGCGCGTAAATTATGGTAACTGCCATTATTTAAACTTTGAACTGACTTGGGTCAACGCTCAACAATCTGGCAACCCCCCCCCCCCCCCCCCCCCCCGGCGGTAATGAGTAAAAGGGCGCATAAGGGCACTGAAGAAACTTTTGGTCAGTAAACATTTAAACTTAAAGAATTTGGGTGCAATTGGAACCGATAATGCATCGGTAATGGTTGGTATCAACCATGGCGTGTATGCAAAATTGAAGGAAGATATCCCATCTTTAATCCTCATAAAATGTGCGTGTCATTCCTTGCAGCTAGCATTATCACATGCCTCATCAGAATGTTTACCAAGGAATTTGGAATTCCTTATTGCTAAAACACATAACTGGTTCTCCAAATCATCTGTCAGACAACAGCAATATAATAATTTATATAAAGCATTAAATGATAGTTCCTCACCACTGAAAATTCTGTCATATTGCAAAACTAGATGGTTATCAATTCAACCAGCTGTTGAAGTAATTGTGAACCAATGGTTGGAGTTGAAGACCCACTTCGAAATAACAAGACAAAATGAAAAGTGCTACACAGCTGAAATACTATATGGAATGTACAGTGATGAAAAAAATTTGGCATTCCTTCTCTTTTCACAACCCATTTTAAGTGAAGTGCAAAAAGTTAATAAACTATTTGAATCTCAAAATGTTGATAAAGTTAAATTACTTGACGACCTCACTTTGCTATTTCACTCAATTGGTAAAAGACTTATATTGCCAACTTGTAAAGCTGACATGTTCGCTTGCACTATAGAGAGCTATTTGACTCCCAAGCCATACCTGGGATACCAAATCGAATAAAAAATTGATGGTTTAAAAACAAAAGGACTGTTCACAGAAAATGAAGAGAACAACTTAAGAAAGCGCTGTCAAGATGTTCTTGTCTCATTATTCGATCAACTGAAGCAGAGACTTCCTGAAAATTTAGATGTATTGAAACATATTTCACTCTTTTCTATTAACAACATACCTCAACCAGTAAAGGACATACCTAAATATTGTCAAGTTATTAAATTTTTAGGGGCTACTGATAATAGTGTGGCGGAAGCAGAATATTAGTTAACCAAAATAAATTTGGTTGACTGGACAAACAAAACAGAAACTGAAGCTTTTTGGAGTGAAGTAAGACAATTTAAAGATGTCTCAGGTAACAGTCCATTCTGTGAGCTCTTTGAATGTGCGATGTCTGCCATGATACTACCCAATTCAAATGCTGATGCGGAAAGAGTTTTCAGTACTGTGAATTATACAAAATGTAAACTAAGAAACAGGATGAAACTTGATCTCTTAAATGCTATGTTGACAATAAGATTTGGCCTGATGAGAGCAGGAAAATGCTGTTCAACTTATCAGCTCCCTGACCGTATAATAAAAGAAATTGGAACAGCTAAAGCATACCAGAGTCATTTTGAATCTGAAGCTTCAACTTCATCATCCAAGCTAAGTGCATCTTGTGAGACAGGCATCAGTGAAGATGAGGACATAATTCTATAGGTAAGTCACATCAATTTTCTTTTTAAAGTTGCATATCCCTTACAGGACGGTGCAGTCAACATCAGAATTTTTCAGCTGCTGTTGATGTACTAGGCAAGATTACGCTCAGTAGTTTGCCATCGCTTTCTGAGCGACCGGCTCACATACCCCTGTAAGTTACCAGCGCGGCTCGAACCACTGTCGGTTCGAGCGCAGCTGCGTTACTCACGAGAATATACGGGATTACGGCGATAGCCGTAAACTTTTCGCCAGGGAGACCGGCAGTCACATCAATACATATGTAATTTCTTACTTTCTCAATCTGGATATTTTTCCTAGATACTTTCCAACGAAATCTAGATATTTATGGATGTTGTTTGGGCCGTTTCTAGATACTTTTGGTCAAAAAAAAGTGGCAACCCTGTTCCACCGCAGACAGCTTGACGAGCAGACGCAAAAGCTGGTGTGACCGAATTTTCAAACAAAAACGGCAGAATGTCTGAATCCGAGTGAAATCTTGGTGGCAACCAACTGGCCAACCAACCAACCCAGACCAGAAAGAGGGAAGAGAGAGAAAGAGATGAACCACACGTGAGATGGAAGATGACTAAGCCATGAGCAGAGTATGGGAAGCCTTCAGAGAAGCTACACGGGCAGAACTGAAGCGGATCCATCAGACAATGGACCGAGGCTTATCCAAATCTCCCAATCACAAGGTCACAATTCTCTAAGGAACACACAACACCCATTTCAGGAACAGATACCTAAATGTTGAATTATCACCTCCACACTTATAATGTACAACATTTAAATGCTTACAATGTTTCCACACTTGTTGACATAATATTCATTGATGTTTATTTGCTGATTGACTGTAAACTTGGACCTATATGCCATTTTCTATGTTATCTTGTGTAAACCACAACAGAAAATGTATGTACCAGGCCAGAGGACACAGGCCAGTCAATAAATGATGAACCTTAACTGACCTTATGTTGATTTGTCAGTCAAACCTATCTGTTGATTTTCCATCTTATGTGTGTAAAACATATTGTCAATGTCTACTGAAATTGTTAAATGTGTAATTGTCAAAATAAATCCACTCATGATGAATTACTAAATTGGGGAGAGAAGACTCTAGGTCTATCAACTGCTCAACATCCATGCTTTCTTAACATAAATCAGGCTGAGAGAATTCTCCAGACTTTCCTCAGAATTGATAAAAAGGGGGCTCAAGAGCTAAAAGAATTCTTGGAGAAGGGGCAGAATCCCAGTTAGTATTTACTATTCTCACCAGGGCCATAATCTATATCTCCTAGACTACATTAATAAGACGACGCCTGCAGATAACTCGAGGGTCATATTCTGGGGTTATTGAAGACAGAAGAGGATGGGGCCCAACTTCTTTGGTTAGAAATGGGGCATGCACTACAGTGATCTCAGAGTCCCTTCAGAATATATGACAACTACATAGAACCTGTACTCTTGTGTGGATATGAAGCGTGGACAATGAGCAGATAAGCTGCAAAACATCTGATGGCAGTGGAAATATGGTTTCAGGGGAAAATTCAAAGAATAACATGGCAGACAGAAAAACCAATGACCAAGTCCTACAAGAAACAAAACAAAATAGTGAACTGATTAGAGAAATTAGACGTAGACAGTCAACAAATTTTATCACGTTATGAGAAGAAATACATTAGAGAACTTGGCGACAACTGGCAAGATCGAGGGGGGAAGAGAACAAGTGGAAGATAGATAAGTAAATACCTGGATGGCTTGGCCGCGTGGCATTGTCGAGACAAAAACACTGAGCTGATCCACGACTCTGGTGATCGAGTGAAATGGCGAATCATGACCGCCCACGCTTATCGGCATGGCACATGATGGGTGGATGGAAGGATGGATGAACTCCACAGAGGGTAAATACAAAACTTGGACCGGCATATTTTAAAAAAACCCACAGTCATTAAAACTATAATTTGCTAATGTTTGGGATATTTCACCCAGGACATGCTGGTAATGTGGGCAACGAGCAGGTGGACAGATTGTCTGGGTCTGCACAGCTCGGTGGGGTATTGGTGTATGATAGGGCAAGCCTGGTCGGGGGAAATTTGAGATTGTTTGTATAGTGCAGGAGAACAGATAGATTATCACGGCTTGCAGAAAATGGTGCTGCTGGAAGTGACAAGAGGGTCTGGCCGACACTCAGGATTCGGAGGCGGAAACATAATCAAACTGCAGTAGTTACAAACGTGCAAAGCAAGTCGTATTTGGGGATTGCATCCTCGGAAAAATCCTTATATGTGAGTTATATCAACCTTCGCGTGACCTTGCAAAAGCGGACCGCATTTGACCTATATTTTTTTCAAATTTTCATGGTTATGGTACTATGTGCTATGGTACATCAGGTCTACTGTATGTGTCTCCGCGGACCGGATGTGTTTGTGTGTGTGTTTACGGGGTAGGTGGACGTGGGGATGCGGAAAAATGGGCCCCTAATCCCACTGTTAGCCTTTGCCCATAGTGGGCCACCAGACCCACAGCTATTGTGAGGAGGTGGGATGCTTTTTGATCATCCCGGCTTCTGACCAGTCTAAATGTACTACTGAAAGGGGCAGCAATTTTTTGTTTTGTTTTAGACGGGCTCACGGTTCCAAGAGGGGCTAGAGCCGCCCCTCTAGGTCCCGCGTCCCTGTGTGTTGGTTGTGTTGGGTGGGATATCCCGGTATGGTGAAAATATGTATAAGTTTGTTCAACGTGTTTCTGTATTTGGCCAACATTTTTAATAATTTGTCCAACATATTTTCTTATTTCGCTGTTGAAGTGATACATATAATCTGTGTTTTTGTCTGGGTGTGAAACATAGAACAATGAGCAGACAAGTTGTAAAACATATATTGGCAATTGAAATGGCTTTCTGGTGAAAGCTGAAAAGTCCCGTATAGACACACAGAGAGTAGTGAACGTGTAAATTGCTTGCTTTGAGCCATTCTAACATCACTAGCCAGGTCAGTGGGAATGTGACATGGCATGTTACATGAGACGCTTAAGATTAATTCAAAACGGCGTGCATCTGTCTCATTAGTGTTGCAATCATTAATGAATGAGGAGAGTCTTCGTCTTTATACTGCACAGAAGAGTGGATGACTATTTGTCAGCATTTTCCACTCAGAAATAACCAGTGCTACCATGGAACGAAGCTAAGTAGCAAACCAATAACCTCAGTGACCACCAACAGCCAATAGTTTGACCAAACTGGAATCCACAGTTAACAATAGGGAATAGCCATAGAACTCTATCTTTATCTCAAAACATGAGGACAGTCATCTTTAGCCGATTAAGCCAGAACATTACGTGTTGAACAGAGACAAAACGTTACAGATAGTAAAATGTGTTATTGAAAGTGACTTACAATACCTTATTTATATTTAGTTGTGTACATTACAAATGCCCATGATGCATACACCTCCCCCAATTTATTCATTATAAGATAATAATCTTGTTCTACGGATTTGTTCAATTTTCTTGGAGATTTGTGAGTAACCGTGTTAAACAATAGTGTGACAGTACTACACCACTTAACAACAGATCATGAGAGCTGTGTGGTTTCTTTCTAACCAGAGTGAGCTTCTCCTCTCTGAGGGTGATGCCTTTCCTGTGTTCTCTTGGCCTTCTACTAAAAAACCTTACCTGATACCCTAGTGCAGGTGTGGGCAAACTACCGCCCGCGGGCATTTAGAAATAAAAATGTTTACTTCGTTTTTAAATTATTTTGTTGAATTTTACAGAATGTCATGTATCGTTATGATTGTTTTAACATTTTTGATAACATTTCTTTCTAATTATCTATTTTTGTAAACAGTCCTTGACCTTCGTAATGTAATGCTTCTTCTTCTTTCGTTCGCCTTAAATATATCTATAACTGCAATGTTGCCTCTTGTATGAATTTAACTGTCCTTTTTAGTTCACTCAGCAGTCCATAGAGTTTATCTTCCACTGTCGTCTCTTTAGGCCAGAAGGTTTGCCTAGATATGTTGTATTTTGGGCAGTCTTGGAGTCTGTGCTCTGCTTTCTGCGATGCCAATCCACATGTGCACATGGCTGATTCACCAATCTTGAATCTTGTATACATGTGGTTGCGTAATCTATTGTGTCCTGTTCTGAGGCGCAGAATAATGGCTTGTTCTGGTCTGTCCATAACGTGGTAGTCATCTTGAGCAGGTTTTGGTGGCCTTCTGACTGATTTAATCATTCTTTTCTTTTGGTGGTATGTAACGGGCACATCAGGGTGTTATTCTTTGTCTCCTTCCTTAGCCAATCGATCATTTGTCGCTTCCGGGTACTCCACAGTGAGATGGTATCCACTGTATGGTGACCTTATGCTGGCTGCTAAGTTTAGAAAGTAGTGTCCTTAGTACTGGCAATTCCTCAGACATCATTTCATGTTCGTTGAGTTTCTTGCAAGCAACATACGCTTACCTTTCCTTGGTTCAAGATGTTTTCTAGTTCTATTTTGTTGTTGTTGCTGACTCCCTCCACATTCCAGTGCATTAGTTTTAGTCGTTGTTTGGTATGGCCAGACGCTCTATTCTCAGGTCCCCTGGATCCACAGGACACCCGAGAAGGACCTTCAGTAGTTGTGGCTGGACCCTTTCGAGGCATAGAGTCCGGCACTGCACCTGCCTGGGGGTCCAAAGCAGGGCGAGCACCATAACATTTAGCAGTAGTCAACATATTTCATTACGCATGATTGCGTGGCATCCTGATTTCCGTGGTGCGCCTCCTGGCTGGTTGCCTCTGTCTTCAGCACCTTTCCTGTGCTAGAGCAGACTGTGGTCTTACTCGAGTTTAGGTGTGTATGCATGCACACACATGTCTGCGCATGCATGTGTGTGCATACACATCTAGAGCGTTCTTGTTATTTCTCGGCGCCAGTGACTCGCCATCGCCCCTTCTCCTGTTATTTAAAACATTTCTGCCACGAGAAGGCCAAGAGTTGGACTTTTGCTGCATAGGTGATGAATAATGCACGAGCCATTGGGGTATTTATGCAAGGTTGGGCACTCACCCCAACCCCACCCCCGGCTACATACAGCAAAATTTGGAACCATGTAATGCTGAAATGCGAATTTATCGATTTTCATAGAAATATTTATCGACATGTAAAAATTTAATGATGATGATTTTATGAAAAACAGACATTTCTCCCGTTAATAAAATGATGTATTTTGCAAAAAAATATTAAATTTAAAAGTTGTTTACTGTTATAAATGATTTCCACATTTACAATGTTCAAATTACAATTTGTTGTAGAAGTGTTGATATGTTCCTGAAATTTATTCTGACTTTACTACATGTACTTGTTTTCTGAATATTTTATTTTCACACACAGCCGGAAGTAGTTTAGTTTAGTTTAGTCGATGGATAAACATCAAGGCACACAGGTGTAACCCATAAGTGCTCCGTTCCCCTCCTAACTCAAACCTGAGTCTGGATAAACTCAGCTCAGTGCACGAACTCCATAGCACTGGCGAGGATCCTGAAATACTTTGGGAGATGTTAACTAGTAATTTTGCCTGGGCAGTGCCGTTAGGCTACTCTTTTTCGATTTCCAACTGCCAAGGGATATTTTACGTACACAACAATACACACGGGCGTCCGATCTCACTACCCAGAGACCAGGGGAAATTTTATTACTAGAAGTCCGCGTGAAATAAATCCTGGTCCTCACTGTGGCTTGAACCCGGGACCTCCAGTACTCGAGGCAGACACCAAACCCCGAGACTACGCATCCCCCACCAAAAGTAGGTTTTGCTTTTATTTCAGTTTTAAAGTTTTGTAAAATTCTAACTGTTCGAATGTTATTAAAACAATGAGTGTCAATAACAAACGTAAGATTGAAGATGAATGCCGTGTTTTTTAATGGTGAATGGACAACTAAATACTGTTTTATAAAAGTTGGTAGCAAATCAGTTTACTTGTTGTGTCGTGAGTCAGTGGCTGCCATCAAGGAGTACAATTTAAAAAGACATTATCAAACAAAACATTGCGATTTCAGATACAATTTAACAACCAAAGGGAGGGAAAGGAAATGCCTGGAGTTGGTGAAAAAATTGGAGAAACAGCAAACTGTTTTCACAAAACAGACTTCAATTCAAGATGCTGCAACTGAAGCTAGTCTTGTGCAGAACTGTAAAACAGAACAAGCCATTTTCTGATGGCGAGTTCATCAAGGAATGTTTGCTAGAAGCAGCAAACATTATGTGTCCAGAACCAAAAAAAAAACAAAAAAACCAACAAAAAAAAAACAACAACAGATTTGACAACATTACTTTATCAAAGAGAACTGTGGTCAGACATGTTGACAAGATAAGTAACAATTTGATGCATAAACTTCAAGATGCAAGTAAACAATTTTTGTGGTGCTCTCTTGCATTGGATGAGAGTACCGATGTAAATGAATCTGCCCAATTATTGATATTTATATGTGGAATAAACACTTCTTTCAAACTCACTGAAGAGTTACTGAGTGTTGAGTCACTCAAAGACACAACCACAGGCCATGATATATTCAATGCTGTTACTAACTGTATTGAAAGAACTGGGTTGGCTTGGAACAAGATGGCAAGTGTTACAACTGACATAGCTCGTGCTTTGACTGGAAAAAAATGTAGGCCTGGTAAAGTTGATTAGTGACAAGATTAAAGCAGAATATCCATACCATTCATTATTACCTCTTCACTGTGTGATTCATCAAGAAAGTCTGTGTAAAACTGTTTTGAATATCAAGCATGTTATTGGCCCAGTTTTCAGTGTCATCAACCTCATCAGATCAAGAAGACTTATTAATCACAGACAGTTTAAGTCATTACTTGACGATTTGTAAAACTGAACATTCCAATGTCCTGTACCACACCAGTGTTCGATGGCCGAGTCTCGGCAAAGTGTTGAGATGAGTGTGGGAACTCAGAGAAGAAATTAGTGATGTTCCTAGAGATGAAGGGCATTGAATGTGACTTTAATACTAACATTGTCAATAAAGATTGGAAGTTAGACTTTATGTTTGCCATTTAAATTATGGAAAAGTTAAATGAACTTGTCACCGCCTCACCGTCAGATATATTATTAGAGGGCTGCAACTCCAGCCCAAGGGACAGAAGAGAGTCGCTCAGGACCCGAGTAATCGAGAGCCTTCTCGAAAGAGCTGGTCACCGAGTCCATGGCTCCGTGGACACTGATGTGGCCCGCCTAATGCGGGGTCCACGAGGAACTCGGACAGAGTTACCGCCCGTGTCGAATTAGGACACGAGGAGACCGGTAGAGGACAGACGGACTGGAGAGAGGCAACAAGGCCTGCCTGAGAGGGACTCAATAGATATTCATAGATATATATATACATAGGCTAGATAGTGTGCTAGATTGTTGTATGACAACTATGTGTTTGATGTTTAACTATCTGTGATATGTAAGATAATATAGCGCGGGCTGTTAACCCACTGCGCCAACTGTATATTCAATACAATAAATATTCGATCTCATAGCGAACAGATTTATTGTTGCCTGTATGAACCCATGTTCAGTTACCTAGATAAGAGCAAGATGATGACAGGCTTTTTGGGGGCTAGTTTTCCGGTTTTGGCATAGAATGTTTTGTGGAAAAGTTATTAAATGCCATGTAAAATTACTTATTTAATCATATCACATTGATTTTTGATAACACATTGATTTGTTTAAATCAAAACAATTAACTTTACAACTTTACAAAAATTAGTAGCTATCTAGCGATAAAATAGAATTAATCTGAGTCCCTCGGCAACGTCTCACCATTGCCTCCGCAGTGCGCCTCATTATTTTGATTCTGTAAACGATTTTTGACATGTTACTATTTTGACATTTTTTTTTGTGTGACTGTGACTAATGTTTTCTCACTCCACGAGCAGATTGTTCCGCAACTAGTGCCGCGTGCAACCTATGTAACCTTTCCAACAGTGACGAGAGTACAAGACAACATCGGAGAGTTCTGGGATTGAGAGCTAAGTTTCACATCATACCCATTGTAACTCTAAGCTGTACTTCTCATCTTCCATCAACGTATCATTTTGTATCATATTGATTTGTTTGCATATTCATGATCTGATAACCAACATAACCTTGCATTTTGATTTACAAATTTAATAAGTAAGGGAGATAACTAATTTTTGTCCTCCCAACATTTTTTTCTAAGGGATTTAATTTGACAAACATTACAAACAAATAAAACACAAAATGTCTAGCTTAGATAAATGCATTGAGCAAGGAATAAAGTTAGGTTATAAAGAAGAGAAACTGTCAGAATGGGCACAGAAAACGCACGCAGAAAATATTGCCCGTGAAGAAAGAGCGTTAGAACGAGAGGAAAAGAAATTGCAAATCGAGGCCGAAGAAAAGAAAATGCAATTGCAAATTGAAGAGAAGAAAATACAATTGCAGGCTCAGGAGAAACAGATGGAGCTTGAGGCCGCAGCCAAGCAGGCCCAATTGAATGCCGAGACACAGATAAAACTTAAACAGATGGAGATTGAGTCCAACACAGAAATATCGGTGAATAAGCTAAGAAGCAAAGAGGAAGAACAAAAATATAACAAGTACAAAGGACTCGTGAAGGCGTTCTGTTCAGGAGATTCCATCAGCGCCTATTTAGAAAATTTTGAGTGTCTCATGGCCTATCATAAGATCATAAAATCAGATTGGGCATTTATTCTAATGAGAAACTTAGCTCTTGAACCACTAAAAGTAATAGAAACAGTACCACAGGAAATGAGAAAAGACTATGACTACTTAAAACAACGCATCCTCCAACATTTTTCTTTAGATACTGCAGGTTACCAACAACAATTTGCCAAATTATCTCCACAACCTAAACCAAACCTTTATAGATTATGTTAGTACAGTCCAAGACGTGTGCACAAAATGGATCAACTCGGCTAAAACCAACAATAGCCATGACAAACTTAAAGAGCTTATTATTATAGACAAAATAGTTAGCACCATCCCCACACCTTTTGCCAAGTTCTTAAAACAAATGGACTGTAAGAGTATTCAGGAAATCGAGGCAAAGGGGAATGCATTTTTCACAGCAAATAGGGACATTTTTCAGCTGAACATAAGTCACAACGATACAGCAGCTGCAGTAATGAACACCAAATACTCCAAACAAACAGAGAGTAAATTTAAACCGCGCTCCAGTGTCGGTAAAGTAGTGAAATGCCAATATTGCAGTTATAATCACGACATTTACGCGATGTGCGACAAAGCACCTACCTATCCTCACCACCTCAAAATGATGGTGGAGAAGCAGAAGGCTAAGCGCACTGCTTACCAGAGAGCGGTCAAATGTTATTTTTGCAATAGCTGGGGCCACTATAGTCGCAATTGTGAGGGACGAAAGTTATTGAAACAGGCCAATGCTGCACTAGTAGAGACGTCGTCTGACAAAGAGATTGAATCACTGAATGAATGTGATAATCAACACGACAATGAAAGCGAGCTTGGGAATGCTGTACACATTATAAACACCATCACAGACAGTAAGTGCAACACCTGTACGAAGTTCCAACTTGACACAACACTACATTGTGGCCACACGGTCCCTATCTCAAATGAAACAGCTAACGCTGCCTTATCATCTACAGGCAAGCTAGTTTTTTCTACAGGGTTTGTTAACAACAAAAATTGCACATTAATTCGGGATTCCGGCGCAACGCTCTGTGGGGTTAAGAAAACATTAATAGACACTAAAGACTACACAGACAAACATGTGACTTGTCACACATTCTCAGGTACGATAGAGAAATACCCCCTTGCTCTGGTCGAAATTCAAACACCGTTCATATCAGGACAAGTATTGTGTGCTGTCCTTGAAAATCCAGTCGCTGATATTATACTTGGTAATTTACCCAACATACATCCATGCTCTGAAAAAGAAATCAAAGAGTGGGAGCAGAAACACGGTATCCACCACACAAACAGCGACGCTAAAGAGAAACACCATTCATGCTTGTCTCAATCTGCCAAAATACCAAGGGAGACAACCACTGAGGTAATTCAGAAAGAATTCACCGAGGTGTACAATGCAGGGGCGGTCGAATCTATGAGCGATACGACCGAATTAAAACCTCGAATTGAGGATGCTACCGATCTACCAAGTACCAAACCTGTAAATGTGCAACAAAACACACAACACACAACGCAATAACACGACAGACAACCCATAAAACCAACACTGACCAACTGCAGGAATCATTAGAAATAGTAGCGCCAAACTCAACTAACATCAATTTTGGAAATGAACAGAAAGCAGATACAACACTTGCACCATACTTTAAATTAGTAGGACTTAAACCAAAAGTCACTAAACATGCATCGTGGACATTTAGGCTACAGAACAACATCTTAACTAGATTTTACACAACAAACCAGACCACGACACAGCAAGTAGTGTTACCACAAGCACACTGAGACAAAGTTCTAAAAATAGCCCATGACTCCCCTTTTGGAGGTCATATGGGATACGAAATGACCAGGGCTATTGTCCTGACCCAGTTTTATTGGCCAAAGTTGGACCAAGACATTACAACATTTTGTACATCTTGTGATATATGTCAGAAACTGGTCAACAAGGGGAATAACCCTACTGCATTCTCTGTAAATGGAAAGTTGAAAATATTCCATGTAAATATGTTGAAACCATACTATGCTAGACAAGACAATGAGACAAATGAACAGACGCAACGAACTGGTGACGGGGACGAAACGACAATTTCCCAACCAAATGACACCTCGACAAACGAAGCATCGTTAACGACACACGCTTACGACGACGAAAACGACGAAGACATATGGACATTACCGACAATCTGTGATATCGACAATAACGACAAATTTGACGACATATTGACGATTGATCTCGACGACGACGACAATGACATTGAAGACAATTTACAAACAGTAGCATCTGTGATAAATCAGACAGACGTGGACAATACTGAAATCCCTGTACCAATCATGACTGACGACGGGAGTATAAATGACATACATATCTCTGACACTTTGACACAACAGCGACAAGACATTTTGCCGCTCCTTGACGACTATAAGACTATCTTTTCCAACAAACCTGGACGCACTGATAGAATAACACATTCAATTGTGCTGACAGATCTGAGACCGGTCAAATGTAGATCATATTCTATTCCTCTACATTACAGATCTAATTTAGATAAAGAAATTTTAGATTTAGAGAAGAATGGCATTATTCAAAAATCGATGTCTCAATATTCTTCACCGATTGTCCTGGTGAAAAAGAAGGACCAGACAATCCGTTTGTGCATCGACTATAGAGTATTAAATACAAGAACAACAACGGATGCAGAGCCAATGAACAGTTGTGAAGATCTTATTTTAAATATGGCTCAATCATCCTTATTTTCCAAGACCGATTTAGCGAAAGGATATTGGCAAGTTCCACTACACCCTTCTTGTAGACATATAACAGCATTCGCAACACCCCTCGGTTTGTACGAATGGCTATATCTTCCTTTTGGCCTGAAGAACGCACCGGCCACATTTGTGAGACTAACAAGATTGTTATTACACGGAATTAATGATGTAGTAGCCTATATTGATGATATATGCGTCCATTCTTCTGATATGACTTCTCACTTACTCACCCTGAAACAAGTCTTCAACCAAATCTCTCTTTTCGGACTTACTATCAAACCTTCCAAGGTTGAAATAGGCTATACACAAATAGACTTCCTTGGTCATAGAATTTCTGAAGGAAAATTGTTGACTGATGATAAAATTGTTTCCAAGATCCTTAATCTAGAAGTTCCTACCACAAAGAAACAGATTAGAAGTTTACTAGTTCTGATTAACTATTATTCCAAATTCATTCCACATTGGGCAGAACTCACCTCAGTCTTTTCTGATATGTTAACTAAAGATCATCCATCAAAAATTTGTAAAAGTACCAGCTTAGATGATGCAATGTGTAGATTGAAACATATTTTTTCTAATCCACCAGTTTTACGATTACCCAACATAAATTTACCCTTTATTTTGACCACAGATGCGAGCGCTATCGCAATAGGAGGATGTTTAATGCAGGAAGTGGATGGAGTAAGGCACCCGATTCTCTACGTGAGCCGCAAACTAAAGAAGGCGGAGACTCGTTATGCCACAGTGGAATTGGAGTGTTTAAGCCTTTTGTTTTGTATATTGAGGTTATCTAAGTTCCTCTTGGGTAGTCATTTTGTGGTCCTCACAGACAGTTCGCCATTATTAGTCCTTAACCATGGGTCGCCCAAAAACCACCGGTTACAAAGATGGTGTCTTCTACTTCAAGATTTCGACTTCGAAATCCGCCATATCAGAGGCACAGATAACATTGTGGCTGACCTATTATCACGACAAGCGAATGCGCCAGTAGAATGACTCTTACCACATCGACCATTCGCCACACTATAAACTGTGATACTTTTAGTCGGTTGCATATAACAGTGTGACTCTACACCCGCTAGAGTACTCTCAGTGATTAGGTTAATTACGACACCCATGAACATACGTTGAGAGCTATACCATCAAGTGCCTAAGCTCGAGAACGATTCCAGCAAGAAACAGTAACTGTGTTTGTTTCAACCAATAATATCAACCAGTGAACTGACTCTGAACACTACAATATTTCATACGGGACATTGAGAACAATACTTGCTGTTGCTACGAAACTTTGCAAACAGCCGAAACAGAACGACATCGACTACAACACTCAAGAGACAGCCATACTAACTTTAACATTCATGGCATAACACACTAACGACAGGAGGACAACGCGCACATCATCGTTGGAGTTATTTAATTAATTAATTACTTTAGTATTAAATATGTATTATATTTCCATTAATGATGTATATAAATTGTGTTAACCTGTAATTTGTACATATTCTACTTTAATATTACAGGCGGTGCCATTCATAGGCTAAAAAACCGTCCTATACAATTGTCTCTAGTTAAATTATAACCTATTTTTCATCCATCGTACAAAAAGTACGTATTTTCTTAAAGGACAAATATCGCCTAGCCCATTTTTTCTAAGGGCAATAACACTTACCTCAACTTTAATTATATATTTTAACCAAATACTATTTTGAATGAAAGGCGAGTGAATGACTGCGTGAAAGGATTAAATGAGAGAACGATACACTTGGCGGACAAACTGTACGCAAAACGTATTTATTGTAATTTGTCTGCGTCTTCCATGTAAAATTGCATGACTTGTCTAATTTGTTAATACATGTGCATTACTTAGTTTAATAGTGAGTTTAATTTAGTATTTAGGATAA
This sequence comes from Cepaea nemoralis, assembly GCA_014155875.1. Lineage (NCBI taxonomy): Eukaryota > Metazoa > Mollusca > Gastropoda > Stylommatophora > Helicidae > Cepaea > Cepaea nemoralis. The sequence continues at coordinate 5,658 of JACEFZ010020908.1, read as the reverse complement.
TATACTTAGTTTAGCTGTTAGGATACATCTAAGCACCACTACTTGGAATGCCTGATCATGTATTTCATGATTGAGGTAATCCCAACTCGTGACGCTTGGAAATACACCACACATTCAGCACACACGTACACAAACCTTAAAACTCAACGCTATCAATTTAAAATACAGTCACTTTATTAGAAACAGCAACTTATTAGCCAACACACTAACAAGCCAACAGGGACACATGTAGTCTGAGGGGGATAAAATAACAAGGTAACTACATATTTAGCATTATATAACATATGAGAGTAAAAGTGTATTGAAATGCACACACAGATCAAGATTTGAAAGTGTACTTAATTTGCCAGGACTTCGGTCTTGTTAACTCTCTTTAATACAGAGGTTAATTGTCTGGGTACCAGTTTGGGTACTATGAGAAGGACGGGTTGTAAATACAACTACTAAAACGTCACGTAACTTCGGTCTGATAAGCATTGTTAAGGACACAGGAGACAGAGCGATCTCTTCACCAAATCAGAGAAGTGTTGTATGGTAGAATACATGAGTTTTAGTGCTAGTAGGTAGGTTACCATGTTACTATCCACCAAACTACAAACACCAACTTTATGTGATTCGGTGACAGAATTAGAACAGATCTAATTACCCAAGAACAAATCATATCAGGGGGGAGGGGGGATCCTGTCACCGCCTCACCGTCAGATATATTATTAGAGGGCTGCAACTCCAGCCCAAGGGACAGAAGAGAGTCGCTCAGGACCCGAGTAATCGAGAGCCTTCTCGAAAGAGCTGGTCACCGAGTCCATGGCTCCGTGGACACTGATGTGGCCCGCCTAATGCGGGGTCCACGAGGAACTCGGACAGAGTTACTGCCCGTGTCGAATTAGGACACGAGGAGACCGGTAGAGGACAGACGGACTGGAGAGAGGCAACAAGGCCTGCCTGAGAGGGACTCAATAGATATTCATAGATATATATATACATAGGCTAGATAGTGTGCTAGATTGTTGTATGACAACTATGTGTTTGATGTTTAACTATCTGTGATATGTAAGATAATATAGCGCGGGCTGTTAACCCACTGCGCCAACTGTATATTCAATACAATAAATATTCGATCTCATAGCGAACAGATTTATTGTTGCCTGTATGAACCCATGTTCAGTTACCTAGATAAGAGCAAGATGATGACAGAACTGAATGTCAAACTTCAGGGCAATGGTGTGTTTGCACATGAATTGTATCATCATCATCTTCCACTTCTGCCGTCAAGTGTCGTTGGGAGGAATAATTTGCGTTCCAGCACCTGGTGGGTGGCACTGGATAGTGTCATTCCGTGTGGTTGTACAATATTTTCGATGTCGTCAATCCATTTTCTTCTTGGTTGTCCTCTTGGTCTCATCACAAATGATCTTTGATGTAAGGCCAGTGATGGTAGTTGCTGGTGTTGCATTCTAACGACATGGCCAAACCACTTGATCTTCTGTCTTTCAATAAATGTGGCACAAGGTGTTGATCCCACAGTCTGTCTGATAATAGCATTTCTTACTCGGTCTCGGATTGTTAAGTTGGCAGCTCTCCTCAGGCACTTCATTTCACAGGTGTTGATGTTGCGAAGGTGTAATTTGGATAGTCCAGGTCTGAGATTGGTAGCATAGGGTTGGTGTGAACATGCTGTTTATTATCTGTCGTTTTGCGGACATGGGTATATTTGGATGTTTCAGTAAGGGTGATAGTTGATATGAAAAGTGCACTAGCTTTTTGACATCTGATTTCAATTTCTCTGTCCAATCTGCCATCTTCTGTGATCATACTTCCAAGATATTTGAATTCTTTAACTTGTATTGTATGTACATGTAAAATCATTTCAGGCAAAACTCTCACTGTTCTCCAGACAAGCAAGTGAAAAAAGATTTTGTCGCTTCCTTTTGCGGAAACAAGAAACCATTTCTGGTGAAATGACTGAAAAGTACAAAACCCAATTAGATGCACTGACTGAAGAATTTTGATGGCGATTCCAAGAAATTAGAGCCATAGTTCAATATTCTCAGTTCCCCTTTTAGTGCAGAAGCTGATACAGCCACAGAGGACATACAGTTGGAGCTGCTTGACTTACAAGCAGATCATGACCTGAAAGAGAAATTCAAGTCAGATGGTTTGCTGGATTTCTATAGATCTTTATCACAAGAATCATTTCCCAACTTGAAAACCTTTGCGGCTAAACTTTTATCATTGTTTGGATTAACATACAATTGGGAGTAAGCATTCTCTTGCTTGAAGATCAACAAATCTAAGAATAGGTCTTTATTGTCGGACTGCAACTTGCATGCTGTCATGCGAATTTCAACAAGTAAACTTGACACCAAAATGTGAAATAGAAGAGAAAATTCTTAACCAAGTGGATAATTTTAAATACCTTGGGGCATTTATAACATCAGATGGAAGATGTACAAGAGAGATTAAGAGCAGGCAAAAGCCACATTTCAGAAAATGAAGAGTATCTTATGCAATAAGTTGCTGTCACTGAATGTAAGAAAGAGAGTGCTGAAATGCTATGTAGAACCAGTTTTGCTGTATGGCAGTGATTCTTGGAATGTAAATGAACAAACTAAGAAGAAATTAGAAGCAACAAAGATGTGGTTCCTGAGACGAATGTTGCGAATTCCTTGGACTGCCAGAGTAACTAACAACGACTGCCTGAAACAGGCTAATGAAACTAGAACATTATATACAACAATAAGAAAGAGACAAACATCTTTCTTCGGTTATGTGATGAGAAGAGAGGTATTGGAGAACATTGTGACAATCGGAAAGATCGATGGGAAGAGAGGCAGAGGCAGACCAAGAGAAATGATGCTGGATGGATTGAGATGGTGGCATGGAGGAATACCATCGGCAGAGTTGATCTAGAACACCAAAGACCAAGATCTGTGGAGAGCCATGAACGCCTACGCCAGCTGGCAGGGCACTTGATGATGACGATGAAACTTGCTCCAGATTTCAAGAATATTGTCAAAAAGTGCACGTAGTTACATAAATCTCATTATAAATCAACAATTATAGTGACAATGTAGTCGGTTTGTGTCTAAATTAAAGCCATTGACAGATAATAAAGAATATTTGTTATAATAACAAGTTGTAAAATCTTGTTAACAAGTTAGTAAAAGTTTTTGTCAATATTGTCAAACATAAAAGAAGACTCTCACATAAGGATATCATATCACACACATAAAACATAAGAGAATACTCTCACATAAGGATATCATATCACACACATAAAACATAAGAGAAGACTCTCACATAAGGATATCATATCACACACATAAAACATAAGAGATGACTCTCACATAAGGATATCATATCACACACATAAAACATAAGAGAAGACTCTCACATAAGGATATCATATCACACACATAAAACATAAGAGAATGACTCTCACATAAGGATATCATATCACACACATAAAACATAAGAGAATACTCTCACATAAGGATATCATATCACACACATAAAGCATAAGAGATGACTCTCACATAAGGATATCATATCACACACATAAAGCATAAGAGATGACTCTCACATAAGGATATCATATCACACACATAAAGCATAAGAGATGACTCTCACATAAGGATATCATATCACACACATAAAGCATAAGAGAAGACTCACATAAGGATATCATATCACATACATAAAACATAACTCTCACATAAGGATACCATATCACAACCATAAAACATAAGAGAAGACTCTCACATAAGGATATCATATCACACACATAAAGCATAAGAGAAGACTCACATAAGGATATCATATCACACACATAAAACATAAGAGAAGACTCTCACATAAGGATATATCACATACATAAAACATAAGAGAAGACTCTCACATAAGGATACATCACATACATAAAACATAAGAGATGACTCTCACATAAGGATATCATATCACACACATAAAACATAAGAGAAGACTCTCACATAAGGATATATCACATACATAAAACATAAGAGATGACTCTCACATAAGGATATATCACATCAGACACATAAAACATAAGAGATGACTCTCACTTAAGGATACCACATCACACACATAAAACATAAGAGAAGACTTTCACATAAGGATACATCAGACACATAAAACATAAGAGATGACTTTCACATAAGGATATATCACACACATAAAACATAAGAGATGACTCTCACATAAGGATATATCACACACATAAAACATAAGAGATGACTCTCACATAAGGATATATGACTGTCAGGATCTTCTATTAGGCTCGTTGACTAACACATGTGAGACAGTACAAGTACAACGTGATTCGACGTACGACACAGCAACACAATTTCTATGGATTTATTACCACGTTAAATACATAACAATAGTTACAGCAATGTACAACATATAACAACTCACAACCACAATACAGCTCATAGGTCTGACGCTCACGATATCAGTCGTTCAGCTCACAACCACGGAGATTCACACAAAACGCCTTGCTCTCGACACACACGTCCGTTCAGATGTCCAGTCCCAGCTTGGTCTGAGATTAACACACACACTGCCCACTGCCTCTGGTGGGGTCACGTGGCTTTGCGTGCGTCTGTCGTCAGCGCTGGTCGCGTGTCAGGTAAGAATCTCGCCAGCGCGACAACTCTTGTCCGCCGGGCGCCCCAACGATGTTGCTGCTAGGCTCTGACATTCTCCCCGGGTACTTCAATGAAAGATGCCATCTTTCATTCATGATGTACGTATATACTGGGGTATTGTTAATTTCATGTCAGAGACTACTTTTTCCCAGTGTTATGCATGAAAATACATATAAGGCATAGAAATATATACAAAAAAAATGTAAGTTGCATTGAAATGACAAATGAAGTACAATTTTTAACACAATTAAGGTTTCATCCATCTGATGCCTGGTTACCTTCATTGCAATAATACCCAGTCAGATCAGTAGTTCCAGCTTCACGCATCTACCTCGCAGCTATTTGAAAAAAAAGTAATAATATGATTGTTTTGCAACAACCATCTAGCCAGACTGAAATACGGCTTTGTATTAGTCGTATTAAACACTTAAACTCTGCCCTCATTTGGTCAGGAGCTCTTATGTTGGTTTGCAATGTTGGCAGCTCTATGACATGCTTGGTGGACGCCTACCTGCTGTGCCAAATATTTGAGCAACAAAATGTCTATCTATACAATATACATTAATGAATATGTTTCAAATTATGGCCCTTGATGTAATTCACAAATGCAAGGGAAGTAATTTTGACATTTAAGAAATTCCATACATTATTATAATTATTTAATTTCTTAGCGTCATTGCTTGACGTTTCTTCATATTAACGAGAAAAAGTCGGTAATATGAATACATTAATCAAGATATGATTCTAAGATTACACTAATCAAAATAAATAAGTACCCAATTGGTATATTATATTTTATAGATTGAAAAAGATTTTACAAGTGTCATAAATTTTTTTGCAATTTGTACATAGTCTGCTAATTTTGCTATACTTTTTAAATTATACCGGAAATACACACGAAATGAAAAATTTGGTTGATGTTACATTTTCTGAACACAAATGATCCGGTTTTCTTTCGGAACGGATAGTAAATGTTCTCACAGTTCGTGTA
>JACEFZ010020907.1:212500-287053 GCA_014155875.1 Cepaea nemoralis | reverse complement strand
AAAGGCCAAATGGGTACCATATATTGACCCGGGAAGGTAAGGCGGCCTCTGTTACAATGACCACATCAGCCGCGGAGAGCGGGTTGGTCTATAAAAATAATGTTGTGACAGTAAATAACCACCCCGACTCAATGTGCGTAAAAGAGTTGAGTTATTGAGTTGAGTTGTTGAGTTGAGTTGTTGAGTTGGGTTGCTGAGTTGTTGAGTTGTTAAGTTGAGTTGATTTGTTAAGTTGAGTTGTTAAGTTGAATTGTTGAGTTGAGTTGTTGAGTTGTTAAGTTGAGTTGATTTGTTGAGTTGAGTTGTTAAGTTGAGTTTTTGAGTTGAATTTAGCTGAGAACGGACATCTCGACCGACATCTCTGCACTCAGGACATTCCCACACATGCTCCGTCCCCTCGTTCAACAGCCAGTGTAGAGTCATACTACTAATCGTTCCCATCTGATTGAAAGTGCTCCTGGTCTTTCCTCTCAGATTTGAGATTTATCCAGAACTCCTACCGATCTCCCGCGATCTCATTCTTCCCACCTACGGGTTTGTGCGTAAAAGAATCCTAATAAAAGAAATAATAATTATTATTATTATCACAGTCACTATTGGTAATTTCATCGTCATGCTGATTTTTAATATATGCACATCATCATCATCATCATCATCATCATCATCATCATCATCATCATCATAACCATCATCATCATTCAGTATGTTTATGATCACTGATTAGAGTGTAGTGAGGACAAAATGGACACTGATGCCGAGAAGGACAATCCAGTCCGATCTGGGAGGCGTTTTAGAGAAAGAGTTGAAAATTGTAAGTTAGTTTAATCTGTTTGTTAAGCTCTGTGGGTTAAAATGTCAAGTTATCTGTTTGTTAAAACTGTAAGTTAAACTGTTAGTTTATCTATTTGTTCAACTCTGTAGGTTAAAATGTCAAGTTTATATATTTGTTAAACACAGTAAGTTAAACTGTTAGTTTATCTGTATGTTCAACTCTGTAGGTTACAATGTAAAGTTTATCTGTTGGTTAAACACGATAAGTTAAAATGTTAGTTTATCTGTTTCTTCAACACATTAAGTTTATGCAGCGAATGGTTGTGGTCTGCTGGAGTAATTCTACGGGGTTTCTTGAAAGGAAATGTTTACAAAAATAATGTACACACATTTGAGGACCTGAAAGGAGCAATCCGAATTACCAGTCAAGAAATTACAAAAGACACGTTGCAGAAGGTATTTGACAAGACGAAGAGACGTGTACAGTCATGTCTTGAAGCCCGTGGTGGACATTTCCAACACCTGTTATAATGAATACTTCATTGGTACTTTCCAGCTTCCCCAAAACAGCTGTTAGACGATAGCATTTACTATTGTTACTAATTTAATGAATTTCTTAGCTCATTTCTTGATGACATCATCACATTTGTTCTACATACAAAGTGTAGAGAGACTTTAAAAACACCAGGTATAACTAGTTTTGATATGTTTAATAAGGAACACATTCGATGTACACGGATGCATTTGTAGGTGCATCAGTCTTGACCTGGGATCACATCTGTTGTGGTGCAAGTGACGTCAAATGTCAAAAGTAAAGTGTTAGTCATGTTGATTCGTCACCCTCTCCACCCACTTCTAGGACTCTGTGATAAGTGACGTTTTTCCTTTTCGGCGTTGCTTTTGTCCGTTTTAAGTTCGGCAATAGGGATTACAAAATGGCTGTCCCCTCTATGGATTTGCACCGTGGAAGAACGAGATTTTATTCGTTTTTTATGGTCACAGGGTGTGGAACCTTGTAATATCTATAGAAGAATTATAGTTTAGTATGGGGGACAATTGTTTTATCAGGGGAGAGTATATGAATGGGTAGAAAGATGCAGTGGAAACACCGTTATCTCCCGTTACAAATACATTTCAAGACGCAGGAATCTGCTGAGAAATTCACGATGACCATCTTTTGGGATAGAAATTGCTCTTTAATGATGCATTTCCAGTAAAGAGGTGAAACTGTGATTAGTGCTCGATACAGTGACTGCTAGTGAACAAACTGACGCCTGCGATACGATCGAAACACCGGGGACCTCTCTCAAAAGGAGTATTGTTGCTGCACGACAACACCCGTCCTCATACGGCTTGCAGATACAGTCAATACACTACGAACCCTGATATTTTAGGTCTTGAAACATCCCACATAAAGTTCAGAATTGACGCCATGGGACTTGTACTTGTTTGGAACCTTGAAAGAGCATCTACGGGGTCACAGGTTTGCAGATGATAACGAGGTAATGGAGGCGGTGCAAAATTTGTTTAATGCCACACCTAAAAAATTTTCCTATACGGAAACTACCAAACTAGTGGACAATTAGACCATGTGTTGTCAGGCAGGGAGACTATGTTGAGAAATAACATACACGAACTTTCTAACTCGACTATTGTAAAAAAAAGTTATTCGTAAAATCCCCGTTACTTAATTACTTCCGCTCGTTTTCAGACAATTGTGATCATTTTTTAACTATCCATCTTGACTCCTCTTACTATATTTACAATTTTTCAACGAGTAACTAAAATTATCAATATTTTGCTTTACAATATTGATCCTCTAAAAATTATTAGGTGCCTTTACGTCCGGTGTGGGCGATCCCACATTTCCACATCTCGCGATCTCCAAACATGTATCAATTCGTGTGGTGACAACTTTCAATGCGACGACGCAAAACTCAAGAATTTTCTATCGCTGTCTTCCAGTGCAGCGAAGTGGAAACTCTGGGCTATAGTACGTTTATTGGGACGCAGAGGTGTTTCCAAGGCACCAGGGCTGAGTTCTGTACTGGCCAAGACCTACTGACGCGTCCTTGCCGAGCGTCATGGGCAACAGGTCCCTTTGGGGTCCTGGCTAAAGTCAGTAGGATCGCCGATTCCTCCGAAGTCGGAGAGTGTCTGCCTGTACGGCGAGGAACCACCAGTCTGCACCCCAATAAGCCAGACATGGGACATCGGATACTCACGCAAACCTCAGGTCCTGTATGACATCACACTGATGTTGGACAACAGGATGCCTTCATCCGGCATACAGGACTTCACGCTGGAGTTCACAGCCAGCGAACACAAGCAAGCAAGTACGTTTATTACCTTAATTCCCCCACGCGCTGGTGTCCACACAACCTGTCCTGAACAGTCTCTGGTTTATGTTGGTCTTCACACAGCCCGCACTGAACAGTCTCTGGTTTATGTTGGTCTTCACACAGCCCGCACTGAACAGTCTCTGGTTTATGTTGGTCTTCACACAGCCCGCACTGAACAGTCTCTGGTTTATGTTGGTCTTCACACAGCCCGCACTGAACAGTCTCTGGTTTATGTTGGTCTTCACACATCCCGCACTGAACAGTCTCTGGTTTATGTTGGTGTCGAAGCCTTGTGGTCTGAAGAAGACAGTTGAACAACTTTCGACACATTTTCTAATGTCGCTAGGACTGTGTAGGCCAACACCATCTTTCAATATGTTATGGAACTGCTACATAGCTTTCGGAATTGATTGATTCTTCTACTTGTTCTTCCCCCATTTACCTCACTGAAATACTAATTAATTGATTGACTGATTGATTAATTGATTGACTGACTGATTGATCGCAAAGTTTTAGATGAGTTTAAAAGTAAGAGCATCGAATTTATTGCACCGGGTTTACTCCATATGGTCAGGTCTCTCTCTGCCAGCAGCCTGGCGAACACATCGCACAGTGCACGAACTCCAATTCCAGCAAACATTCCTTACTAACAAATTCAACTGGCGCTGTAGGTGAGAGGATAGTGAGACTCGCAATTTCATAACCCCCCGTCATAGCGAATCGAGCGTTCGAAATCAGCTGTGGGAGATTTGGCAGCAGTCCGCTTTGCGTTGATTTTTATGATATGAGGAATCGGTCGCTCAGGAAGCCACGGAAAACTACTGAACTAAAATTGCCTAGTAAATCTCAACAGCCAATAAGTCCTGGGGTTGATTACAACGTCATCTAAAGGACATGTAACTAACTGTTTAAGGAACAGGTTGTATCGTGTGGCAGGCATGTAATACTTGAATCATGTTCCTTCAACAGTATTCTTCAATGCCACGATTCTGGGAATGGTCATATTTGGTGTCTGTGTGGTGGGCCTAGGGATCGCTAAATTTGTTATGGGTAAGTTTACGTATATTCGTACATATTTAATTAATTAATCAATAATCTTTCTAATACATCCTGGTGTATTACAGCCCAGGCTGTGGCAAAAGGGTTACGAACTCAATTCGCAATCCTGCATACCGCGTTCGAAACACAGCTGCGGGATATTTGGTTTCCCATACAAAAGTATAAGTGCCGGTTGATCAGAAAGTAATGGCAAGCTACTGAACGTAAACTTGCCAAGAAATCACAAGCAGCCAAAAATGCCTGGATTGACTATGACGTCCAGTAAAGGATATGCAACTAACAATTCAGTAAATAAAACTTTGAAGTTCCGCTACATTTCAGGTATCGTGACGTAGGTGAGAAGACATACTATACAGTATTGATACCTTGCCGTCTTGACAGACAATAGTTGTGCTTAAAAACAAAAAGGGATAATAATCTCTCCATAGTACAAACCCTGGGCTGAATTGTAGAGACCATGTGTTGCCCAAGCAGCATCTTCCCTCTCTCGGCCTGCTTATCATGCACCAGAACCCCACCGTGTGGTACAGACCCAGCCAATCTGTCCGCCTGCTCGTTTCCCACCACACCAGCATGTCATGGGTAACAACATCCAACAGTTGCTCTCTGTTTCTGATTATTGAATGGAAGCCTGACACTCCGCCCGAAGCATGTCTGTTGAATGGAAGCCTGACACTCCGCCCGAAGCATGTCTGTCTCCACCTTTCTCATCACACTTTATGAGTCCGTTACAATCACCACATGTGCTGTTTGAAGGCTGCTACCCCACCAAGCTGGAATAAAACACAGAAACAGACACACACACACACGCACACACACACACACACACACCCACATATACACTCTCTCTCGCTCACACACACACGCGCGCGCGCACCCCCACACTCACGACAGAGAGAATCGACGGATGGGGGAAAAACAGATACAAGAAAACGTTTCGACAGTAATCTTCATCAACAGAACAACAAAAACGAAACCATGGAAAATACAAATCGCTACCATTTAGGATTAGGCTTAGGCATGCGATATTTCAACACCCCCCTCCCCACCAGGTGTTGTAGTTGGGTAATTTAACGTCAACAGAACCGTGTGCCAGTTGGTCAATGAATGTATAGACCTCGCACAATTTACACAGTGTGTTAAAGGCGTGTCACCGGTGTCTTTACTGACTTCAGGATCGGCCCGAGGACTGGAATATTTAATGGTGATGACTGTATAGTCATCATCTACCCTGCCTATAGTATCTTGCGATGTAGGACATGGGGGTTAAGGCCACCTGGCTAGTGCAGTCGCCGCGAACTGTGCATGTCAGGGTTTTCTTTTCGCCCCCGACAGAAAAATACGCCGAGTATTCGAATCTGGGTCTCCCGAAGGTGAACCCGGCATTCCAAGGTACTCGGCCAGCGTCTTTCATTGTATAGTCAATAAAATAAATTATCCGGAAGCAGTTTCCTGCTATCGGGATGTGATATTGTAGGCCTGAATGCACAGAGGATTAGGTGGTAAATGTTTCCTTCACTTTCGCAGGCGAGCCCATCAGCCGAAGCCTCACCCGACCGTGCCCAGGACATTATCAGCGCAGCTCGCTATCACCTTCACTAACGCGCTCCCTTGATGGTAGTATAAATATATTGCATGTCCTTTGCAGGACGTTGTCATGAACTCCAACCCCAAGTTGACTTTCTAGGCAAGTTTACGTTCAGTAGTTTGCCATAGCTTTCTGAGCGAAATGCCCGCTTTGAAGTCCAACTGACTTGTGTAGGGGTTGATTACGTTACGCCACCCTCAGAGCACCGGAAGTTTAAAAGCGAGCGGTCTTATCCTATCGATGACGTCGACAGCTAGCAATGGTATAGAATAAGGTGATTCACATGTCTATTTACTAACTATACGTATTTCCAACCAGGTATAATATACCTTGATGACTGTGAGCTGCAGCCATTACTGCCGGTATACCTGATCGTTGAGTTCTGCATGGCCTTGATGTTGTTTCTCGTGATCTTGGTGTCTGTGTACAAGGGCGAGAAGGATGAGAAGTCCAACAAAACAGACGAGTTCAGCATCATCCGTTTACTGATCTGCCTGATGTCTGTGCTAGTACCGCTGTTTCTGTTTGTCTGGTTTATTGTTGGTAAGTCGCTTCCTGATGTGTGCATTGGTTCGAGAAATTAGGTTTAGTCAGTTAGGAATTTTGGGTACGGTATGATGGGAAATAAAATGGAAAAGTTAGTGACAATTGGCAAAAGAGCAATGGGCAGAGAGATGGATGGCTTATCCACAGGGCGTAATCGAGACAATAGCAGTGGCTCGTCATCGTGTGAAATGGCGAATCATGCTTATCAACATGGGACATGACGATAATGCTGATGATTCTTGTCAATTAAGATTAATGAATTATTATTATTATTATTATTATTATTATTATTATTATTATTATTATTATTATTATTATTATTATTATTATTGGGTTCCCTCGCTTTGAATTCAAGCGTAGTCCACACACGTGCTTCCACTTGTAGGAAACTGGCTTGACTTTTGTGTGTGAATTAGCTTTCCCTATAACCAGTGTCCCTCGCCATCAGACGAACCCACTCCGACTTCTGAGACACTTGTAATTTGCGTCCCCAAGTCACGGACGAGAAGTCAACATTTTAGTCTAATTGATAGGTGTAGGGATTTAACCCGCTACTTTGTAAATTGATTCAAGATATTAGGCGTAGTAAGTTAAGATTTGTGGCATATAAAAATGAGAAATAAACTGGAAAACTTAGTGACAACTGACAAAATGTATGGCAAACGAGCAAGGGGAAGATAGATTGATAAATATATGGATGGCTTGGCCACATCTCGTAAACGAGACAAGAACAGAGACTCTCGTGATCGTGTCAGATGCGAACCATGACAGCCGGTGCTTATCGACATAGCACATGATAATGATGATGATGGTGATGATGGTGATGATGATGATGAAGATGATGATGGTGGTAATGGTGATGATGACGATGATGACGACGACGACGACGACGACGATGATGATGATGATGATGATGATGATGATGATGATGATGATGATGATGATGATGATGACGACGACGACGACGATGATGATGATGATGATGATGATGATGATGATGATGATGATGATGATGATGATGATGATGATGATGATGATACGCCTTGTGAATTAATAATAATATATTATTATCCACGATTGGATTCTATCACAACATCTGGTCAACACAGGAACTCCCATAGTAGGTTCTGCAATTAGAGTCCGAACTGATAGACACGTCACATAATTTAGGCCACGACATGAGGTTCGGTAGCCAGTTCCCTTCCCCATTGCCTTTCTTTCGAGTATATTTTCCCAGAAATGTCTGAAGATTGTCTGCTACCCATGTTTATGAGGGTGGGTTGACGCCAGAGCTCTACTGATCGGACACACAAATACCTTTCCTCTGCTGGGGATTAAACCTAGACCACTGTCGTAGCAGGCCAGCGCACTAATCACTATGCTACAGTGTCACCATATTCAAACAATATATGCAGAAAATAAAGGTAAACATGTCACAAACGATGAAACCATTGACAGTTTTGATCTATTCTAAACTAGAGGACATCCGACTCCGAGTCCCAGCTATGCAGACGACAAGGTTCTCTCTTTAAACAGTTCTAGGGATGGGGGATGGGGATCTGCTAATAGAAATGTATAATATATGCGGGTATGATTTTCTCATGAAGCAAAAGTAGTTGGTTTCCGATGGAGCAGAATTATCTGGCTTCTCATGGAACAGAATTATCTGGCTTCTCATGGAGCAGAATTAATTGGTTTCTGGAATAATCGTTCATGTATCTCCAAGGATTTAGATCCTTGATGTTCTGGATCAGTTCTACTCACGATATTCCTTCATTCCTTCACCTTCCAAACTCATCCATCATTAATTCTATCGTTGTGCTGCTGCCTCTCCTACTGCTGATCAGTCTAGTCATCTCGCTGTTATAGAAAGCCCCACTCCTCATTGTATGACCAAAGACAATTGTTAATCTACTTCCTGTATTTTAATCAACATCACCATCCTGTGTCTTGCCGGCTGGCGTGGGTGATCATGCCCCTCTACAAATTGCGATCTCCGACAGCATGGATCAATGCGTGTGTTGACTCTTATCCGTTCCATGACACAAGATTTTCAAGAATTTTCTCACGCTGTCTTTCTTTATCTCTCTTTCCACAAATCTTTCCTGTAGTCACAACATGATCTAGTTGTTGTCTTCTCATAATATAGCCCTCGAAAATGATGACTGCTTCTGTCTGACGTTTGTGATAAATTGTCTATTTGGTTATATATCAATATGTTGTTCAAATATTATGTTAATATCACCTATGTTATATTTTGTACGTGCCTTTCAACAGGCACCGTCTGGGTGGTGAACGTAAGAGAAGAAATTTATGCGGCAGGACACTGTAATTACACGACAACTACATCGCCAGTTGTGACCACATCGACAAGGAACCTCACCATCAGCGTTAGCACTCCGAATCCAGCTTCCCTTGGAGGCAATCTGAGCTCTTTTTCAACCACCACGAACCCAAATGAAGCTGAAACAAAATCTGCAGCCATTTTTCACTGCTCAACCTGTGACAAAATATTCGTTAATTTTACATTTGGTGTTGTTATTGCCCAGTGGGCTATTGTTGGTGCTATCATTGTGACTATACTAGGTGCCCTGTTCATGTTTGGCTGCCTTCTCTTCCTCTGTTCTGCAGTTGGTGGGTGACGTGCTGAATGTGCCTTAATGCCTTGCATGTTTACGTATTAACAACACACACAAAAACACGATGGCCAGGCAGATACTACTTTAAGGGCACGGTAAGATTTCATATGCACGAGCTTCAAATTTCATCCCTTACATTGAATGCAGATAATTCCAAACATAGTGTTATAATTATGTAGATTGCAAGTGACTGTACTTAATTACGGTGTCCGAAAGCGTCGCAAAAAGCACAAACTCTGTAACTCCAGCGACGATCTCCGGGAATATCCGCGAAAACTGCACATGTGAATTGTACCACGTAGACCGGAACAAAACCCACAAACTTCGCAATGCAGCCCACAAACTTCGGAGTGCAACCCACAGCCTTCGGCGCGCAGCCCACACACTTTGGAGCGCAGCCTACAACTTTCGGAACGCAGCCCACAGACTTCGGAACGCAGCCCACAAACTTCGGAGAGCAACCCACAACCTTCGGAACGCAACCCACAACTTTCGGAACGCAGCCCACAACCTTCGGAACGCAGCCCACAAACTTCGAAGCGCAACCCACAACCTTCGGAACGCAGCCCACAAACTTCAGAACGCAGCCCATAAACTTCGGAACGCAGCCCACAACCTTTCGCAAGGAGGTTGGCGCAACGAGCCTGTTCTGCAGATTCTCTTATTTGATGGCAGACACTTTAATTCGGAGCACCACATGCCAAGTGGTAGCACTGTTTCACCAGTACCACCTTTATAGATGGTAGTGGAGTGGCTTGGCAGTTACTATGTCCGTCTCTGTAAAGTGGCTTGGCGGTTAGTATGACCGTCTCTGTGGATGACTTGGCAGTTAGTATGACCGCCTCTCGATATGTACAAACCTGACTTGTTTCATGTTTAAACAGTGTAACTATTGTTATAAAATACAAAACGGATTGTGTTATTACCCTTGATGTTAGAGTATTGTATCGGATGTCTAGTCTTCTCAGACGAGGCCGAAGTCCGGAGGCTGAATGCGTATGTTGTGCACATGCAGAGTGTCTTGGTATTTAGGAGTCGCCGAGAGTAGGTCGAGCATGGCACTGCTCAGGTAGCATATAAAAATTAAAATAAATCACCAAAGCATTAATATTTTTAGCATGCGTTGTTGCTGCTGTCGTTATTGTTGCTGCGGCTGTTGGTGCTGTTGTTGTTTGTTGATGATGGTGCTGGTGTAATTGCTACTGTGGATGTTGCTGTTATTACTGTTGATGTTATTGTTATTGATGCTGCTGCTGGTTTTGATGATGTTGTTATTGATGATAGCGTTTTTATTATCGCTGTTGTCACTGAACATTTTGCTGCTGTTTTTGTTGCTATTGTTGTCGATGATGTTCTTTTTGCTGTTGGTTGTGTTGTTATTGTTGTTGGTGCTGTTTTTGTTGCTGTTGTTGTTGCTACTGATGTTATTGATGTTGTTGTTATTACTGATGTTATTATTGCCGCTGCTTCTGCTGTTGTCGGTGTCGGTGTTATTATAGCTGTTGCTATCGCAGATTGAACATAACATAGTTTCACGCTGCTAGACGAACAATACTTTCATTCCGAGCATACTCCCGAGGCTTTCTGGCAGCGAGTGTTAAACTTGGGTGTCGATTGTCTTTAGCAATTGGGGGATATATATGTGACTATTGCTGCCTCTCAACGTGCCAAGTGCGAGTGCTCGGTAAGCTTTCTCACAGCCGAGACCAAGAGTCGACCCTCCCTCACATTACCCCAAGTGAAGTTGAAAAGATCTCTTGCTCAGCATAAAAACAAACCTTTCCATTGCACCCTACACCAAAACAAACTGTTCAACTGAGCGTAAACGTGGGAAATTAATGTGGTTGTTTCCCTCTATCTTGTTCACTTCTTTTCATATATAAATATCAACCCCCCCCCCCCCTCCCCCCCACACACACACAAAGGAAACCCACAAAATAAAACCCAGTCTTTAACAATACACCATGTAGCTTGGATTTACAGAGATAAGCATGTCCGAATGGATAAGAGCGCTGATATTAAACTTCCGCTGTGCTGATGCCAAGACAGCCGGTTCAACCCCTTCACGCGTCAGCTGGACTAACACGGTGACTTCTCGTTCTTGATTTGGTGACGTAAATTACAAGTACCTGTGAAGTCGGAGTGGGTTGGCCTATTGGCGAGGGGCACTGGTAATAGGGAAAGCTAATACACACGGGGAAATCAGTCCAGTTTGCTAGAAGTAGTGGCACGTGTGTAGACTACATTTGTGTTCAAAGCCATCGAACCCAAGAAGAAAAAAAAAATCATTTCCGAAAAAAAGAGTTTTAAAAGGCAAGAGAATCGGCTTCATTGCACCGAGTTATATCCCATACGGCTGGGTCTGTGTCCACAGGGCCGCCTGCAGTAAACGTCGCACAAAGCACGCGATACATAGCTCCAGCGACGACTCCCAAGAGTCCCCAAGACAATTGCACACAGAAATAAAACGGCGCAGGCTGGACACCAACCCACAACCTTCGAAGCGCGAGGCAGACGGCGTAACCAACTTGCTTCGTTGACGGGGGCGGGGGAGGGGCTCTCAAATAATAATACAGATAATAACGCCAATACAAACAATAATACGTATAATAACATCAACACAAACATTAATACAGATAATAACAACAACACAAACAAAAATACAGATAATAACAGCAACACTAACAATAATAAAGATGTGTTGTTTGTCCATCAAGAATGATGATGACCATTCATTTCATCCAGTGGGGTTGAAGGTATGGAGCCGTGGGTTCTAAGATGGCTGATAAGGCCTATTTTGGCTCGAAATGTTCTTTGACAATGTGGGCAAAGAATGCTTGACGTCTCTGGAGGAGGATTTTCTGCAGTGGTTTTTCTGTCCTGCCTTTTCTTCACAGCTCTTGCAGTCCTGGTTGCCTCACATATGACTGCACCTTGTGTAATGATGCACGCCACGAATTTCGGTCTCTGTCTGCAGCCTCCCAGGTGTCATGAAGAATTTCAAAAGCATTTAATGAGATTTTCAGAGTGTCTTTAAAGCGTTTCCTCTGGCCACCTTGGGATCGTTTGCCACAACGCAGTTCGCTGTAAAAAATTCGTTTAGGGAGCCTGTGATCTGGCATGCGAGTCAAGTGACCAGCCCAGCGAATCTGATTCTTCATCAGTAGAGTGTGGATACTGGGCATGGACGCTCTTTCTAGGACTTCAGTGTCTGGAATCTTGTTTTGCCATTTAATCTTCAGTAGCTTCCTAAGGTAGACTGTGTGGAAGTGGTTTAATTTCCTAGCGTGTCGCTGATAAACAGTCCAGGTTTCACAAGCATATAGCAGTGTGGATAATACAACTGCTTTGTAGACTTTTAGCTTTGTTTGAAGGTTTATTCCAGTTCTGTCACATACATTCTTGTACAGTCTGCCAAAGGCCGCACTGGCCTTGGAGATTCTTGCATTCGCTTCGTCATCAATTGTGACAGCTTGTGACACAGTGCTGCCAAGATAGGTGAATTTGTCCACAACACTTAGTCTATGATCATTCACTTTGATATTCGGCACAGTGTGATTATTCCCTGGAGCTGGCTGGTACATAACTACAGTCTTCTCCAAGTTGATATTGAGCCCAAAGTTGGCACAGGCATGTGAGAAAGCTGAAACATTATGTTGCATGTCCACCTCTGAGTTGGCGTATAGAGCGCAATCATCAGCAAACAGGAGCTCTCTGACGGTGTCACTGTTAATTTTGGTTTTAGCTTTCAGCCTTCTGAGATTGAATAACTTTCCATCCATATGGTAGTTGATGTCTATTCCAATGTCATCGTTCTCGAAGGCATTCATCAACACGACAGCCATATTTTGCCATGATCTTCCACAGTCCTTCTCTGCTGACTGTATCAAAAGCCTTGGTAAGGTCAATGAAAGTGGAGAACATTTCACAGTTCTGTTCCTGACATTTTTCTTGCAGCTGCAAGTTGCAGCGAAAATCATGTCAACAGTTCCACGTTCTTTTCTGAAGCCACATTGACTCTCAGGAAAAAGACTTTGATCGAGATGGGCCGTGAGGCGATTGAGAAGAATTCTGGCGAGTATCTTCCCTGCAATTGAAAGCAAGGAGATGCCTCGGTGGTTGTCACAGTGTTGGCGGTTTCCTTTACGTTTGTAAAGGTGGACTATTGACGCGTCCTTGAAATCTTGTGGCATGGTCTCGTTCACCCATATGTTTGTAAAGACTTGGTGAAGCTGCTCTGTTAGGACCGGCCCACATGCCTTGTATATCTCTGCTGGGATGGAGTCAGGACCAGGTGCCTTGCTGCTGGAGAGTTGCTGGATGGCTTTGTTTACTTCCACTATGTTGGCAGGTCATCAAGTGTCTCATTGGTGGGAACTTGAGGAAGGCAGTTGATGGTTTTATCATCGAAGAAGGAAGTTGCATTTAGGATGTTGCTGAAATGCTCTGCCCAGCGTTGAAGGATTTCTTTCTTATCGGTGACCAATGTTCCCCCATCTGCACTGAGGAGGGGAACTATGCCTGGTGATGTAGGACCATAGACCGCTTTCAGTGAGTCGTAGAAGTTTTTCATATCATGTCTGTCAGCAAAGCCCTGAATTTCATCAGCTTTGCTGCTCAGCCAGGAGTCCCGCATGTGCCGAAGTTTCTGCTGAACTACTCTCTGAATGTTCTTGAAGGCATCTTTTTTTTATGTTGACTTCGGGTCATTCAAATGTGCCTTGAGGAGAAAATGTTTCTCGGCCAGCAATTGGTTGATGTCTTCGGAATTTTCATCAAACCAGTCTTTATGCTTTCGGGGGGCTGGACCCAGGATTTCCATTGCAGTGTTGTAAATTATGTCCTTTAGGGTTCTCCATTCTGTTTCTGTATCCTGTTTAGCTGCAGTATTGGGCTTGAGGCGGTCTTCCAGCATATTTTCAAACGACTGCTGCATTTTCTTGCTGTTTAGGCGGGTGACATTTAGCTTTTTTTGCATTTTCACCCCTTGAGGACGCCGTGGTGGCCTGATGTGAATGTTTATTTTCGAGACAATGAGACGATGGTCTGTCCAACATTCGGCACCACACATGGATTTTGTCACTCGAACGTCTTGTCTGTCACTCCTCCTGATGATGACATAGTCAATGAGGTGCCAGTGTTTCGAGCGAGGGTGCATCCACGATGTCCTATTTCTCATGGGGAGACGGAAAATTGTGTTCGTAATCAGGAGTCCATTGCTGTTACAATTTCCGACTCCATGCTTTCCAATAATGCCACTCCAAGAGGTGGTGTCCGTGCCTACTCTGGCATTGAAATCCCCAAGGAGTATCAGTTTGTCTCCTTTGGGAACAGATGTTAATACATTGTGCAGGTCCTCATATAACTTGTTCTTGACATCATCTTCGTTTGTCATTGTTGGTGCGTAGACACTCACAATGGTTGCATGCTTCCTTCCATTCAGCAGGGGCAACTTAATGGTCATGAGCCTGACGTTTATAGCCTTTGGAAATCCAGCTAATTTGCCGACCAGGGCTGACTTAATAGCAAATCCCACACCGGATTGGCGTCTGTCCTCGCTTTTCCTTCCACTCCAGAAAAATGTGTAGCCGGCACCTATTTCACAGATTTGGCCTTCTTCTGCAAGTCGTGTCTCGCTCAAGGCTGCAATGTCGATGTTGTACCTGCCCAGCTCTCTCCCAATCAGTGCTATTCGTCTCTCTGGACCCGATGCGCCGTCTCTGTCAAGTAGGGTGCGTACATTCCAAGTTCCAATTGTTAAGGGAATATGGTTTACTCTTTTAGCTTTGCTTGTTTTATCTTTGCTTGTATGTCGACCGCAGTTAGGGTACCCACCAACCGCGGCTAGCTGGTTAGGTAGTGATGGAGCAGACAATGTTTAGGGCATCTTTTCTAGCCCCTTCCTCATGCTATGGAGGTGAGCAGTGTGTTCCTATAGAGGGCTGCTCAGTCGCTCAGGGGGCTGCCGAATCCCACTGCTGCTCCGGTCAGTAGAAGACGACCATATGGCCTGAGCCGCCTGTGTGCAGGTCTGCGACTACGGCTGCCAGCGTACCCACGCCTGCCGCTTCGCCGCTCGCCCATCACCACAGGGCTTGAATGTGATATATGACGTTGGATGAAGAATGACTTGCGCGATGACTGGATTAAAGTGAGGAAGAGTTGCATAATTCGTCGACCTCACTCTGTCGCCTGAGTCCATCTGAGTCCAGTGGCAAGTCGAGACGACTGGAGACGAATACAGGTGCAGTGGATGACCAGGGCGATCTACATGCCTTGCTGTGCTCATTACGTTCCACAACGCTTTGCAGGTAAACGCCGTCTTGCCCGTTGAATCAGGAATGATTTCTTCCGCGCAGTCTGCCGAATCCTGTCTTCACATGCTGGGTAGGCATACCCTAGTTTACCGCTTGGTTTGACACCAAATCGGCTACCCATGCCACTCACAGCTGTTGCCCGGGGGGTGGCCGCTGTCGCATGCTGACAGCTACTAGGAGCCACAGGCACGAGCTGGGTGTCAGGCTTAGACCAGTGGGGGATGGGTCCTGAAAAGGACACGAGAGTCATCCTTGCCAAAGGAATAATAAAGATAATAAATATAAAAATAATATATATATAAAAAAAAAATAATATATAATAAAAATAATAAATAATAAAGATAATAACAGCAACACAAACAACAATACAGATAACAACAGCAACATAACAATAGTAAAGATAATAACAGCAACACAAACAATAATAAAATTAATAACAGCAACACAAACAATAATAAAGGTAATAACAACACAAACAACAATAAAGATAATAACAGCAACACAAACAATAATAAAGATAATAACAGCAACACAAACAATAATAAAGGTAATAACAACACAAACAACAATAAAGATAATAACAGCAACACAAACAATAATAAAGATAATAACAGCAACACAAACAATAATAAAGATAATAACAACACAAACAATAATAAAGATAATAACAGCAACATAAACAATAACAAAGATAATAACAGCAACACAAACAATAATAAAGATAATAACAGCAACACAAACAACAATACAGATAATAACAGCAAGACAAACAATGATAAAGATAATAACAACAACACAGACGCTTATTTTTCTTCTTTCTCTTGGCATCTATCAAGCGAATTGTGTTGCACGATTTCGTCAAGCTTGTAGGAAATATAAAAGGGTTAGTTATGCAAGTAACCTACGACAGGTCTAGCAAACAGCTAGGGAATTTACTTGATCCCAGAAAAACACTTCTTATGAATCATGGAGGAAACTGGAGGAAAAGCGATAGTCACTGGCGCTGGAACATCAATAACCCTTCCCCATATACATCCAACTTCAGCAAACATTTTTTTCCAGTTTACTTTCCCTATTCTTTGACTGTCCCAGTCTACCTTCAAGGCAAAGTGCGAATTACATTAGAAATTAGTGTAAATTCAGTTATTATTTCTTAATTTAGCCACTGTAGTGTCTTCATAATGTTTATATTATGTGGTTTTTATATTTGTATGCTGATGAAGGCTAGTCGCCGCAAGGTTCTTTGTTTTTCGTTATTGTGCTTTGTAAAGTCACATTACTTTTTTTAATTTTATATTGTTTACTTACGGATGCAATTAGTAATCCCGCATACCACGTTCTAAACATAGCTGTGAGCAATATTTTGCAGCGAAATATGCCAGACAATGAATCGTGCAATAATTTATTTGTGGAGTCTGTGTTTAAACCCACTAAGGGAATATATTGTTTTAAATTTTGTTTACAATGAAGAAAACAAAACCTCACTTCAATACAATCAATCATTCAAGTGTCATCTCCACAATGAAGGTTGGCTGCAATGGATCTCCAACAGTGTCTTTCTCTCATCCTGACTGTACATTCTGTTAGACTGCTGTAAGTCCATCTCTTGATGTTATCTCCCCACTTGTATCGTTGTCTACCTCTTGCTCACTTGCCTTCTACCTTGTCCTCCAGTATGGTTTTTATAAGAGCGTTTTGTCTTTTAACGTGACCAAAATATTTCACTTGCCTGTTTTTTTTGTTTTTTTTTAAATTTCTTTCATCAACTCTCTTTTCATTCCCAGGTTTTCTAGAACCTCAGTATTTGATTGTTTTTGTTTACGTGAAACACGACATATTCGTCTGCAAATCCACATCTCCAGGGCTTCTATTCGACTTTCTAGTTGCTTGTTCAATGTCCAGGCTTTCGCGCCATACAATAGTGTTGTCATACGAATGACAAGCATCGCCTGGATCTTTTCTCCGGGGCATGCCGGTGTGCTGGGAAATGAACAGGCAGACAGATTTGCTGGCTCGGCAAAACTTGGTGGAGTATTGATGCATGACAAGGCAGACGTGGTTGCGGCCTTGTGGGAGCACGTGTACACCTCGGAGGAGCAAATGGATCACCATGGTCTGGCAAGAATGCGACAGCGAGGAGTGACAAGGGAATCTGGCCGACGATCGACGCTCAGAGGAAAGGTGAGACGGACATATAATCAAATTGTTACTGGTACTATTAGTGTTGGAACTCTTCGCTGGTTGCAGAGGATGGGGACGAAGCGCTTATGGGTATGCCCTGAATACTGTGATGTTGGTTCCTTAAATAAATCAATCAATCAAACAGTAGTGTTGAATATACGTAACATTTGACAATTGTCATTTTTATAAGCTGTTAATCTCTCTAGATTTTAATACTGATTTCATGCTGCTGTATGCATTTTTCGCCAATCCTATTCTCTTTTTGATGCCTACTTCACTTCTGCCATCATCTGTTATTATATGTCCAAAACAGGAAAAACTTGTCACTTGTTCTAGTATCTCCCTGTTTACTGTGATTTTCATTGATGACCTTTCCTTTCCACGGCTAATTATCATAGTTTTCAGTTTTTGGATGTTAATATCTAAGCCACATTCTGCACTATGCCTAATTACTTGTCCCACTTCTAGAATGGAAGAATAAACACTGGAGAAACAGAGAAAGACACTTCACAAGTCAGGGAAGATGAGGAAAGACTGTAAAACCCTAAGAACATTCATTGATATAAGAACTAAAACTCAAAGCTAATGCGTTTTAACAGTACTACATTTCCAATATAATAGAACGAACTGAGGATTTCCGAAGTCAAAGACATTTAAAGAAGTCATTCTCCACCTTACATTTCAAACCTACCCTTCCTCTCCCCATCACTGCCTCTGGTTCAGGGAGATTTAGCGAGCTGAAAATCGATCCAACTTTCCGTGGATTTCCCTGCACACTTCCACACGCACGCTCCAGCGCGCGCACTCACGCACACACTCACACACACACATACACACACACACACACACACACACACACACACACAATGTCGCAGCAGCAGCATTCTATTTCTTAACACCGAACGCAGCGCACCATCTAACTGCGAGTTGTGTTCGCGGAGATTCTCACTGCTAGCGACTGCCTTCCACCCACGCCGGCTTCGATTAAGTCGAGAATGCAGACCAGAAAGTCTGATCGTGTTTGTGTGCAAGTCTTTCATATGTGTTCATGATATTCTTCCACTTTTTTTTGTTAATTTTCTTGGGAATCTTACACTGTTCATCCCTGGATTCATTTGTTTGACGTATCGCTACGGATGTTTGTGCTGAGGAAATATTATTTCCTAAATCGGCTACTGGGTTTTTCAATGGCTTGTCTGCTGTAATTTGTTTAAGCCTAAGGCGTCCACCGTTAGAAGGTAAGTTATGTTTTCGTGTAACGTTGATATACCTTGTACAGTGGTTCTTTTAATTTCAGCTACGTTCTTATTTGTGCTGTAGACTGGATAATAACGCATCTTTGTCTATTTTCTGTTTCAATCGGTTGTGAATAGCATCAGATGATGTCATTTTGTGACATACTTGTAATTGGCAATTAACCTGCCTTTCTTCAAGTTATCTAATCGGCCAACTTAACATGTATCACATCCTGATACCTGCAAGTCGTCTGCCTACTAAACTACCTACCCACCTACCTGTATTCCTGCTTGTCTTCTTATTAGACTACTTATCTGCCTACATGCCTGCCTGCCTGTCTGTCCGCATTCTAGACTACCGACCTACTTACTTGAATCCCAATTTGTTTACCTGGTAGGCCAATTACTTTTCTGTTTTTCGGTCCTCCTACTAATTACCGACTTATCTGTATTTCTGTTTGTTTTTTAAATCGTGTCAAGGTATCTACTTAGCTATCCACTTTACGTATATGCCTGTCTGCAGACTGTCAACCAACCTACCTACCTTTTGACTGTCTGCAATACTACCTGTCTTCTTCATTGTCTACTATACTAACCTTCTTATCAGTTTTCTTTAGGCGAACCTAGCTACCTGTATTATCTCTTGATTGTCAGCTGGACTAGACTAACTAAACCATATGTGCCTCTGGGAGAGCGTGAGTAATGCAGAAGAACAAATAGGCTGTCCTGGTCTAGAATACGGCAGCAGGGGGTGGTCGGAGAATCTGGTAGACAAGACAGACATACGTATAATCAGATTGCAACGGGCACCATTAGTATTGGAACTCTACGCTGGCTGTTGAAGATGAGCGCTTATGAGAATGCACGAGTACAATGATGTTGATTCTGAACTCAACTCAACTCAACTCAATTCAACTCAACTCAACTCATACCTTTCTTCTTGTCTACATACTTGATGCTATTGTTATGTAAGTTGGCTGGACATTCGGTCAGCACGTGAAAAGTGTCGGGCAGGTGGTATCACGGTGTAAAATACAGTTCTTTGCTTCATAGTAGGCGTATAAAGATGGCCGCCCCATTAGCATGAACCAAAGACAGACAATAGTCTGTTCTCCATATTCAGCAGTTTGCTCTACTTTACATGCCCGTTTCTGACAATGAAAGCAACAAAAAATACATTACATTCTTCAACAGGTGTGTTCACTTGAGGACTTAGAACCTGGCGAGGAGTGGGTACAAGTGCCAACAGACTTCTGCACATCCTTTTCAGTGTTCATCCAACTAGACAGAAAATGCAGACAAGAAAATCCGGCTGCTGTGGAGGCGGAAGTACAAGCGTTGATTTTCGAGAATTCGCTAGACGGTGATGCTGTCATCTACACAGATGGGTCGGTAGTCTGACATGTGAGAAGCTCATGGGCCTTTACGGCTCGGGCCGGAGGGAGAATTGTGAAGGAGGACTCTGGTGCTTTCACTGAAACCACAAGTAGCCTGACCATGGAAGTCATGGCAGTAAGTAAAGCAATAACATGGCTCGAGACACAGACATTCACTAGGGCTTGTTTCCTTAGCGACTCAATGAACATGATCAAGAGGATAGAGATGGGGGAGGGGGGGGGTGGGTCCGAAGAGAATGGTTGCTGCCTCTGGAGCGGTCTCGGCTGGCAAAGATTAGTTTCATCTTCGTGCCAAGGCATGCGGGAGTACAAGGGAATGAGCGGGCTGACAAGCTCGTAGGTAACGCTACTGTGGAGGGCGGACGCGCCATGGACCAGGCTGACATTCTGAATGCTCTACGAGAAGTAAGACATTTGCGAGAACCAAGTGATGACTGTGAATCTACAACCATGGCCAGACTGCAAGAACAGCAAATTAAAAGAGGGGTGGCCAAACAAGAACACTACGCAGGAAGCCAAAGAAGATTGATAAACCAACACAGAACTGGTGTCGTTAGCCGCTACACGCTGCGGGATTTGCTGAGGAGGGGATCCGAGCACTTATGGACTGAATGGTTCGATGTGCAATGAGGATGATCTGTCGACTAACTAACTATGTCTCTCTCAGCCTAACTAGTTTAATCCAGAGGAAAGGTAACACCAATATAATTGGAACAAGACAAGCTGCAGAAGCTGCCGGATCAGCAAAGCAATGCTATAATTGTCTGCTTGTCAGAGCTTCAATCCAAGATCACTTACCGACCAAATTTTAGGGTCTGGTGTGCCCTGCCATCACATTTAGTCATTAGGTTACAGCTCCTCGAACCGGGATAGGGCTTGTGCCCTCCCAGTTGCGCTCCTCCGCCCGACGCCGTTTACACAATGTGGAATGTCGGGTTTGGTGAGCGCCGCCCAACATTCGGCACAAATAGAAAGCAGGTAGTACTGTCCAGTGTCATACGGCAGGACTGTCATATTTCTCTCTCTCTCTCTCTCTCTCTCTCTCTCCTCTCTCTCTCTCTCTCTCTCTCTCTCTCTCTCTCTCTCACACACACACACACACACACACACACACACACACACACATATGTCTGAATACATTCTTTCGAATATATACACTCGTTGACATGCCTACCTGTATACGCACCTGTTGACCTACTTACATTACCACTTATGTACGACAATACTTAGCGGGATTACCAATGTGCATATCATTTGTTCTAATCTTGTCTGTATAAATGCCAGCTTGTCTGCTAGCCTATCTGTGGTCCAGTTGGTCTGTCTGTCTGCCTGCCTGCC
Organism: Cepaea nemoralis; assembly: GCA_014155875.1. Taxonomy (NCBI): domain Eukaryota; kingdom Metazoa; phylum Mollusca; class Gastropoda; order Stylommatophora; family Helicidae; genus Cepaea; species Cepaea nemoralis. The sequence continues at coordinate 265,640 of JACEFZ010020907.1, read as the reverse complement.
TGCCTGCCTGCCTGTCTGTCTGTCTGTCTGTCTGTCTGTCTGTCTGTCTGTCTGTCTGTCTGTCTGTCTGTCTGTCTGTCTGTCTGTCTGTCTGCTGGCTGGCTGGCTGGCTGGCTGACTGACTTGCTGGCTCTCCCTCCCTCCCTCACTTCATAATCCCAGGATGAGTGGATATATCCTTATCCCTAGTTTTATGTCCGTCTATGTATACACCTGCAGGCCTAATAATACGTCTATTTATCCCAAAGAATGCTTAGCTACTCATATACCCGTGTGTCTGCTTTAAAGTGTCCATACCTATCAACTTCCTTATGTATCAGTAAATTAATGACGTGCTGTCATCATAGCGAAGGTTGGCTGTAAAGGATTTCCAACACTCGCTGTCTCTCCCCTGGTTGTACACTCTGACAGACTGCTGTTTGTGCATCTCTTGTATTATGTTCCCACATGTATCATTGTCTACCACTACCTCTCCTCCATCAACGTTCTTGTTAGTATGGTTTTTGTTTTAAAAAAATACTTCATTTGTTGATTGTTTTATGAATGTCATCAGTTCTCTCATTACTTCCTTCTACAGTTAACTATTACCAATATGTATGTATCTGCACACTCTCTTAGGTTACATACATATTCTTCCCACTCAACCCGTCAGTTGTAGGACTGAGGCACACACACACATACACCCTTACACTGCCTATCTATATGTTGTGCTCCTTCTTCCCACTCAACCCGTCAAGGTACGATTGAAGCACATATACATACACCCTTACACACATACACCCTTACACTGCCTGTCTATATGATGTGCTGCTTCTTCTCACTCAGCCCGTCAGTGGTACGACTGAGGCACATAAACATACACCCTTACACTGCTTGTCTATATGTTGTGCTCCTTATTTCACCCTCTATTCCCCAGTGGGACATATGCCCTCAAGCCACTCACCCCAAGCCCGCATATCCTCAGCTATCCCATGCGGCACTGTCTATGTCCACTCCATATGATTCATCTCTGTTTCTACTCGTCTTCTCCGTGTGTTATTTGGTCTCTCTCTCTCTCTCTCTCTCTCTCTCTCTCTCTCTCTGTCTCTCTCTCTCTCTCTCTCTCTCTCTCTCTCTCTCTCTCTCTCTCTCTCTCTCTTTCTCTCTCTCTGTTTCTTCGGCCATTTGAATATCAAACAAAGCATTTTCTTGTACTTTCCTCAGGTCTTCTCAATCACCTTTCCTTCACCTCTAGGCTCACTGGTATGTATCTAGCTCTCTCCGTCAGCTCCACATTGGAGATTCTAATGTTACATTTGATTCCTTCTGTCTTGCACAGACACCAGTTGATGAATGTTTCTAGTTTATATGTAATCGTTTTCATTGTTCTTCTTGATTCTGACCTATACACTAGTACCGATTTAATGTTAGAATTGAATATTCTAAGTACGTCTGTGCTAGTAGTTCTTTCTAATTAGGCACCAGATACCTGGCTACCAGGAAGCCTTCCGTGTACCGATACACTATCATCACTTCTGCACACTCAGAGAAGCATGTACTCACCTGAAAAGATAATACCGACATTGGTGAGTCATAAACTGGCATTTACTGCCAACATAGTACCTTGCGGTGTATGGCAGAGGGGTCTTTGAGCCTGAGGAATTAAGGCAGCCTGGCTAGTACAGTCGCCGCGAACTGTGCAGGTTAGAATTTTCTTTTTGCCCCCGACAGAAAAAAATCCCACACCTTACCGAGGAATCGAACCCGGGTCTCCCGAATGGGAATCCGGCGTTCTAGCCACTCGGCTACCCGCTCCCATTGGTGGGTATCGGTACATTTAAAGATAGTAATGCGCATTAATCCATTTTGTTAGCATTCAGTTAAACCATACATTACATCAGAAGAATGAAGGAGGCTCTCAACCAACACAAAACTGGAAATATTATCCGCCGGACGCTGATGCATATGTTGAGGGAGTGGGGAGAAGAAAAGGGGGAGGGGTCTGAGCACTTGTGGACGTGTCCGGAGTGCAAGGATGCTACCCCCAACAGATAACTAACTAAGTAACAGACTAAGTTAACTAAGTTAACCAAACAACTACCTAACTAACTGAAACATACATGGCATGAACTACGATGGTGGGCACGAGGTAGTTATTGCAAAAGGTTTCCACTCCAACAGCTGTAGCCGACAAGATCCTTCGACTCATCTGTGGCCATGCTCCAGGTTTCCTTTTACGGCTGTAGTACATCTACACTGCCCGTCAATGCACCAACGATAATACGCTCTTTCTTTATCCCCACAGTCATTATTGACTGATTCACTGCCGAAGGATAATATATCGCCAAATGTATCACCCCCTCCCTCATTTGGACAGAAGGAAGATTTATCGCCATACTAGTGTCATCGTGTTATTTGTTTTGTTTCATGTATCTTCCGTAATTGTAATGCTCTGTGAACGGAAATTTACATTATAATACTTGTTCGTTTCATTGTCTGGTCCAAACCTACCTTTTGTTTGACACTGACTCAGTTAAAACCTTTCCTCAAACACCAGAAATGTTCATGACCATCATCAATATGTGCAGTGCCGGTAAGTTTGGACGATCAGGGTTCAATATCTCGCACGGGCATCAGTCTTACCTAGGTCTAGTTAGTCCACAGATGATACGCCTGGGCAGCAGCTTGTTTAACGTGTACTGTTTTTTATTCCCATCTGCTGGCGAACATTTTAAATGTTGTCTAAGGCTACACATCCGATCCACTAACTCAGGATCTAGGGGGAACATATCATTTCGTGCTTATTTGCAAAACTCAATGTCTTCCACATCGTGAATCCTACCAGATCTGCTGGAGCTATAGACAACCTCGTACTCTTAGCTAATCTATTCATGGAAGAATCCACTAAATGTACCACGAGCTGCACAGCACAGACCGTTCATAGAAGCATTCAATGAGTTCAATTACTATGCGTCTGTCATGTGACACCCCAAGTACGACGAGTGTCATGTGACACCCTAGGTACGACGAGTGTCATGTGACACACCAGGTACGATGAGTATCATGTGACACCTATGTTACGATGAGTCTGTCATGTGACACCCCAGCAGTAAGAAACAATAGCACACAGCGTTCAGAGAAGCATTCAGCGAGTTCAGGTACGATGGGTTATGTCATCTGACACCCCAGGTACGATGAGTGTCATGTGACACCCCAACCGTAAACCACTACAGCACATACTGTTCAGAGACGCACCCAGTGAGTTTAGGTATGATTCGTGTCATGTGGAACCCCAGGTACGATGAGTGTCATGTGGAATCCCAGGTACACTGAGTCTTGTCATGTGACACCACAGGTATGATGAGTCTGTCATGAGAAACCCCAGGTATGATGAGTCTGTCATGAGAAACCCCAGGTACGATGAGTCTGTCATGAGAAACCCCAGGTATGATGAGTCTGTCATGAGAAACCCCAGGTATGATGAGTCTGCCATGAAGAACCCCAGGTATGATGAGTCTGTCATGAGAAACCCCAGGTATGATGAGTCTGTCATGAGAAACCCCAGGTACGATGAGTCTGCCATGAAGAACCCCAGGTATGATGAGTCTGTCATGAGAAACCCCAGGTAGGATGAGTCTGTCATGAGAAACCCCAGGTAGGATGAGTCTGTCATGAGAAACCCCAGGTACGATGAGTCTGTCATGAGAAACCCCAGGTATGATGAGTCTGTCATGAGAAACCCCAGGTACGATGAGTGTCATGTGGAACCCCAGGTACGATGAGTCTGTCATGAGAAACCCCAGGTATGATGAGTCTGTCATGAGAAACCCCAGGTACGATGAGTCTGTCATGAGAAACCCCAGGTAGGATGAGTCTGTCATGAGAAATCCCAGGTACGATGAGTCTGTCGTGAGAAACCCCAGGTAGGATGAGTCTGTCATGAGAAATCCCAGGTACGATGAGTCTGTCATGAGAAATCCCAGGTACGATGAGTCTGCCATGAGAAACCCCAGGTAGGATGAGTCTGTCATGAGAAATCCCAGGTACGATGAGTCTGTCATGAGAAATCCCAGGTACGATGAGTCTGTCATGAGAAATCCCAGGTACGATGAGTGTCATGTGGAACCCCAGGTAGGATACGTCTGTCAAGTAAAACACCAGCTGTACGCCACCACAGCTAGGGTATTATCTGACAGGAGTGTAGCTGGAGGTAGGCCAGCTGTGTTGGAAACTGTTATCTCTCAGTTAATTGTTATGTTTAGGAAGTAGGATTCTGCGTTGCCCTACTTCAGACAAGCCCTCGGTACTTGGAAAATATTGTACAGTAGCGGTTCCAAAAATGTATTTAACTGGGTTTTGTTGTTGTTGTTGTTGTTGTTGTTGTTGTTGTTGTTGTTGTTGTTGTTCTTCTTCTTCTTCTTCTTCTTCTTCTTCTTCTTCTTCTTCTTCTTCTTCTTCTTCTTCTTCTTCTTCTTCTTCTTCTTCTTAACATAGTAATATGCATTGTTTATGTTTACAAAATTCATTTGACAATGTTTTTTCCTATGCACTGTTGATGAAAGAAAGATGAGTGATTGGAAGGACCGAATGTAAGACGAGCCTGCCTGCCCAATTTGTTATCCTTTGATAATAAAGTCCGTTCGTTCGTTCGTTCGTTCGTTCGTTCGTTCGTTCGTTCGTTTGTTCGTTCGTTCGTTCGTTCTTCTTCTTCTTCTTCTTCTTCTTCTTCCTTCTTCAACTACCTTCTCCTCATACCCCTTTCTGCTTCTTCCTGCTCCTAATTTTTATTCTTCTTCCTCTTCTTCCTCCTTCTCCTCCTCTCCCCTCTTTCTTCTTCTTCTTCTTCTTCTTCTTCTTCTTCTTCTTCTTCTTCTTCTTCTTCTTCTTCTTCTTCTTCTTCTTCTTCTTCTTCTATCGTCTTCGATGCGACCATTGTGCCCATCTTCTTTTTCTTGAAGTCCCGTGTCTTTAACACACATAGTCGATCATTATACTCCAAACACCTCTGTCATGTCTTACTTCGATGAATTTGGTGTTGCTTGTAGTATTATTTGTTGCCCAGGACTTCCACAGACACCTTTCCCCGCTTCTCTTGTCTAGTATTCCTCCACACAAGGGGTCATGTCCTTATTCTGTCTCTTCTGTTGATAGGGCACCTACATTTCGTGTCTTTTACTTGTTTTTATTTTTTATCACTGGTCTGGTCATATCTGCAGATTTCCACACCCCAGCCGGTGTTTTTGGTTCCGTCATGGTATTCTTAATATTCGTCTCAAAATATGTACTTATGGCTATCAGTGTTTATATAGTGTAGTCTGTCAAATGTTTTCTATCCGTGTTTTTCTCATGCTTGATTGATTATGAGGTCTGCGAGGAAAGGTTATAATGGATCGGGTGTACGAACTGCCATTTCTGGCATTTTCAGCCATTTGTCTACCCAGTTAGACAGAAATGGTTTGTTTTCATGTGAATTTAAGATGGCTCAAGTACTAGAGTCTTGACGAAAAAAAAAATGATACACTCCATTATCTGCCGAGGAAGTCTGAAAACATACATGCTTGCCCGTAGTGCAGTAACATCTCTTCTGGCCGAGGGTCACAATAAGAGTAACAACAGTAACCGCAGTTCAGTAACCAGGCAGAGTAGTAGTTTTCCGAATATATATATTCCTCCTCCGATGTGTGTCCCTCTTTTATGGAGAGAAGGGATAGCGCGTTCCAATATCCACAAGTGCTATGATTATAGTAGCGCAGCGCAGCTAATGGTAGGGTCTCTCTCATCGGACATGTCAAGGAGTAGAAACAAGATGAAGTCATACACAAACCTGCTGCCTTGTAGTTAGACTGGGGACAATCAAAGTCTAGTGAAAACAGACCAGAAAACATGTTTTAGAATACGGATGTACGAAAGCACAGGCTTGACAAAGCAGTACAACGCATTTCATCTCCTCCTTCTGCCCTTTACCCCCCCCCCCCCCCCCCCCCCCCACCTCCCTTAAAAAAAATGAAGTTTGATGTTTTTCCATCAAGATGATTATGACCATTCAGTTCATCTAGTGGGGTTGAAAGTTTGGAGCCGTGAGATCTAAGATGGCTTGAAGAATGACTTGCGCGATGGATTGGATTAAAGTGAGAAAGAGTTGCGCAATTCGTCGACCACACTCTCTCGCCTGAGTCACTCTGAGTCCAGTGGCAAGACAAGTCAAGACGACTGGAGACGAATACAGGTGCAGTGGATGACCAGGGCGTTCTACGTGCCTTGCATGCTCTTTACGTTCCACAACGCTTTGCAGGTAAACGTCGTCTTGCCCGTTGAACCATCAATTTCTTCTGCGTAGTCTGCCGACTCCTGTCTTCACATGCTGGGTAGGCATACCCTACTTCACCGATTGGTTTAACCCGGAATCGGTTACCCTCATACACCCTCAATCAAACCACACCAAGCCGTCTTATCTTCGGCTGTCGCCTGCAGCCTTTCCATGTCCTTTCCATGTCCTTTCAATAATTTTCATCTCTGTCTGTAATTCTCTTCTCTGTGCGTTGTTATGTCTCCCGCCATTTCGCCTGTCCCTTGTATTCCAGACAAGACAGTGTTTTCCCAGTGTGTACCCTATCCACTGCCAGCGTATTTTCCTTACCTCTTGGTTCACTAAGATTTATCTAATTCTCTCCACAAACTCTACATTGGTGATTCCGCCATACCATTTTATTCCCACTATCCCGTGCAGGCATCGAATAGTGAATTTTTGAAGTTTACTAGCAAATCTTTTAGTTGTTTGTGCTAAGTTTTAACTTCCTTTGACTGTCACAAATGTCCAAGTACTATGAAAGTTTCTCTTATCTTTTTATGTAAAGGTTACTAGAAGCGGACATTTTCTGAATGACAATTAACTCTCGCACCGCACACAACTCCCGTGACTCATTCTAGAAATATAGATAAACATTGAAAAGCTAATGACTAAATCCTACAAGAAACAAATGAAAATTGTAAACTGGTTAGAGAAATTAGGTTTGACAGTCAAAAGTATTTGGTCACGTTATGAGAAGAAATAAATGAGAGAACTTGGTGTCAATTGACAAGATCGAGAGTAAGAAAACAATGGGAAGGCAGAGAAGTAAATATCTGGATAGCTTAGCAGCATGGTATGGTCAAGACAAGAACACTGAGCTGATCCACGACTCATCGAGTGAGATGAAGAAACATAACCACCTACGCTTATCGGCATGGCACATGGCTGTGGGTAAACATTAGCGTTAATTTGCACTCACAAAATAGAAACGAGGCGTGTATATGAGAATCTCTGCCTAGAAACATGATACCAGTACGTGTGTTTCTGGTAGTTATATAGATGCGTGTGCCAAACTGGAAGCTGCCGTGTTGGTAGCAATGATGACATCAAGAGCGTGTTGTGAGGGCTGGGATGTGTCCTGCCCATGGACTAACCCGGAAGATCATCAATTATGTAAACGCGTGAACGTCCCCTGTACACTTCTCGGCGCGTATTGCACATGTGGGCAGTACAAAGAACCTGTAAATTTCCCTTTTACATGCGTAAGACGTATTGTATTTGTTGTCAGTATAAAGTACAAGTAAATGTCTATTTTAGATACATACATCATATTGGATATAAGGTCAGTAAAAGGTATAAGTAACTGTCTATTTTACATACATAAACCATATTGGATATAAGGTCAGTAAAAGGTATAAGTAACTGTCTATTTTACATACATAAACCATATTGGATATAAGGTCAGTAAAAGGTAGAAGTAAATGTCTATTTTATATGCATAAATCGTATGGGATGAATGGTCAGTAAAACAGTAAAAAGTACAAGTAAATGTCTATTTTACATGCATAAATCGTATTGGATACAAGGTCAGAAAAAGTACAAATAAATGTACATTTTACATGCACACATCGTATTGAATACATGGTCAGTAAAAAGTACAAGTAAATGTCCATTTTGCATGCACAAATCGTATCGGATACAATGTCAGTAAAAAGTACAACTAAATGTCCATTTTAAAAGCTACAGTCGTATTGGGCATATGGAGTTAGACCCGTATGTGTATAGTCCAAACGGCAGTCAGTGGGTGGTGTGGGTGGTATCACGCTGTATAGTCCACACGGCAGTCAGTGGGTGATGTGGGCGGTATCACGCTGTATAGTCCACGCGGCAGTCAGTGGGTGATGTGGGCGATATCACGCTGTATATTCCACATAGCAGTCAGTGGGTGATGTGGGCGGTATCACGCTGTATAGTCCACGCGGCAGTCAGTGGGTGATGTGGGCGGTATCACGCTGTATAGTCCACGCGGCAGTCAGTGGGTGGTGTGGGCGGTATCACGCTGTATAGTCCACGCGGCAGTCATTGGGTGATGTGGGCGGTATCACGCTGTATAGTCCACGCGGCAGTCAGTGGGTGATGTGGGCGATATCACGCTGTATAGTCCACGCGGCAGTCAGTGGGTGATGTGGGCGGTATCACGCTGTATAGTCCACGCGGCAGTCAGTGGGTGATGTGGGCGGTATCACGCTGTATAGTCCACGCGGCAGTCATTGGGTGATGTGGGCGGTATCACGCTGTATAGTCCACGCGGCAGTCAGTGGGTGATGTGGGCGGTATCACGCTGTATAGTCCACGCGGCAGTCAGTGGGTGATGTGGGCGGTATCACGCTGTATAGTCCACATAGCAGTCAGTGGGTGATGTGGCCGGTATCACGCTGTATAGTCCACATAGCAGTCAGTGGGTGATGTGGGCGGTATCACGCTGTATAGTCCACATAGCAGTCAGTGGGTGATGTGGGCTGTATCACGCTGTATAGTCCACATAGCAGTCAGTGGGTGATGTGGCCGGTATCACGCTGTATAGTCCGCACGGCAGTCAGTGGGTGACGTGGGCGGTATCACGCTGGCCGCCTTTATTTCCCAAAACAATTCCTGGCACCTATTTTAGGCCGGGTCCACCTGGGAGCCTTGGTAAGTTTTAACAATTCGAAACTGTCCCGATGCGGGTCGCACCCAAGCCACCGAGCTGTAGATTGTGCTCGCCTTTTATTGTTATAGACAAATCTATGGGTGATGTGGTCAATATATGGTGATAACCTCATATTGTTATAGACAAATCTATGGGTGATGTGGTCAATATATGGTGATAACCTCATATTGTTATAGACAAATCTATGGGTGATGTGGTCAATATATGGTGATAACCTCATATTGTTATAGACAAATCTATGGGTGATGTGGTCAATATATGGTGATAACCTCATATTGTTATAGACAAGTCTATGTGGGATGTGATCAATATATGGTGATAACCTCATATTGTTATAGACAAATCTATGGGTGATGTGGTCAATATCGCACCGGTCCGCCTTTTTCCCCATGGCATTTCCTGGTACCAGTTTAAGCCTGGGTCGACCAGGGAGTGCATGCCATTTTTAACAACATCTGCCTTGATGGGGATTGGAATACTTGACCAATGGGCTGCAGGGAAGCGTGCTACTCACGGCTTCAGGTTAACTTCTGTAATTAGAGGCAAATATAATTCCGGCATGGCACATGATTAATTTGATAATACATCCAATTACCCTCACACCAGGGATATGGTGAACTGGTGGGACGTGAGAAATAGCTGAATATCCTAATTTCTTTCAGTCAGATGTAGGTCAGCATGGCCATATGGGTATCCATGGCATTCTTTGCTTTTTCGTCACAAACACATTTCCGCTGCCATTAGCTTTTCCTCAGCGTGTCTGCTGATTGTCCGTGATTGACATCAATATAACAGTATATGTTCTTTATATCACATCAACATTCTTTTTCTCATTAAATTTTACATCTTTATATTGGTCAGCATGTTTTCCAAGTAGCAAAAGGCTACCTGTGCTATTCTGATATCTACAATGCACTAACCCTCAGATGTTGTGTCTGTTCCGAGGTAGTTGCACCGATTTACTTGTTTAATAATGTTCCTATTTGCTTGGATGTTACTTTGTGGTAGTTCTTTCTTCAGGGAGACGACCATAATCTCTGTCTTCATTTCTAACCATAGCTGTTCAATGTGTACAATAACCGCATCTACTGATGTTGCAGATCCTCCCCATAATTTGCAATCAATATTGTATCATCAACATATCTTGTATGAGAGCAGAGAGAATAAAAGAGCTGAATGTCAGACGGCTCTGCGTTTCCAATTCTTAAAATTCTGAAAATAAAGTTCGTTCGTTCGTTCGTTCGTTCGTTCGTTCGATGTTATGTCCTCCGATAGCGACTCCTCTAATATCCTCTAAATTTGTCATCTTATATTTTCATTATACAATCCGGATTTCAACATTTTTCCTCAAATGTTTTCACCATACAGTGCTGATCTCTAAATGTCTCCTCTAATATTTTTATTATGCAGTCCGGACCTCTAAATGTCTCCTCTAATATTTTTATTATACAATCCGGACCTCTAAATTTCTTCTCTAATAATTTCATTATACAGTCCGGACCTCTAAATTTTTCCTATAATATTTTTTTTTAAATACAGTCCGGACCTCTAAATTTCCCCTCTAATATTTGTATTATACTGGCCGGACCTCTAAATTTTTCTTCAAATATATTCACCGTACAGCCCGGACCGTGAAATGCACCAAGTCTACACAAGCAGTCGGACATGATAACTACAAAGGCAGTCTCTTGTATAGCAGCAACTGCTTGTAACACGGGCCTGGAGAAGCATCAGTGTTTTGTAAATCACAGAAAGTTACTTGCATATCCTTTTCAAGACGTCACAGTCAACCCCATCACTTTTTTTTTGGGGGGGGGGGCTGTTTGTGATTTCTTGACAAGTTTACTTCAGTAGTTTGAAATTGCTTTCTGAGCGACCGACACACATACCATTGTATGAAGACCAGTGCAAAGCGGTCTTATTTCACGTCCCACCTCAATCCTCAATGAATCATCACTACGCTCACCTTCCAAGCCAGCTTACCAACAACCCCCGCAACATCTCTCACTTCTGTCCAACCCGGCAGACCTAAAAACATAGAGAAAAGAATCAGAGACGGAGATAAATTATCCGGGGAAGATATTCAAGAAGCAACAAGAGACAGCGGATCATTTGAGCTCCGTGAAGAGATAGTTGAGATGTCCATTTGGAGATAACAGACAAAACTAGAAGCGAGGTTAATAGTCTGCCAGGGCACGAGGAGATAACAGTTGTGTCACAAACTTCCTTGTCGTGTAAGAGAAAGAGATACTTCACATCGTACGTCAAGAAGTTCACGTGATGTTTTTGTTGTATAAAAGTTAGTAATAGTGCAATTATTTCATGTGTACAGTCGGATCCTGGTCTTTGCAACAATGCAGTGACAGTGAACAAAAAAGTAAATATACCGTTTTTTTTTTTTTAAACACCTGTCTAGTTATGCATTCAAACTCTCTCTCTCTCTCTCTCTCTCTCTCTCTCTCTCTCTCTCTCTCTCTCTCTCTCTGTCTCTGTCTCTCTCTCTCTCATGTATGTATGGGTGGTGAGATGTGTAGTTAAGGGATGTGTGATTGTGGATTGGAGATCGGGGGGGGGGGGGGGGGGGGTGGTTATCGAGTGGGTGATTGGAGGATGTGTGGGAGGGTGAGAGTGTGTAGGTTGGGGAGGGTGGGGGATGTGTGTGTGTGGGTGCGGGATGTGTGTAAGTGGGGGATGTGTAGGTGGGTGCGGGTTTTGTGTGTGGGTAGGTGCGGGATATGTGAGTTGGCGGGAATATGTGTGTGTGGGTGTTGAATATGTGTTTGAGGGATGTGTGTTTGGCTGAATGTTTAGGGGTGTGTGGGTGAGTGGTGGAAGATATGTGGGTGGGTGAGTGTTGGTATGTTATGGTATGGGTGGAGAATGTGTGCGTCTGGGTGGGGAGATGTGTGAAGGAGGGGGGATGTGTGGGTGAGTGATGGATGGGTGGATGCATGCATGTATGCCTGGGTTTGTGTGTGGGTGCGTGAGGGATGTGTGCGGTGGGTGAGGGATGTGTGCGGTGGGTGGGGAGATGGTGTATGTGGGGGTGTTTGTGGGATGTGTGGGTTGGGGGATGGATGGGGGCATGTATGTGCCTGTGGGTATGTGTGTGGCTGGGTGGTGGATGTGTGTGTGGGAGACACGCGGATGGATAGGGGGATGGGTGGGTGGGTGGGGGTAATGTCTCATAACATGGTAACATGCATTGTTTATGTTTACAACATTCATTTGACAATGTGTTTATCCTATGTGAATGCACTATGTACTGATGAACGAAAGATGAGTAATTGGAAGGGCCGAATGTAAGACGGGCCTGCGTGCCAAATTTGTTACCCTTTGAAAATAAAGTTTGTTTGTTCGTTCGTTCGTTCTTTCGTTCGTTCGTTCGTTCGTTCGTTGTTCGTTCGTTCGCTCGTTCGTTCGTTCGTTTGTTCGTTCGTACGTTCGTTCGCTCGTTCGTTCGTTTGTTCGTTCGTTCGTTCGTTCGTTTGTACGTTCGTTCGTTCGTTCGTTTGTTCGTTCGTTCGTTCGTTCTCTCTCTCTCTCTCTCTCTCTCCTCTCTCTCTCTCTCTCTCTCTCTCTCGTTAATTTTGAACACAAAAATAAACATTACGCCTCACACACACACACACACACACACACACTCTCTCCTCTCTCTGTCTCTCTCAGACACACAATATACACACACTCTTTCTCAGTTTCTCTCACAAATACACATACACAATCTCTCTGTAGCTGTCTTTCTCAGAGACACACATACACATACTCTCTTCCTCTCTCTCTCTCTCTCTCTCTCTCTCTCTCTCTCTCTCACACACACACACACACACACACACACACACATATACATACACTGTCTCTCAAAATTCGTTTGCTGTGTGTCTTTCACACACACACATACTCTCTCTGTCCCTCTCTCTCTCTCTCTCTCTCTCTCTCTCTCTCTCTCTCTCTCTCTCTCTCTCTTTAACTGTAAACACAAACACAAACACTACGTCTGACCACAGCAGCTAAGGAAGACACGAAAGCTGTGTGGCTGGACGCTCTGTCTGCCGACCCTTGACCCTGGGTGCAGATCCGCACCCAGTCGTATTTTGAGATTGGCCGCCCCCTCCCCCGTTGTGCTACAGTGTTTGGTCATCTGCGCTCATCTGTCAACAATCAATACTACCATGGACACTACGGTGTTGTCAGAACACTTCCTTCAGAGTGTACACGGGTCATTGAACTGTCGGCAACATCTTAGCGTGCCCGTTAGCGAGGCTGGTACAGGGGTCGGCCGAGGGTCAGTTGCCTGCGTTCTTCGTCTAGCTAAGTCAGGAAAAGATTGATCATCAATTCCTCCGTCCGTACACTAAGGCTGCACAATGTGACGGCCCTATCAGATCACAGATCACGGACAAAGATTGTGCCTCATTGTACAATTAAAGTAAATGACGTTATTTTGGGGCAAGTGCAGAAATTCAGATATCTAGGCACATGAATAACATCAGAATGGAAGATGTATCACTGAGATAAAGATCAGAGTATGACAAGCAGAAACTGTATTTGTAGTCGTGCTTTGGTAAAGCTCACAACCTACTTCTCGTTTTACAGTGATTCATTCATTGTCTATCAAATGAAGAACGTTTTCTGCAATAAGTCCTTATCCTTGAAAGTTAGACAGAGAGTTCTTGCATGTTACATACAACCAATTTTAACATACGGCTGCGAGTCCTGGACGATTAGTAAACAGGCGAAAAAAATCACGGGTAGCCTTAAAGATGTTGTTTCATAGAAGAATGCTGACAAATTAAACGGACAGCCAAATAGAGCAATCTGACATTTTGAGGTAAGCTAAGTCGCAAAGACAACTTATCACAAACATCCGAAAGAAGCAATCACTTTTTTTGGTACGCTATGACAAGACAAACCTTGAACATGTCGCGACAGCCGGATAGATTTGCGGAAAGAGAGATAGAGGAAGACAGGTTGAGAAGATTCTTGACAGTCGTGTGTCATGACGCGGAAGGGAGTCAGCACACGAACTGATTCATGTCGTCAGAGATCGCAATTTGTGGAGAGGCATGAACGCCCACTCCAGTCGGTAGGGCAATGGATGACGATCAGATCACAGAGCAGCAGTAGGAGACTGCTCCAGGACACATTTATTTCGTATTATTTTAACACCTGTGACATCTGTAACATCTGTGACATCTGTGATGTAACAACTGTGATATATGTAACATCTGTGACATCTGTGACACATGAAACATCTGTAATATCTATAACATCTGTAACGTAACATATGTGACATCTGTGGTATCTGTGACATATGTAACATCTGTGACATCCGTGACATCTGTAACATCTGTGACATCTATGGAATCTGTTCTTTAAACATTTTCTTAGCTGCATTGTTGCGTTGATGACGGTTGGTTGTTTAGTTAATCTGTTGCTTGGCTGCTTGCGATTAACCGGAGAGACTAATCGTTTACTTTTGAGTCCGGAGCGTTTAGGTCGTGTGAGCAGTGAAAAGCTCGAATGCGGAATAGGTTATCACTACCAGAATAAAACCACAAACAACACCAAGCAAGTTACGGTGAGAGAGCCTAGGTAAGCATAAACACTAAAGGACAGATTTACATATACATGTATGTGTAGTTAAAGACACTGATACAACTCTACACACACACGCGCGCGCGCGCACGCATCTACGTATACAATGTATTTGTATAAATAAATCGTTTCCGTCGTACTGTTTGGCCCATACTTCTGTATGGGATCTAATGCTGGACAATGAGCAGTGGAATGTTGCAGAAACTAGAGACAGCAGAGATGTTGCGCGATTTATAGCCTGATATATTTCACTGCATCTCACCAGGTACATACTACAGAGTTGTGTATCATGTGAAGCTGAATTATACTTTGGCTGAAATACGTACAACACATAGTCACTGATACTGTTCGAATGTGACACATTTTTTTATCACCGCGGTAATCGCAAATTTAAAACGAAGGCTTTCTGCCCGCACAAAATTGGTTGGAATCGCCTAATTGCTAGAGCCTCGAATATTTTAGCAGTCGTTTATTGTTCAGAAATGTGGTTTCTGAGGAAAATGCAAAGAATACCATGGACAGATAGAAAAACCAATTACCAATGACCAATGACCAAATGAAAATCGTAGATTGATTAGAGAAATTAGACGTAGACAGTCAAAATTTTTTGGACATGTTATGAGAAGAAATGGACTGGAGAACTTGGTGACAACTGGCAAGATCGAAGGGAACAGACCAAGAGGAAGACCGAGAGGAAAATATCTGGATGGTTTGGCCAAATGGCATGGACGAGACAAATCAAATCAACTTTATTTTAAAAGGGTAACAAATTAGGCACGCAGGCCCGTCTTACATTCGGCCCTTCCAATCACTCGTCTTTGGTTCATCAAGAGCATTATACATTTACATAGGAAGAAAGATAAACATTGTGAAATGAATGTTGTAAACATAATCAAGTCAAATTACCATGTTATGAGGCCCATCTCCCACCTACCCATACATCACCCCACCCACACACACACACCCAGGGACACATACATACCCCACCAACCAACCCATCCCCCTCCTACACATCCGCCACCCACACACACACTGACCTCACCTGTTCCCCCAACCAAAACACATGCGCCACCCACAAACATGCCCCACCAACCCACACATCCCACGTCCACCCACATACACATCTTAACACACACATCCTCTCCCCCACCCACACCGCCAACCACCCATCCCCCAACCACATCTTCATCGACCACATATTCCCCACCCACGCACATACATCCCACACCAACCCACACATCGCAAATCCACTCACACATCCCCAAACCATACACACACATTCCCACCAACTGACTTCTCCCTACCCCGACACACACACATCTCCCTAACCACCTATACATCCCCAATCCACTCACACACACCCCACCTTTACTCACATACATCCTCCACCCACCCACACATACCCTAACCCAACCCCCATCACACACACCCCCACCCGCACATCACATACATCCTCTACCACGCAATATTCCCAACCCACACACCGCACACATATCCCTCACCAACACATCCCACACCCACATACCACCATGCTAGACAGGAACACTGAGCTGATCCTCGACTCTGGTGATCGAGTGAAATGGCGAGTCATGACCGCCCACGCTTTCCGGCATGGCACATGATTGATTGATTGATTGATTGATTGATTGATTATTGTTCTTTAAATGCAAAATACGAAACGCCTTTTTCTGTGTTAACTTTATGGCCGCAAATTAGCAAGTGTTAAGAGCTGGCCACTACTTGTCTTTGTCTGAGAAGACCCGCATTCAGATCTTGGTCAACCTAAAGGCATTTTGTTCAGACTGATCCACTTAACTTATTCTGAGCCAAACAAACATTTTGTTTGGACCAAACAAAAATGGATGGTCGATAATGGGAAGTGTGTCAAAGTTATGACTTAAAACGTGTTAACATGGTAGTAGACATGTGTTATTAAATTCAATGACAACGCTTTGGCGATATATAAACCCACGGCTGATAGAGGAAGTCGCTTAAGGCGATTAATTATCCCATGGCACTTAATGAGTTAAAGACATTTTGTTCACACTGTGATGACTTCACGGGACTTCCGATAGCCAGCGACAATTGACAACACAACTGAATGTGGAGTTAGTTAGCACCACAAGAAGACAAACACAAGTGACAAAACATAAGGTGCGGAGTGAAAATGGACCATTTCACAGGTGTGGAAAAAATTGATGTTGATGTGGCGAGATTTCAACAGGAGTAAAATCACATTTGATGGATAAACATTTCTAACGATGGATAAAATAATCTTCTTTGGCGTGGCAACATACTCAGGATAAAGAAATAATCTCCATATGGGTGTCGTCATTTCAATAAGAGTAGAACATAATCTCGTTAAGTGGGCCGAAATCTTCTTGATCGGATCACTATCTCTTAAGGTGAAGAATCATATGTACACTGTGGGCGGAAGCCCGTGGGCTATTACATATAATAAATAGTGATAGTAGTTTATATAGAGACAACCAGTTCTAAAGTTGGCCGACATCGGCCTGTTATCTTGTATGTAGGTCTGGAGTTGGGAATGTGTTTATTTCTTAAACTGGCACAGAGTTTCGCCCAAAACGTTAATCTGGTGGTGTTGTATGAGATAAAGACATCGCGTAACTGTGTCAAGCAGAGGCGGGGTGTTTCATTGATAGACCATATTATAGAACAGCATCCTGTTTCAGTTTACTCACAAAGAAAAACCCAGCAAGGCATAATATCAGTTTGTTGTTTTTTTGTTCAAACTCTACGTTCACTAGTTAATACAGGGTTTATTTTTAACGACTGTGCAGTGTTTGAAAATATTGCTGTTCCAAGTTTTGTATTCACCGTCTGTGGAGTTCAGAAACATATACTGCTATAGTGTGTCTTATTTTCGGTAAAGTTTTCCATATTACAGCTCTATTCACAAAAGATGTTGGAAATATCCACCACGGTTTAGTTGGCAAGTATGGATACGTGTTTTCATGTTGTCAAAGACCTTGTGCAGTTCGGGAAGTGTAATGTTATTAATGTTGTTGACGATTGAAGTCTGAAGTTCATTGATTGTGTGGGGATTGTTTTCGTACACTTTTCCTTTAAGTGCACCCCAGAGGTAGTAATCTAAGGGAGTAAGATCCGGAGAGCGTGCAGGCCAAATCCCGCTAGAGATTATGCGATTTGCAAAAATGCCATCTAAGAATTCTAGTGATTTTACAGCTGTGTGAGCAGTTGCACCATCTTGTTGACACCAGGCTTGTTCAATTTCCCGCTCAGAAAGTTGGGCTACGAATGGTTCCAGAATGTTAGTCCGGTATCTTTCAGAATTTACAGTATCGTTAAAGAAAATTGGACCGATTATGCGCACACGACTCATTGTTCACCCACACTCCTACTTTCTGATCGTGGAGAGGCACTGGGTGCAATGCATGGGGATTTTCATCACTCCAAAGACGATCATTCTGACTGTTCACGTACCCAGAAAGATGAAACCATGCTTCGTCTGTGAAGAAAGTGACATCAAGGATTTCCTCACCTTCTTGAGCAAGAAAGTTCTCAAACCACATGCAATAGTTAACTCTGCATTGATGATCTAATTCTTTTAGTTGAGGTACATCAGAAAACTTGTATGGATGTAACTTTAATTTATTCTTCAGGATTTTGTGGACAGTACTGCTTGACGTGTGTACTTATTGAGGCCAACTTTCTTACTGATTTACCCGGACTCATTAGCATGCTGTCCTGGATGTTGAGGGTTATTTCTTCAGAAACAGATGGTCTGTCAGGGCGGCACACATCATGAACACTGCCAGTGCTGCGAAATTTCTTAATTAAATTGCTAACAGCATTACGATGAGGCACTTCAGTATCAGGAAATGTCATGATAAACAGTTCAACAACCACATTCGAATACCTGCCACCGTCAAGAAACACACGTTGCGCCAAAAATACTCTTTCTTCAATAGTTAACATCATTGTGGCCGAGATTAATTACTAAAACATATGCATGTTGCAGTGATGTTCTGAAATAACGTTTAAATGGAACTTGAACCATGACGTAATACACG
Source organism: Cepaea nemoralis (assembly GCA_014155875.1). Lineage (NCBI taxonomy): Eukaryota > Metazoa > Mollusca > Gastropoda > Stylommatophora > Helicidae > Cepaea > Cepaea nemoralis. The sequence continues at coordinate 247,006 of JACEFZ010020907.1, read as the reverse complement.
GTGAATACAAAACTTGGAACGGCAATATTTTGAAAAAACTGCGCAGTCATTAAAAATACACCCTATATAATATAATTATTGACGTCATCATCATATAGCAGCGCCTTTGCCGGCTCTGTGGCGAAGGGGTTAAGAATGCAATTCGTAATCCCCCATGCCGCGTTCGAAACACAGCTACATGCTATTTTACAGCCCACGGCCTTGCGTTGATTTCCATATAATGGTATGAGTGCCGGTCGTTCAGAAAGCAGTTGTTAAAGATAAAGCAGGTCCGTTTGCAGAACGTCGCTCTATTCAGGGCCTGGCGAAAAGTGTCTCGGTCTCTGGCTACTTCTCCTGCCATATACATTCATGCCATAGGTGTCTTCAGTTGAGGTGAGTTGAGCTAAGAAACGACATCACTGCACTCAGGTCATTCCTACATCACTGCACTCAGGTCATTCCTATATCACTGCACTCAGGTCATTCCTACATCACTGCACTCAGGTCATTCCTACATCACTGCACTCAAGTCATTCCTACATCACTGCACTCAGGTCATTCCTATATCACTGCACTCAGGTCATTCCTACATCACTGCACTCAGGTCATTCCTACATCACTGCACTCAGGTCATTCCTACATCACTGCACTCAGGTCATTCCTACATCACTGCACTCAGATCATTCCTACATCACTGCACTCAGGTCATTCCTACATCACTGCACTCAGGTCATTCCTACATCACTGCACTCAGGTCATTCCTACATCACTGCACTCAGGTCATTCCTACATCACTGCACTCAGGTCATTCCTACATCACTGCACTCAGGTCATTCCTACATCACTGCACTCAGGTCATTCCTACATCACTGCACTCAGGTCATTCCTACATCACTGCACTCAGGTCATTCCTACATCACTGCACTCAGGTCATTCCTACATCACTGCACTCATGTCATCCCTACATCACTGCACTCAGGTCATTCCCACATCACTGCACTCAGGTCATTCCTACATCACTGCACTCAGGTCATTCCTACATCACTGCACACAGGTCATTCCTACATCACTGCACTCAGGTCATTCCTACATCACTGCACTCAGGTCATTCCTACACGCTTTACGTCCCCTCATTCAACAGTGAGCGAAGAGTCATACTGCTAATGGTTCCAACTACCATCTGACAGAAAGTTCTGGTTTTCCCTCTGTTTTGAGATTCGTCCAGAACCCCTGCCGATACCCCGACATATCATTCTCTCCACATCCAGGCGCCCAGTCTGTTCCATCGCCTTTGCCACCTAGTTCCGCAGGCGCCCGATCACCTCTCCCTTGTCCATAGGTAAAAATAGCATTTTTCAACCTCTTCTATGAGAATGAGGTCACGGTCAGACACTTAAGGCGCTTTGACCATATAAAAGACAATATACACTTAAGGCGCTTCAACCATATAAAAGACACATGCTGGTGACGATTTGTGGTAAAATTTAGTTTCGTGTCCTATTAGGATGTTTCAACCAATCCCAGCACTTATCGGTTATGTATAGCGACTCAACTGGCGGTGAGGGGATATCTACTTGAGGTATGCAGACATTTCCGTGTGAGAGAATGTTTACTTGACGGACAAGTAGAGAGCACAATAGAAGACAGTCGTACATGTGGTTGGACAACATCAAGAGATCGACCGGAAGACATCTGTGCAATACGAAGACTCAGGGCAAAATTGACACTCATTACAGTCGACCTTTATTGTGGATAGGAGACCGGCGAATAAGAACGATATGAGGCCTCCGACCGTCAGAAGTGGTCCCTTTCGACGAGTATTTAGGCCCCATTACCCTCCGGATACTTTTCGGGATAAGGACCATCCAGGTCATGTCTACCAGGTGTCTTTCTCCTGTTGTGTGTTCGCACTTTGACTTCGAGATGTTTTAATTGTTTTTCTCACTTATCCCTCAAATATACCGTCGTGTGTGCCTACTCTCAAGACATTCCTCTATCGGGGAGGAGAACATTGTACATGCTGTGCATCGTAACTTGCCAACAATTATCGTGGCACCCTCCCTTCTACCGTGAGAAAACCCGCTCCTGTCCTCCGGCCGGCAGCCAATGTCGCCTCCACTCCGACGGTTCGCTATACCCCAGTGGACTTCATTGCTTTCTTCATACCCCGTTCACAGTTGAAGGCCATCGTTTTCTTGATGAAGATGATGTTGATGAAACGCACAGTGTTTGTAGCCGCTTAAGTTTATAACCACTCAAACTGTGTACAGATGGTTATTTTCTTAATAACCTCAGGAGTGTCCTAGTGTTGTTTTCACCTCCAACATGTGTACAAATATATCAGCTGCTTTCGTACATTCACAATCACTCGGCAGTCATTATCACATTTGTTGACCTGACGAATGGAGGTATACTCAGTCCTACTTTAACTCCCATAATAAAAAAAATGACCTCGGTCATGTCTTAGATTAATACATAGAATGCGTCACACGTACTGAATTGGCCGAGTCACCGAGTACGGTGGGGCTGTTTTAATGTCTTTTCCGTCGGTGCTTCGATTCAGTTGAATTGCTTGTGAATGTCAATGAAACTAAATATAGTAATTCTATACGTTTGAAGCTTGTATTATCAGGTTAAGTTGCATATTCCTTGGTGGACGTAGCAATCAAGACCAGCTTGTTTGGTCTGCTTGTGATTTATTGGGAAGTTTTTAAGCTCAGTAGTTTGCCATTGCTTTTTGAAGGACCGACGCTGATACCATTGAAATAAACACAAGGGTGTGTATTTCCTAATCGTCTACAGCTGATTTGGAACTATCGACGTGGTGTGTCGGGGAATTGCAAAGCGCGTTCATGTGCATGATCAGTTTTCTTTTCTGTCTATCTATATGTCTATCTATCGGTCTCTCACTCTCGCTCACTCTCTTTCTCACTCTTCCTCTCTCTCTCTCTCTCTCTCTCTCTCTCTCTCTCTCTCTCTCTCTCTCTTTCTCTCTCTCTCTCTCTCCCTCCCCCCCCCCCACCCCTGGGTGTCATAAATGGCTCAAAGTGGGAATAGAAAGAGTAGTGTCGTGTTGATCACAAATATTTCTTCTTATTGGCTATGTCGTATGTCATGAGTCGTCATGTATGTCAACTGCCTCCTGTCTCGCAAGCTACCACTCATTTAAAGATTGTCAAAGCGGTTCTAGTTGGATGGCATTTGGGTTCAGAATCGTCATGACCGCACTCGGGGCATTCACACACGTGCTCCGCTCGGTCCCTCTCGACAGAGGCCAGCAAAGAATAGTTCTAGTAGAAGCCTGATTAAAACTCCGCCTTTCTTCTACTTCAATGTCTTGAGTTCACTCAGACGCCCTGCTCACTGCCCACTTAAACAGTTTGTCTGCGTATGGAAAGTCTGTACGTTCTGCTACAGAGCCTTCACCACGTCAGTCTGATCGTAAAGTAGACCACCGCCCAGACGAGGAGCCGCAGCCAGTCTGTCAGCCTGTTCGTTGCCCCGCACACCTCCATGCTCTGGGCAGAAATTACATGCTGCACGCCTGATTCACATCTCTTAGAGCGATACAAGCTATTCAACACTGAACATACCATTCTGAAGCATACTCTGCGAGTCCGTTACACACACACACACACACACACACACACACACACACACACACACACACACACACACATACGCACACACACACATTATGTTTGACGGTACTACGTTTGAACCAAGTGCATGCTACCCTGATAGTCTCAACTTCCATCCTTGTACTAGAAGCCGTGATATCGTGCCTCAGACTCTCTTGTACACAGTGACCATAATGAATCGCCACCCCTGTTATTACCTCTCACCACAGACCCATCCATGTATGTGATCACAGTCGGATAACAAAAGCACCGTGACTGTATATCAGTATAAATTGTTGGCGCATTCTCTGCGAAGCTTCCCAGCAAAAGTAGTAGGATAAAAGAAGAAGAAAAGGCGTTTCAGTCACAATGAAATATACACATTGTTGGCTAGGAGAAAATTATTGGTGTATTCCATTACAATAAAATATACTTATTGTTGGCTAGTATAAAATTGTTAGTGTATTCAGTTATAATAAAATATACTCATTGTTGGCTAGAATAAAATTGTTGGTGTATTCAGTCATAATGAAACATACAACATGTTGGTTATCTAGCTTGGCAATAACAGAAAGAAGGGCCCCGTTCTTGTAACAGTGAGATACATCTACCTCACAACACAGGTATCTACGTCCGGCAGGGACGGTATTTCCCCATATCTGGTGTATTTCTGTGTGCTTGTTGTCAGGTTGGTGTGAACATGAAGGTTTACCATCACAAGCACAAACTGGTTGACAAACTTATCACGGTATAAAACCCTACCTGAAATTGCAACTCCAAGGACAACTGATATTCCTTGAGCACTACAGCAATGGCATGCATTTTTCTCCAAATGATCGTCACACAATATGATGCCCTCGACCATGGTCTCGGCTGACAACCTGTTACACACAGAATGACAAAACGCACGTTGAACAAGAGCTTTCTCTCTAAGATTCAAACCCCTGTCGAATATCGCCAGAAAAAAAAATGAAACTGGACATAGCCACACAAAGAAATCCGGGAGCAGAGCCCTGCTCTTGGTATGCAAAGTGTTAGGCCCAAAACATGAAGGTCAGAGTGCCCGGAGTTCAGAGTGCACGGAGGCTAGAGTGCACGGAGGTAAGAGTGTAGAGAGGGAACAGTGCCCAGTCTTTCCTTCCGTAGCGAGCGACGAGCCCTAGCATTGAACATTCGTCAACTCGCGTTTATGCCATGTCAACATAACGTCCTAACAGGTACACCATGGAGCCCGCTGTCACAGCCACACGCCGAGAGGTAAAGCACTGGGTGCTGAGAGGTGAAGCACCATGTACTGAGAGGTAAAGCACTGGGCACTGAAAGGTAAAGCACTGGGTACTGAAAGGTAAAACACTGGGTACTGAGAGGTAAAGCATTGGGTGCTGAGAGTTAAAGCACTGGGTGCTGAGAGGTAAAGCACCGGGTCCTGAGAGGTAAATCACCGGGCACTGAGAGGTAAATCACCGGGCACTGAGAGGTAAAGCACTGGGTTCTGAGAGGTAAAGCACTGGGTACTGAAAGGTAAAGCACCGGGTACTGAGAGGTAAAGCACCGGGTACTGAGAGGTAAAGCACTGGGTACTGAGAGGTAAAGCACTGGGTACTGAGAGGTAAAGCACTGGGTACTGAGAGGTAAAGCACTGGGTACTGAGAGGTAAAGCACTGGGTACTGAGAGGTAAAGCACTGGGTACTGAGAGGTAAAGCACTGGGTACTGAGAGGTAAAGCACTGGGTATTGAGAGGTAAAGCACTGGGTACTGAGAGGTAAAGCACCATCGTGCGAGCTACGACATGACGAGTTATTTAGTAATTAAGTGCTAGGATATAACTACGGAGTTGTCGAGGGATTGGGAGATATTTTTCATTGATTCCTTCATTCAGTTACTTATGTCCGACCGCCAGCCCTAGCACATAGTCATACACGATCTGACGCCATAAGAAAGGCATAACTACAGGCATCCTTTCAGAAGTAAACAGTAAAACAAAGCATGCACACTCCTCATAAACTGCCTCAACTATCCCTCATTTATATCTCAGGATATATTAGACTCAATAATAAGAAGTCTCCGTGGCCTAGTAGGTTATGCCTTCCGCTTCGCTCTCCGAGCCAGGCCATTCGATTCTGGAGTGCAGTTTTCTCTGAGACTCCTGGATTGGGTTGTTACTGGAGCAACGGAGTTCGTGCTCCGTGAGACGCTTTCGGCAGGTCACCCTGCGGAAAGAACCCGGGCATTATGGCACAAAACCCGGTGCAATGAAATTCGACCCTCTTTGCATTTTTAAACCCTTTTAAATACTCAATAATAAACAAAGTGGGAAGGGGGGAATGTTCAAGAGAAGTCTAGCGCTGGCACATCATAAACGTGCAGAGGTTAACCAACATTAACAACCTGGGACATAAGACAAGTAAACAAATGAAGGTACATGTCACGGCTCTGTATTTTATAACTTGACAATGTATCATAAAAGACAAAAGGGGACTTAAAGATTAGACATATGACAAGGATAAAGACTTAGGTGTACAGTAGCGACAGCCCGTGACAGGTAACCAGAACTAACATTGCACTCAGTAGTTTACTAGGAGCTTGTTCTGCGCACGAGATTGTTGGCGCACACGACCCGTGTAGTGTAATGAACGGAAAGAAGAGAGTTGTGGTCAGTTAGAACATGGCTGATGATAGGGTCAAGTATTAGAGCAAAATGTATCTGGCCGGGTGTTATCCTAGATAATAGCAAAGCCATTGGACGTGGTTTAGATAGCTCCTTGTTCTTAGCTCAGGAAACAATTCTCTGTTTGTGTTTCAGTGTTACGTCACGTGAGTTTAGTTTAGTTTAGTTTAGTCGACGGATCAACATCACGGCACACGGATGTAACCCATGCGTGCTCCGTTCTACTCCTAACTCAAGCCTGAGTCCGGAGAATCTCAGCTCAGTGCACGAACTCCGTAGCACCAGGGAGAATCCTGAAATACTTTGGGTAGATTTTTAACTCGAAATTTTTCCCCAGGCGGTGCCGTTAAGCCACTCTTGTTCGATTTCCAATTGCTAAGGGAGTTTTTACATGCACAACAATACACACGGCCGTCCAATCTCACAACCCAGAGACCAGGTGAAATTTTGTTATTAGAAGTCCACGTGAAAACATTCCGGCCCTCACCGGGACATTTATTTATCACGTGAGTATTCTATGGAGTGATATGTGCGTGTAAGTCTGTAAGAATTTTTACTAGAATACGGCAACATGTTTGGATGACAGCGAGACGAACGCACAACTGTTTGTCCTGAGAGAGGTTTCAGTCGAATAGGCTTGGGAGGCTTGATTTCTCTTGTCTATATGTTTACGTTGTTAACATTTGGGAGGCCAGGCCGTGGAGACGATGATTTCTTCTCTGTGACCATCATTTACTTTTAATAAAGATTAATTTATGCAGTCGCATGGTTGTTCCCATTGTTGTTTATAGCATTTCTGTTTTGGTTCGTACCTACGTCACTTGTCCATTTGTGTTGTATTGCTTGTTGCTAACCTGCAGGTTAAGGACAGTAAACAGTTGCATCTTTCCTGTTACAACATACAGATGCAAGTATGCACCATTTTGCAATTACTAAAGAAGAACTAAACCGACCTCCCTGGCGAAGAGATTAAGGACGCTGTTCGTAATCCCGTACAAAGCACATTTGTGCGAGATTCGGCAGCGGATAGCGTCGCGTTAGTTTCTTACGGAAAGGTATGTGAGCCGGTCGTTCAGAAAGCAATGGCAAAGTGCTCAACGTAAAACTTGCCAAGACATCAACAGCAGCTAAAATATGCCGGTGTTGACTGCAATGTCCTGTAAATAGGATATGCAAAATACAAAAAAAAAGGAAGAACCAGCTATGAGGCGAAGGGGTACGGACACAATTCGTAATCCAGCATACCGCGTTCGAAATACAACTGCAGAGATTTAGCAGCAGACCGCCTTGCGTTGGTTTTTATAACATGGTATGCGTGTCACTCGTTCAGAAAGCAATGGCAAACTACTGAACGTAAACTTACCAAGAAATTGCAAACAGCAAAAATGGTGGGGTTGACTGCAACGTCCTATAAAGGATATGCAACTAAAGAAGAAGGTAGGAGCAACTGAACTTAAGGTGTTACTGAAACGTTCTTGGAATACCGTGGACTATGAAGAAGAAGCGACTTGGCATTCTACCAGAACCGAACATCGAAGAGAACTGGTTCATGCACAACTGCATGTCCCGGAAAATGAAATACCTTGTTCTGGAAGTAAATGTCATGGAATAGCTGGTTCCTGGTAGAAGAAGCTGGCTGTCGACCAGCATGTAGGTGAAGATGGGACATTGTCGACATATTGAACATGGCGGGGTGTGGCAGGAGATCTTTCAAATGATCAGAAATCTTCTCCGCGCACCCTGATGAGATCGACCTTCTGCAAAGAACCAGCTACATGATGGAGATCAAACAAACATGTTTGAGTTACAGAAGGTCTGGTCTGCCTGGGTCCGGGTTTATACTGACCAAGACCTCACTTCATCTTAATTTAGGGTATCCCTAGCATACACAAGTCTGTGAGACATCCTGGGCAAACACTAGTCTGTGGGACATCCTGGGAAAACACTAGTCTGTGGGACATCCTGAGAAAACACTAGTCTGTGGGACATCCTGGGAAAGCACTAGTCTGTGAGACATCATGGGAAAACACTAGTCTGTGGGACATCATGGGAAAACACTAGTCTTTGGGACATCCTGGGCAAAAACTAGTCTGTGGGACATCCTGTGCAAACACTAGTCTGTGGGACATCCTGGGCAAACACTAGTCTGTGGGACATCGTGTGCAAACACTAGTCTGTGGGACATCCTGGGCAAACACTAGTCTTTGGGACATTCTGGGAAAACACTAGTCTGTGGGACATCCTGGGCAAACACTAGTCTGGCAATCGAGGAGGCGTTCTTCTATGGTGTCGACTGTGGATTCATCACGACACCTGGGAGACTGTTGCCAAAGACCGAAATTCATGGCGTGCATCATTACGCAAGGGTGTAGTCACTTGTGAAGCAACCAGGACTACAAGAGCTGTGAAGAAAAGGCTGGACAGAAAAACCACTGCAGGAGACGCTCCTCCTGGAACGTCAAGCATTCTTTTCCCACATTGTCAAAGAACATTTCGAGCCAAAATAGGCCTTATAAGCCATCTTAGAACTCACGGCTGCCAGACTGTCAACCCGACTGGATGAAAGTAATGGTCATCATCATCATTATTGATGGACAATACACCACTACTGTGATCAATTCCGGCTAGGTCTTACACTTTACACACTGCCGAGACTGACAGAAAGTCATAACAACTCTCCACGATGATAGTAGACAATCAGCATGCACTGCTTACTTGAAGAACTGACAAGGTGCTCGGAATAAATGTGTTTCTACCTACCAGGATAGAACCAAGTCATAACCATCCCCAATTATTGAAGTCATGAAAGAGCGAACAATTCGAATCGACACTGTTTTACAACAATATTAGCAACAACAATCGCGAACGAAAGAAGAAGACGCAACAACAACAATACCAGATTCCCCAAACCTCCCCAGCAAACACCAGTAGCCACAGTACTTGAGTCCCCAACACAAACTTCCCCAACAAACATCAGCAAAGGCGCAAATAGCCGCATTTGCAGTTTTCCTCCACGCCACTTCAAGTTCACTGCTGTACTCGGAAAGGTAAACAATTCCCCAGAATCACGACCAATGCGCACACAAAAAACCTCGATGTTTTTCTAGCAACAGCCAGCCGCTGTTAATTAATAACTCACAGCGCATCTTCTCCGGCAGTTGTGTCTCCCCAGCTCCGTGGTTGGTTTCAGCCGCCATGTTGTTGTGTCCCGTGCTGCTTGGCAACAAAATGAATCCTGCACGCCAGTTGAGACTGGTGTAAGGGTTCCCAGCTCGGGGGGAATAAGGACCACAGGATTAGTTAGTTTAGTCGATGGATCAACATCACGGCTCACGGGTGTAACCCATAAGTGCTCCGTTCTCCTCCTAACTCAAATCTGAGTCTGGAGAAACTCAGCTCAGTGCACGAACTCCGTAGCACCGGCGAGGATCCTGAAATACTTTGGGTAGTTTTTAATTCAAAATTTTGCCAGGGCAGCACCATTAGGCTACTCTTTTTCGATTTCCAACTGCCAAGGGGCCGGCTCCATGGCCGAGGGGTTAGCAGCTTTCTCCGCTAACCCCGAATACTCTCGTCACGTGACGCGACGAGAATTAGCAGTGGTTCGAATCGCAAAAGTGACTTATGAGAGTATGGTGCCGGTCGCTCAGAAAGTCGTGGCGTGCTGATGAGCGTAATCTAGCCTAGGAATCAACATACAGCTGAAAGATGCTGGTGTTGACCGCAATATCCTGAAACAGGATGGAAACGCGGAAAAAAAAAAAAAAAAAAAAAAAAAAAAAAAAAAAAAAAAAAAAAAAAAAAAAAAACTGCCAAGGGATTTTTTACGTGCGCAACAATACACACGGGCGTCCGATCTCACTACCCAGAGACCAGGGAAAATTTTATTACTAGGAGTCCACGTTAAAAAAAATCCCGGTCCTCATCGGGGCTTGAACCCGGGACCTCCAGCACTCGAGGCGGACATCATACCTCGAGACCACGCAGTCCCCTCAGGACCACAGGAATTATATTTTAGTGGACAGTAACTGGGTATGAGCATTGCATCTGTAGTTCTACTACATTTATGGGAGTCACCGTGGCGAAATGGTTTCGCTGCCTGCGTCGCACTCCGAAGCTTGTGGGTTCGATTGCTGGCTCGTCTTTCCGTTCACAAGTGCAGTTTTCTGGGAGAATCCTGGGGTTCGTGCTTTGTCTTTGTGCGGCGCTTTCAACAGATCGTCCTTCGGAAAGAAACCGAGTTGATATGGGATAACACTCTTCTGGGTTATACAATTGGTGGAATGTGTTTGAATACGTTAATATGTGTTTTTCTTTCTTTCTTTCTTTCTTTCTTTCTTTCTTTCTTTCTTTCTTTCTTTCTTTCCGTCTTTCTTTCTTTCTTCGTTGTCTAGTGTCTTACAGCAGATTCATAATTCGATATACCGAGTCAAGGATTCGAAATCAGTTGGGTAGATTTAGAAGCAAATCGCTTTGCGTTGATTTCGACGTATGAGGCATCGGCCATTCGGAAAGCAATGGTAAAATACTGAACATTACATACCATAGTAAATTACAAACTGGCATACAATGTTGCGATTGACTGCAACGTCCTGTAAATGACATGCGACTCACTTTAGTTTAGTTTGGTATCTCTTACAATCAATCAATTATATGCCATGCAGGAAAGCGTGGGCGGTCATGACTCGCCATTTTACTCGATCACCAGCGTCGTGGATCAGCTCAGTGTTCCAGTATCATCCATGCCATGTGGCCAAGCCATCCAGGTATTTTCCTCTCGGTCTTCCTCTTGGTCTGTTCCCTTCGATCTTGCCAGTTGTCACTAAGTTCTTCAAATCATTTCTTCTCATAACATGTCCAAAAAATTGTGACTGTCTACGTCTAATGTCTCTGATCAGTTTACGATCTTCATTTGTTTCCTGTAAGGACTTGTTCATTGGTTTTTCTGGCTGTCCATGGTATTCTTTGCATTTTCCTCAGAAACCACATTTCTGCAGTCATCAGATGTTTTTCAGCTTATAATCTTATTTCCATCGTCTCATAGAGTTTGTAAATACATATGAATTCATTGCGCAATATGTTGTGTTGTTGAATAAGACTCAGGATTAAGAACCGTTGGAAGAGGCGACATATGAATCTTGATTTCGTCCTGACATCATCAGATGGCGGCTGCTTCTTGTGTTTCTTGTGCACGAACCGATTGAATGACAGGTGTGTCGATGGAGTCTGGTGGTCGTGCTTGAATGCTTGTATGGACGGGTGGTCGCAGGGAAGTCGTGCTGGAGTTCTGGAACCTGCAGATTTTGATATCCTTGGGTGAATAGGTGCATGCGTCGTTGACAGGGAGGGAGGGAGGAAACAGAGAGGGGAGAGAGAGAGATGGATACAGAGAGACACATAAATGAGAGACGGGGGGAGAGATGCGTACATATAGACAGAAACAGACAGAGGAAAGAGAGTTAGAGATACATGCAGACAGACAGAGGAGTGAAAGAGAGATACAAAGAGAGCGATACATACAGAGGGTCGGACAGAAACAGGGGGTCGGGAGTGAGAGCCAAAACAAGAGATATGCAGATAGACATAGGACTCATAGGACTTGAGAGAGAGAGAGAGAGAGAGAGAGAGAGAGAGAGAGAGAAGAGAGAGAGAGATAATAGAAGAGAGAGAGATAATAGAAGAGAGATAGAGAGGTGGGGTGAAGGTAAATACAAGTAGCAGTTACCAAGCAGGAGTGTAGTTATAGTTACAGAACACACACACACACACACACACAAAGAGAGAGAGAGAGAGAGAGAGAACTACGTACATACATACACACATATGTTCCTGTGTACGTGCATATGAAGGCATGCGTGCCTACGTACCTGCATGCCTGTATGTCTATCTGTGTGTTTGCGTGTGTGACCGCCTGCTTGCGTGCATACCCACATACGCAAGCCCGCACATACACGTCCTGGGAATTCCAGACGGCCGACATAATATTATATTAACCACGTCATCCTTCCTGTGTCTATTACTCTAGTCTGGAAACATACGAGGCCAGCGTATAAACCGAATTCTTCTCAAGGCGCGTGAAAAAGTTCTTAACGCTTCAATATGCGGTTTACAGTTTTAGTTGAAGAAAGATGGCCAGTGGTATTTAAATAAAACAGTGGTCAAGTCTGATGTGTCGGCTTAAGGGTGCATATCGTATGTCACAGTTTCGCTGCAAACGGACATTGTGCAACCATGGACTATGGCAATATACCAAAGGAAATTTTTTCTGGTGAGGTGGGCTGAGGAACGCTCGGAACGCTGAAGAAGAAGAAGAAGAGGTGGGATGAGGGGTTTGTTGAAATTACAGATGGGTAAAAGATTTTGGGGTCGGCTTTACTACGCTACAAAGATGTATGTAAGCGGGATATTATTGATACATGTGTTGATATTGCACCTTAAGAGCAAGTCGCCCCTGAGAGCGTTACATGGAGGGAAAAGATCAGGAAAGGAATCCCGACAAAGGAAATAATGATTGTAGATAAGTCACAAACTGAGAGCGCCTATGTTAGGATCCACCCAACATAAAAGAAATGTTCCCTGATGTATAATGTATCCCGTATTGAACATCACAGACTGTTGCTGGACTGCACGTCTACCCTAGACTAGCACAAATCTGTACCTCTGAAGTCGGAGTAGGTTCGCCTGATGGCGAAGGACATCGGTAATAATTCCCAAAAGGAACCACAGTCCTTGAGATGCGGTAAGTGACAATACGATGCAGGCATCTTGTTGCTGTCCTTAAGTTGCTGTTTGTAATTAACTTAGACAATGTCATCGTACTACTCTATTACCGCTGTGGCATAGTGTTTAGTGTATTTGCTTACCAAGTAAAGTGATGTGGGTTCAGTTTCCAGCAGTGACCGGAATGTTGTTTTCTCAATAGGAGAATACCCAACCTCGTATCTCTATTTTCTAAATGATCTACATGTAATCTGATAAGGAGGGCGAGGGGCAATATTGTCATTCCAGTTATAGTTAACCCGTCATCTATAGGGTGTATTTTTAATGACTATGCAGTTTTTGAAAATATTGCTGGTCCAAATTTTGTATTCACCCTCTGTAAAGCTCATGCAACATAATAGGTAAATACAAAATTTGGACCGGCAATATTTTCAAACACTGCACAGTCATTAAAAATACACTATGTAGTATGTGTGAAAGAGGTCAGCGTGGCCGAAAGATTAAGAGTTTTTTTTTTAAAACTTCCTGAAGGTTGGGTGGTGGGTTTAGTCCCAACACCGGTCAACTGCACTTCAAAGTTGACTTCTCGTTCAGACATCAATATCAAATTAATGAACACTAAATTATCTGGAAGATCAACCTGAGGTTAGATTGCCACGTCCTTGCCAGGGACATGCAACATTTAGTGTGTGTGATAGCCTGACACTTTCCCTCCCCACAACAGGAGTTACCATGGAAGAATCAGTTTGACTGTATACGAGATTGGCCCTCGAGAGCACTGGAGCATGTGAGAAACAAAATTGCCCTCTATGCACAACAATTACCGTCAAATTAATAAGCTTGTGAGGGTAAAACCGTGGGGGAGCTACTATTTGCGGCTGACTCAGACACAAGATTATTAATTTGAGCCAGGGATGGACCCTAATATAGCTTTTCCTTGAGGTTGAACGGGGTAGGGGTAATGGTAGAAACGAATCGAAAAATCGAGAAACGCCATCACGATCACAACGCTTATTCTTCTGTTGCCTTGCATCCTCTACTTCGGACATAGGCCCTTAACCGACTCTCGCGAGGCCGTCCTATCTTTGGCTATCTCCTGCAGCTGTGTCCATGTTCTCTCACTATTATTCATCTCTGTATTTAATTCTCTTCTTTGTGTGTTTTGATTTCTCCCACTATTTTGTTCGCTGTGTGGGGTCCAGACACGAGAGTATTTACTGGGTGATTCGTGTGAAAACCTTAAAAATGTGATATAAATTACAATAACCACGCCATTGTCTTGTAACCTACCAACATTGTTATTAAAGATGTCAATAGTGTTAAGCACATAACATCACGGTGCAGACGAAAACGGTGACGTCATAAAGACAATTAAAAAGTGGTCGCCCCACTTTTGACATGTACCAGAGAGGAGTAGCGTTCGTTTGCCAGTTGTTTTTGTTTTTGTTTTTGCCGAAACCTATAGAAATTGATCGGCGAATGAAGGTCCAGTACGGCGATGCATGCCTGTCAGTCCAGCAAGTGTATGAGTGGAGTAGGAAGTTTCAAAACGGCGGGACTTCTGTGACAGACTGTTCACAACCGGGTCAGGCACACCGAGTAGTGACCCCTGAGTCGATATTTCTACAGGAATCCAAGCGCTTTATCGGCACTGGAGGATTTGCATTGATCGTAGTAGTGACTACATCGAAGATACGCGTGTTCTTGACTTTTTCAGAATCTATTCACACACAGAAAACCCATTTGAGGTTTTAATTTGAAACCCTCTCGTAGTTATATTATCATTAGGTTTTCACAATATAAGTATTATACAGCGCTAGTGTCTTTTCTGCCGGTCTCTCTGGCCGAGGGGTTACAACACTTTCTCCGTAATCCCGTTTATCACGCAGAATCTCGTAGCGGGCGAGAACTGGGAGCGGTTCGTCCACCGCTGGTGACTTGCGGGATAACTGAGCCGGCCGCTCAGAAAGCAATGGCAAACTACTGAGCGTAATCTTGCCAAGAAATCAACAGACAGCTGAAAGATGCTGCTGTTGACAGCTAAGTCCTGTAAAAGGATATGCGAAAAAAAAAAAAGTGTCTTTTCTGGGCCGCTTAATTTACTGAGCTCATTTATCTTACCTCAGTGAATGGAAACTCTTAACTGTAACTCTTAAGACGTCCAGGACGGACAGCACGCAGGTGTATGGCAAACACCGCTCAGGAAACTGAGTATCCACCGGAGTAAGTGGACGACTGCAACTGAGCACCACAAGGCGATATCTTGTCCTGACAGTCGGGACATTGCTGCCAAAGCCGGAAGTCGCAAACCTCTCATGTCGAGCTTGAGCAAGAGGAAACCACCATATTAACTTTCCAATAATACTTGTATGATCAGGTCATAAATATAGAATGAAATAGAAGCATGTTCAGAAATGTCATGCAAACTTTCATACACAATAACCTATAATGGCGTGGTGTATTACCATTTTATATAATAATAATCATCATGAAATTGGGCTGGATTCTCTTGAAATGCCAAGAACCGGTGGAAGAATTAAGATCAACTTAGGCCTTTTAAACACAGAAGACACAAACAATATGTTGCACGATTTATTGCCTGGAATATTTCGCTGCACCTCGTCAAGTGTATACTGCAGAGTTATATATCATCTGAAGCTAATAAATGAATAATACTCAAGCTGAAACAATTGAAACACACAGTCACAGATAGTGTCCGAATGTGTAACTTCTGCTATCCCCAAGGCAATTTCAAATTAACATGAATTATTTCGTTTGCATAAAACCGACTGGAACCGCCTAATTGCTAACGCCTCACTATAATTTAAATTGTTTCAGTTAAAGTATTATTCATTTATTCACTTCATATTATATATAACTTTGCAGTAGTCACCTGATGAGATGCAGTGAAATATCATCATCATCATCAAGTGCCCTGCTAGCTGGCGTAGGGCTTCATGGCTCTCCACAGATCTCGGTCTTTGGTTTTCTCGGATCAACTCTGCTGCTGATATTCCTCCATGCCACCGTCTCAATCCATCCGCATCATTTCTCTTGGTCTGCCTCTGCCTCTCTTTCCCTCGATCTTTCCAGTTGTCACAATGTTCTCCAATGCCTCGCTTCGCATCACATGACCGAAGAAAGGTGTTTGTCTCTTTCTTATTGTTGTATATAAAGTTCTAGTTTCATTAGCCTCTTTCAGGCAGTCGTTGTTAGTTTCTCTGGCAGTCCAAGGAATTCTCAACATTCGTCTCAGGAACCACATCTCTGTTGCTTCTAATTTCTTCTTAATTTGTTCATTTACATTCCAAGATTCACTCATACATCAAAATTGGTTCTACATAGCATTTCAGCACTCTCTTTCTTACATTCCGTGATAGTGACTTATTGCATAAGGTACTCTTCATTTTCTGAAATACAGCTTTTGCTTACCATATTCTGCTCTTAATCTCTGTTATACATCTTCCATCTGTACATCTTCCATTGAAATATGCCAGGGCAATAAATCGTACAATCTATTGTTTTTATCTTCGTTATTCAAAATAAGAGCTAAGCCTCAGTCTTCCAAATGATTTATCAACCAACAAACAATCAACAAAAACCAACCAACAAATAAAAACAACTGAAATCATAGTACACTCAGAAGTGACCAAGAAAGAAAGGAAATAATATAGAAAGCATCTATAGCTTAGCGCGAGGCTAGCCGCAAGTTACACTAATTTACTCAACGATTACTGCAGCAGACATATTGATTTCTGAACATGGTACTCCGTGATTGTCGGTTCGTGTTTCCGACAACTTCCGAGATCCCCCGAGTCGACATATCGATTACTCGCCAGTCATACGGTTTGTACTTGTCTGATTGTCTTAACAGAAAAGTCTGATATCCCCAGACTCGTGTATTGTTACCCAGTAATCATGGAGTCTGTCTGTTGTGCTATTGCATAAGAAAACTGAGAACACATGGGAACCCCTGAGCTATCAGCGTAATTTGGTTACTATATGTATTTCTATTGATTAGCATTTGTCTGATGCAGTGCTTCCCAAACTGTGTTCTTAAGATCCATTTAAAAGGAGTCTTTGGCGTTTGCGTAAGATAGGGCAAAGGTTATTTATGGCACGCACATTCAAAATAATGTTTTCCGTTTGTGAATTTGAATAATTTAGACATAATATATGGCACCATTTACTGCCTAGTTTATTTGGGTGTGTCAAAGACTCAGGGAAGACCACCCTGAATGAGTGGTCTACCTCAAGTAGATTAGAGGTAACCTAGTGCCCCTACATGAGGGCAGGGTAGGTGTAGGGAGTAGATAGGAAGGGGAACAGTTCGCTCATGAGACACGGAGGTGTCAACCAGAGAGTAAGCACTCTGGTCACGGCATAATCACGCCAACGTGATAGACACGGAGAACTAGAATGAAACTCAAGAGAGGCCACCACTCTAAGCGTGCTGAATGATGCAGCACGCAAAAGCCGAAGCACGCACAAGGTCCCTCCGCGTACTGTGTGATCAGCACGGGGAGAATAGTCAGACAGGGGACAGACTTCGTAGGGAACACATCGCTTAGCGTCGATGCGTATTTCTTTAGCCGAGTAGATAGATTTAGCAGTAGGGTTAGGAACGACTAGTGATAGGAAATTCTGTGTATTCATGTGTGATTTATTAGCGACCGTTTTGTGCATTGATGTAATGTAAAGAGCCAGTGGCAATAAAATGAATAATCAATTCCTCTCGTACGACTGACAAATCTTTTTGTGTGGTGCGAGAGAAGTTTATCCCGTAATGCCTGAAGCATCGCTCGATGACAGGCTAGGATAAAAGTGGTGTCAGAAGTGTAGCTTGGACAATTGTTCAAGCTAAAACACTCACCCACGGCTCTAGAATAGTATTGCTGTCAGTTAATCACAGGGTTTAGTTTATGTTAGTGAATAATGGCGTGTGCAGACTAGAACAAATGTGCGAGCTGTGCCCATCGTGACCGATTAACGTTTATTTATGCTTAGTAAAATGTTTCGTGCTTTATGAACATGTTTTCTTCTGAGTTGTAGGTATTATTATTATAGTTTTGTATCATTTATTTCTATAATTATTGATTTATTTATGTTTATTTATCAAAAATGATTTACGGCGGAGCAATACACAAGAAATGAGCCGGCGACAATATCGATTTTTCCAATCTAAAAATAGCGCTGCGAGTATGACGTATCGCGACTGACAAACAGCTGCCCTACGCCATTTGCAATCAGCGACGGATTGTTTACAAATCGCCAAGCGGCTGCTCGCCTGAATCTTTGCCTTATATCAAATATTATTAGTTTATACAAGCTATTTATTGAATATATTTATTTATTTGAACATTATTATTACTTTTATATTTATTTCAAAGCATTTATTTAATTATTTGTATACCTTTTCTATTTGGTACCGTCACGATGGCACTACTTTCGCTATGCAAATAAGACTCGGTCTGCACAGCACTTCCATAAATTAAACAGCAATAGTTAGGGAAGGCAGACGACGTTAGAACAAAGACAGGACAGTGACATTTATTATTAATTATACCACATTGTGTTGTCCGGGGGCATGTGATTGTACAAAATTGTCTAAAGTCATATGTCGTTTACAAATGGTTAATTGTTGATGCTCTTGTAAACCAGATGTAACAAGAGCTGTTTATGAGAATAACTCAAGCTGTATGTCGAAGTGCCGAACGATTGGACCTGAGGTGCCAAACGAATGTACCTGATTTTCTGGAATGTTAAGATGAGTATACCCAAATTATTTTGAATGCAATATGATTAATAATGCATCTCTTTTTCAGGATGTGATCTATTAGTATATTTTTGTGATCTATTCTTCAGGGTGTAATCTAAGAGTATATTTTTTGTACACAGGGATTTAAAAACTTAACATATCTAATATACCTGAATAAATATTTAAGTGCCTATCAACGCTAGCTAATTACCCAACAACATGGCAACTTTAGCTGATTTCATAAAAGCAGGCAAGGAATTAGAATACAAAGGAAAGGAATTAGAGCAATATGCTGATCAAAAATTTAGGGAAGCAAAAGATGCTGAGAGAGATGAACGTGCACGAGAAAGACAACATCAGAAGGAGATTGGAGAACAAGAAAGACAACACCAAAAGGAGATTGTAGAATTAGCTGAAGAAACTAAACAGAAACAGTTAGATCAAGACAAAGAAATTAAACAAAAAGAATTAGAATTAAAGCAAAAACAATTAGATCAGGAAAGAGAATTAAAGCAAAAACAATTAGATCAGAAGAAAGAATTAAAACAAAGAGAGATAGATGAAATGGCAAGAGTGAAAGAAAAACAAATACAGGTTGAATCAGAGACACAGTTAAAGATGAAAGGTATAGAAGTAGAGTCACACTTAGAGATCTCCACTACAAAACTAAAGAGTCAGCAAGAAGAGAATACACTTAATAAATACAAAAATATTATTAAGCCATTCTGTAAAGAAGATTCCATATCAGCCTGGACAGAAAATGTCGAATATCAGCTGAAATACCACCAAGTACCAATCGATATGTGGGCCATGATTTACATGAAGAACCTCAGTGGGGAGCCCCTTAAAGTTATAGAATCAATACCAACTGATCTTAGATCTAACTATCAGTACATCCATGATAGGATAATGCAACATTTCTTACTTGATGCCCCTGGGTATCAAGTGCAATTTTCTAACTTAAAACCAAAACCAAGTGAGACTTTCATCGATTATGTCTCAAATGTCCAAAGCGTACTAAATAGATGGCTTAGTGCAGCAAAAATAGGAAAGGACTTTGAAAAACTTAAAAATTTAATAGCCATGGATAAAGTCATATCCACAATACCATCTCCTTTCGCTAAATTCCTTCAGCAGTCAGACATCGAAACCATAGAACAATTTGAGAAGAAAGGCTCAGCATATTTTTCCTCAAATAGAGATATTTTTAAAACATCAAGTATCGACTCTGAAATAGTCTCTTTTGTTAAGGACCAACCTAAAAGCTATCGTAGCAATAAAAAACCTTTTCAGAGAGTCGACAAGAAAGATAAAAAATTGCCAAAATGTGTGTATTGCCAACTTTTTCATGATACTTATTCTATGTGTGATAAATCACCAAACTATCCGACACATCTTGAGATGGTCATTAAGAAACAACAAAACAAGAGAACTGCATACAGGCGTGCAGTCAAATGCTTCTTCTGTTCTAGCTACGGGCATTATTCCAATAAGTGCCTGGGCCGCCAAAGAATGAAGGCCAACAGTGCAATGTTAATTGATACATCTTCTGATAGTGGTAGTGAGACTAAGTGTGAGGTCGAAAATGAATTACCTTTTAACCAATCTGAAGATGTTTGTTGTGTAAACGATATATTAAGCTTTGACAGTTGTGAACGATGTCACCAATTTCATGCAGACGGAAAATTAGAATGTGGACATACAGTACCATTCTCCACTGAGAGTGTAAATGCAGCATTAGCCTCCAGAGGCAATTTGGTGTTCCACAATGCAATGGTCAACGAAATACCATGCCAATGTTTGCTGGACAGTGGGAGCACTCTTATAGGTCTTAGAAAGGAACTGGTGAATCCAAATGATTATACAGGTGGCTCAGTCAAATGCCGAACCTTTTTGGGTAATATTGAAATTTACCCTTTGGTAAGAGCCCGTATTAACACTCCTTTCCTTTCTGGTACCTTTACATGTGCGATTTTAGATAACCCTTGTACTGATTTAATTTTGGGCTGCTTACCCCAATTGAAACATTGCACTAACGAAGAAATAGCTGCATGGGAAAAATTAAATGCAGCTAATGCAACAACCAGAGCAGATACTATTAAACACCAAGACACACTACAGGATGAAAGACTACTGTTGCTATCACCAACTAGCACGGATGATACCACCAGACAAAAGTTCATAGACCAGCAAAAAGCTGATCCGAGTGTGTCTCCATATCTAAAGCTATTAAAAGAAAAAGCCAAAGTAACAAAAAACGCATCATGGTTCTTTAGACTTAGTAATGGTATTCTTACTCGTTATTATACAACTGGTAACCATGCGATTCAGCAAACGGTGTTACCTGTACAACACCGCCAAACTGTGCTAAAGATTGCACACGAGTCGCCGTTTGCTGGTCACCTTGCATACGACAAAACCAGGGTCAGAATTCAGGCTCATTTTTATTGGCCAGGTTTTTGTAATGACAAAAGTATTTTGTCGTTCATGTAATGTCTGTCAACAACTAGTACGTAAGGGCAAACATCCTACAGCTGAAGTGCAACCTTCAACACTGGCCTCTAGGCCATTTGAAAGTGTGGCGGTAGATATTGTTGGACCCCTGAACCAGGTGTCCAGCAAAGGAAATCGCTTCATCTTAACGATGGTAGACCTATGTTCAAGGTGGGTTGAGGCAGTAGCTTTGAAATACATCACCTCCAAAGACGTTGCCAATGTATTTCTACACTTGTTCTAACGATTCGGATTTCCCCGTACCATCTTATCCGACGGTGGAACCCAATTCATATCGGCTGCAACGCAAGCCATTACGAAAATGTTAGGAATTAAACAGCATTTTACAACGGCTTATCATCCAGCCAGCAATGGAATAGTAGAGAAAATTAACGGAGACCTAAAGCATATGCTGGCTAAGGTGACAGCAGAAAACCCAGTTGATTGGGATACACTGTTACCAACAGTGCTGTTCGCCTATCGGGAGATTCCCCATTCAAGCACGGGTTTCTCACCGTTTGAATTAGTATACGGGGCTAACCCACGTGGACCCCTAACAATTTACCATCAGTTAGTAACTAATGCGATTGAAATTCCAACCCCTAAAACACCTTATGAGATGGTAACAGAAACACGAGATAAGATTATGAAATCGTGTATCATAGCCAAGGCAGCTTTGGAGAGCAAGGGTCAAATCTACCGCCAATACGCAAATAAAGGTGCGAGAACTATTAATCTTGAACCAGATCAAGACATACTGCTTTTACTCCCAGACAAACGGAATTTATTATTGACCTCATGGCAAGGGCCATTCAAAGTGGTACGAAAAATTTCAGATGTCGATTATGAAATATCGATAAAAGGACACTTAAAGATATTTCATATCAACATGTTGAAACCCTACTTTTCACGACAAGAGACAGAATTAGAGACAGACGAACACAATGCACCCACACCTATGGATCAGACGACAGACATACACAACGCAACTACACTAGTTAGCGAGACTGGCAAAGCCGGCAATATACATACACTTAGTGAGCTTACAGAAAACGCACTTAGCACCACCACCGTACTGAATCAGGTAGACGACGACGGGATGGAACTACCTGTTCCAATTGTAGACAAGACTGCGACATTGGATTGTATACGGTTAGAAACGGGACTAACAGAAGAGCAACGACGACAGACAATAGAATTAGTGACGGAATATAAGGACATATTTTCCGACATTCCAGGTAGGACGGACAGGATCGAGCACTCCATTCTTCTTTCGGACTCTAAGCCTATCAAATGCAGGCCGTACTCTATCCCACTTAGTTACAGAGAAAGTCTAAATAGGAAATTCTTAATTTAGAAGCTAGTGGAATCATTCAGAAATCTACATCTGAGTACTCCTTTCCAATCGTCTTGGTCAAGAAAAAAGACTCCACAATTCGTCTCTGTGTGGACTATAGGAAACTCAACAATGTCACTAAGATCGACGCAGAACCAATTCCTTCCTGAGAAGATCTTATTCTTGATATGTCCACCTCCAAAATCTTCTCTAAATTAGACCTTACTAAGGGATATTGGCAGGTCCCTATGCAGACTCAATCCATCCATCTTACTGCATTCTCAACACCGTTAGGTCTTTACGAGTGGCGTTTTCTTCCTTTCGGACTTCGTAACGCTCCTGCCACTTTCGTACGCTTAACTAGAGATTTACTACATGGAGTGACGAATACGGTGACATATATAGATGATATTTGTGTCCATACAGATGACTGGACAACACAATTACTGAAACTCAGACATGTCTTCGATAGGTTGCGACTCTTCGGTCTCACTGTCAAACCGAGCAAAGTTGAATTGGGCCTACAAGAAATTGATTTTTTGGGTCATGTCATTTCACAAGGACAACTAAAAACTGACAATAGAATTATTACTAAAATTATGAACCTGACCATGCCGACAACAAAGAAGCAGGTCAGGAGCCTTTTGGATTTAGTAAATTATTATAGTAAGTTCATACCTAACTTAGCGGAAATCACAAGTGTATTTTCAAATGTTTTAAAAGCATCAGTAAAATTAGATGTCAAAGATGCATTATTAATTTCTGCATTGTCAAAATTGAAAATCCTATTTAGTAATGTACCAATCCTCCGTTTGCCTAATCCTAGGCTCGTTTATTATCTTAGGACAGATGCCAGCAGGATTTCCATCGCTGCAGTACTAGGCCAGTATTATGATGGCATCTTCCATCCAATTTGCTACGTGAGCCGCAAGATCACACCTGCTGAGTCCAGATATTCCATATCAGAGTTGGAAGCCCTAAGCGTCATCTATTCGGTGAGGAAGTTGCATCGATTTCTAGCGGGTAATCACTTCGTAGTCCAGACCGATAACTCCCCAATCACGGTCATACAAAGTGGGGTGCATCGCAATGACCGCATCTACAGGTGGTCATTAATATTACAGAATTATACTTTTAGTATAGAGCATATTAAGGGTAGGGACAACATTCTTGCTGATACCCTTAGTCGACCATCTGAGGTAGAAATACCTGATATTCCACATGGAAAGGTAGTGTAAGAAATGATAATTTAGTACACCTAAAATATCCTGTGTAAAATATCCTATGTAATACATAGACATCATGATCAGGACTGTGTGCTAAGAACAGTGAACCACCATGTGTCCATAGACAGCAGAATAAGAACTGTGCTCCAAGAACAAGTGAATCACCGTGTGTACATAGACAGCTCGTTACTTACTATGCTCCATTTGTGTTCCGGTGAATCACCTGTGTTAATCAGGGAAGAACAGTGTCAGAACAGTGCATAAAGAACAGACACGAATATACTTGTCTACGACACCAGCGGACTCTACGAGTGGAAGAATACCCATAAGACACAAGTATGACTGTGTAGTGTATTTATTATACCCAGGACAATTGTGTATATATAAACTATGCCAACGAAAGCAATTTCTGAACGTTATGGCAACCACTAACCTGAGGTAAATAGATACCATGTATATATATTTACCTATTGTGATATGTATTATAACAGTTTTAATATAGTGATAAATTATAGTTAGATTAGTTACTGTAATATAGATTTAAATTAGATTTAGGGAATATAATAGATTTTTTTTTTTGTAGTTTAGATAGATCATTAGTTAACCCACTTACTTAGCATAAAAGTAGATTAGTATAGTACGTTAAACTTAATAACAGCTAATTAAAAACTAGAATAAAAAAGTTTAGATAGGAACAGTACCAGTTAGTTCATTTCACTTTATTTCATTCCATCTTGATGAACACGTTAACAACCTCATCATTTAAGATTAAAATTAGTTTATACCTTATAGGATAAAAGGATTGTACAGATGAACATACATCATTTACACCATGTAGAGTAAAAATATCAATCATATTTTTTCATTAAAACATTATTTATAATTTTGTTACATTTCACATTTCCCATTTCATAAAGGTACATAACTCATCTCACATCATTTTCATTTTTTTAGATAGTTAGATTACTTCCCTTAAATTAGATTAATTTTGTGTAACAAATTAAATAAATATATTTATAGAAGTAGTATTAGTATTTCAGTAGAATATAGTGTTTAATAATATCAGGGTACAAACTATCAACCCTATTTCATCCATGTAAATATTTTGTAAATACATGACTCGTGCAGTAAGTTACGCACAGTCATTAAGCTCAACTCTTTTCAAACTGAGACAAACTTGTACAGTGTCACTTCAAGGTTTTTAAATAATTGGGAGAATAAAAGATGTGTGACAGAAGTGTGAAAGTGAGAGAAAATGGAAAATATACAATGGAGAGTGAGGACAACCAGCGGATTTTTTCTGCCGCTCAACGCGACTTTTTATTATTTGTCTGCGTCAAGCGTTTGCTTTCAATGTTGAAATATGCTGTCTCGAATGTGTTGTGTGTAGACCTTAGATAAAGTATTTTAAGTCTCATAAGACGGAAACGTAGTCACGAATTAGTGTTATACACTTGTTTGTGGCCACATTTAACCGAATTATGGCACTTGAAAACTAACTTACACACATATTATAGACAGACACACATGTTAGAAGTTAAATTATATTATTAGGTAGATCCAAACACGCAAACAACCAGGAAAACAAACATGTAAATTACATACATTTGTTAGAACAAAGGGAGATAACTCCGGGTCAGGGGACACAATAGACAACGAAACACTAACTTAACAGTGAAAGAATACTTTACACGCGGAAGCGAGATAGGTAAAGCCTGTCGCACACAGCTTGTGCAAGGGTTGTTTAATATTATATGGGGGACATGAATCAATTCATGTGTTGACCCTAAGAAAGTCAACTTTGTATGGGTAGTAAGTTAATTTGCTATTTGAGGGCAGGTCTTATAAGACAATGGTCCGGTTCAGACAAACCTCTAATTAATATAATATTGCGATTGAGAAGAAGGCTCACGCCAACCAGACAAGTTTGTGGCGATCACCAGTAGCCAAGTAAAGTGATACTACATTGTGACAATAGTCAGTAGAAGTCTATTGAGTTACCCAGAACCAAGTTATCAGTAGTCTTTGACTAAAATTAGATACACTAATTTTTTAGAAACCTCTTGCGTCACAACCATGAGTCAAAGTTTGTAACGCAACACAGGAGGGGAGGGTGTGTGTCAAAGACTCAGGGAAGACCACCCTGAATGAGTGGTCTACCTCAAGTAGATTAGAGGTAACCTAGTGCCCCTACATGAGGGCAGGGTAGGTGTAGGGAGTAGATAGGAAGGGGAACAGTTCGCTCATGAGACACGGAGGTGTCAACCAGAGAGTAAGCACTCTGGTCACGGCATAATCACGCCAACGTGATAGACACGGAGAACTAGAATGAAACTCAAGAGAGGCCACTACTCTAAGCGTGCTGAATGATGCAGCACGCAAAAGCCGAAGCACGCGCAAGGTCCCTCCGCGTACTGTGTGATCAGCACGGGGAGAATAGTCAGACAGGGGACAGACTTCGTAGGGAACACATCGCTTAGCGTCGATGCGTATTTCTTTAGCCGAGTAGATAGATTTAGCAGTAGGGTTAGGAACGACTAGTGATAGGCAATTCTGTGTATTCATGTGTGATTTATTAGCGACCGTTTTGTGCATTGATGTAATGTAAAGAGCCAGTGGCAATAAAATGTGTAATCAATTCCTCTCGTACGACTGACAAATCTTTTTGTGTGGTGCGAGAGAAGTTTATCCCGTAATGCCTGAAGCATCGCTCGATGACAGGGTGTACCCCGTCATGTTTATACTGCAGGAAGTTTCAACATGTAATGAAGTAGTGCAGAGAATGCTTTTCACTGAAATACAGAAAATAAATTGTTGTTTATTTCACTGTCACCACGATAGTTTCTAAAAGACCAGTATGTCTTTATGTATATACAAATATATCTTGTGTATAGTCCCTGTCTTGTGACATTAGTGAACATTCTGTCTCTTGTGCTGCTAATCATTTCTAATACCGACGCTCCTTCATGCTATGATGTCAGCCTATCCAGCATATTTTCTCTCGGCTTTCTCCTGCCTCTCTTCCCCTCCAACCTTTCCGTTGTGATGAGGGATATGTGTTTGGCTGGGTGGTTGGAGGTGTGTGGGTGGAGGAGGATATGCGGGTGGTTGATTGTTGGTGGGTAATGGGGCGGGTGGGGAGATGTGTGTAGGTGGGTGGATGTTTGTGGGTATGGGATGTGTGAGTTGGGGAATGTATGTGTGCTTGGGGTGTGGGTGGATGGGATATGTGGTGGGTGGGAGGTATGTGTGGGTGGAGAGATGTGTAGGTGTGGGGGTGTGGTGGATGGGTGGGGGAATGTATGTGTGCCTGGGGGTGTGTGTGTGGTTGGGTGGGGGATATGGGGTGAATGGGGGATATGAGGGTGGGTGGTGGATGTGTCTCATAACATGGTAATATGCATTGTTTATGTTTACAACCTATCAAGCCTGTGTCCTTAGTACTCTTCTTTATGGCAGTGAAACCTGGACAACTTACTCACACCAAGAGAACCGTTTAAACAGCTTTCATATGCGGTGTCTGCGAAGAATTCTTGGTATTAATTGGCAAGACAAAATCACAAATACTGAAATATTGGAAAGATCAGGCTGTGCGACGATTTATTCCACGCTCAGTCTTCGTAGACTTAGATGGATAGGACATCTTAGGAGGATGGATGATGGTAGAATACCAAAGGACATCTTTTTTTGGTGAATTACAGATGGGTAAGAGATCTCAGGGTCGGTCTCTACTACGATACAAAGATGTGTGTAAGCGGGACATGATTGATACAGGCATTGATAATGCAGAGTGGGAGCAAGTCGCCGCTGAACGTGTTGCATGGAGGGCAAACATCAGAAATGGAATAAAGACAAAGGAGAAAAGTATTGCAGATAAGTCACACACCGAGCGTGTGAGACGTAAGATGGTGCATGATGGTGGAAATGACCACGTGTTCACATGCACCCACTGTGAACGAACATTTACAGCGCAAATTGGCCTTATCAGTCACATTCGCTACCGCCATAAGCTACAGTTATTATGCCTTTTTAAAGCACAAACTCTCGTCTGTCAAGACGGCAAGGTGCCAATGTATGTTTACAAAATTCATTTGACAATGTGTTTTCCTATGCACTATTGATGAACGAAAGATGAGTGATTGGAAGGGCCGAATGTAAGACGGGCCTGCGTGTCCAATTTGTGACCCTTTGAAAATAAAGTCCGTTCGTTCGTTCGTTCGTTCATTCTATCTGTCTTCCCCTTGTTCGTTTCCCCTAAGTCTTGCCAGCTATCACCAAGTACACCAGTTTATTTCTTTTAATAATGTGCCCACAAATTGTGGGTGTCTGCGTCTAATTTCTCTAATACGTTTACGGTTTTCATTTGTTTGTTGTAGGACTTGCTCGTTGGTTGTTCTGTATTTCAATAGTATTCTTTGCATTGTCCTCAGAAACCATATCTCCATTGCCATGAGATGTTTTTCAGCTTGTCTTATTATTCACGTTTCACAGACAAAATACATACACATGTAAATGTTCTTTGAGATAGGTACATAGGTAAGTAGGCAGGTAGGTATGAGGTTGTAGGTTGGTAGGTAAGCAATTAGGCAAGCAGGTAGGAAGGTAGGTAGGTGTGTAGGTAGGTAGCTAGCTAGCTAGATAGGTAGATAGATAGGTAATTCAATCCGGCAGTCGATCGGTAGAAGTAGCGTAGATGGATAAGGACTTCGGTCGTAGATAGACACTTAGCCAGCCAAATTGGCATACAATCTTTAACACAGGGTGTTTGTAAATTCTAACTACACTGTGTATGTAGAACAATTTTGAAAAATGAAGTATTTGACGTCAACAAAAAATGTGCTCCACAGTCCATCGTGAAGCAATATGTAGCTGTCATCTGCTGGAGTAATTCTTTGCTCACCAAACAGAATGGTGTTATCATCGGATAAAAATAATTTTTTGGATTGAACAACTGTTTCGACATGGCGGTCGATACACGCGGATGGTTGTTCAAGATTTATAGCAAGATTTCCAGATAAACAACCTCCTCATCGCATTATGGTTAGAAATTCTTGAATAAGTTATAATGAATACTTCATTAGTACTTTCCAGCTTCCCCAAAACAGCGTTAGACCATAGCAATAGCTATTGTAACCAAATTAGTGAATTTTTTAGCACATTAGTTTATGACGCCATGTACTTAATTTTTCAAAATTATTCTACATACAAAGTGTAGTGAAACTACAAACACCCTGTACAACTGATCAAGCGTTAAATGTTGAGAAAATCTCCCCTGGTTTACTAACCTTCCCTCGCGACAGATTTCTGGATAATATAACATATTTATAGCTGGCAGATATATTATGAAGTGTGAAAATTGGAAGCTATAAATTGGTGTCTTTGTCGGCTTTACAATGCCATTCATTTTTTATGTGTGTTGAGTGTGTTGCAAGCGGCAATATATTAATACCAGGATTAGGAAAATATAATATTTTTTGTTATTCTTGTGTTTGTTGTTACTCTTTGTTTTCTTTAGTTTTCTTTTCTTCTTTTTCTATACATCGGCTCCCCCTCCTTATCCTCGCCTGCTTGTTCTTTTTTTCTTCTTTTGCTGGTTCGCCTCCTCATTCATTCACTGTCGTTGTGATCTTCACAAACAATTTGAGAATTGTCCAGGAAGAAAACGCTGCGAGGATTGGAGGTAATCACCTCACCTCAGAATATTGGGACGTGTTTGTTATGAAAACATAAACACATCAAGCTTTACCATTGGCTTCCGCCGTGGGATTGCCCTTATTATTCTGTAGGCGAATTTGTTTAATTATGTTATGATTATGAGCACTTATGTGTTAGTGTGAACTTTAGAACTTACCCAACTGGTAGCTAGACGTAATCCTAACCTTCCTATCATGAATTTTCTGCCCAAGGCATGCATGTATGCATTCCATACTGGAATCGGAAGTGGACGCCATGTTGTTAAACGTCACTCTGTCACTAGCTATTGTGATGTACTGTCTGTTGTTAGTCAGGTCTTATCAGGTATGACTGAACTACCGTATGATAGTAGACGGTACTAACTGCTTTCTGAATGTCGAATGTTGGGCCGAATGTTGCCTCCAGACGTATTGGTATTACCTTGCCTCTGGAATAAACTAGGCAGACCGAGAGAGGGATCATGCTGCATGGGCAACACATGGTCTCTAAATTTAGCCCAAGTTTTGTGTTATGGAGAGTTGTAACTCCATTTTACAAACTACTGTCTGTCAAGACGGCCAGGTGCCAGTAAACTGTGAACAAAAGCCTTTCTCATCACTTGTCTGTGTCTACTTGTTATATCCACAGTTACATATTTTCTGTCTGTTATTACAGTGAAACATCTTAGTCAAGTGTCAGAATACAGGCTCGTGCTTACAGTAGTTCGTATACTTTATTGTTAAATAAATCTATTCTCTTTGGAGCTGTAATAGCGTATTGACCAGTATGCTTCCTGGCCGGCCCGTGGTGAAGGTTTCGAATTCACATCACGACATCATCATCAAGTACCCTGCCAGCTGGCGTAGGCGTTCATGTCTCTCCACAGATCTCGGTCTTTGGTGTTCTGAATCAACTCTGCTGATGATATTCCTCCATGCCTCCGTCTCAATCCACCCAGCGTCATTTCTCTGGGTCTGCCTCTGCCTCTCTTCTCCCTCGATCTTTCCAGTTGTCACGATGTTCTCCAACGCCTCTCTTCTCATCACATGACCAAAGAAAGCTGTTTGTCTCTTTCTTATTGTTGTATGCAATGTTCTAGTTTCATCAGCCTCTTTCAGGCACACGTCGTTAGTTACTCTGACATCGAGACATATTTGTTAACATTTATCTTTCAATCACTTATCTTTTGGACATCAGTTATTTACTGTCAGAAGAGGAGCGGCTGGCCGAGTGGCTAGAACGCCAGACTCTCCTTCGGGAGACCTGGGTTTGATCCCTCAGTAAGGGTGGGATTTTTTTTTCTGTCGGGGGGCAAAAAGAAAATCCTAACATGCACAGTTCGCGGCGACTGCACTAGCCAGGCGGTCTTAATTCCTCAGGCTCAAAGACCCCCTTGCCATACACCGCAAGGTACTATATTGGCAGTAAATGACAGTAAATGACAGTTACATTAACATAGAAAAAGAAATTGTCAAATGAATGGTGCGAATATAAACAATGCGTATTACCGTGTTTTGAGGCAGGCACGCGCGCACACACATACATACACACATACACACACATGTATAAACACATACAAACATACATACTCACAACCATTTATACACATGCACCATTTACAGAAAATATCATAGTTGTACACGTACTCAATAACGAGAGAGAGAGAGAGAGAGAGAGAGAGAGAGAGAGAGAGAGAGAGAGAGAGAGAGAGAGGGATAGATAGATAGATAGATAGATAGAGAGAGAGAGAGAGAGAGAGAGAGAGAGAGAGAGAGAGAGAGAGAGAGAGAGAGAGAGAGAACTTAGATTCTAAGGGAAAATATCCTTGAACCGCGATAACATCATTTGTGGGCTTGTTCGGAATCGAATTCCACCACTCACATTAACGTCTGGTTGCATTTTAATTTCTACGATTCTGAAAACCAGGACAACTACATACATCAAAATGTCAGAACCCTCTTAAATGAGCTATCGACCTGTTCCCTACATTGTAGTCTCTTGCCCTGGAGGTACCACACTGGGCTCCTGTCGTGCTGAAGTTGATCTCCTTCCTCAACACTTCCTAATCTGACTCGACCAGTTCCTCCCCGGACAATCTAGTTTCCAGATGTTTCTTGCGTCGTTGTTTCTCGGTTGTGTGTTTGTTTGATTTGATTATCACTTCTTCCAGGCTCACTACGTTGTATTTCTGGCTTGAGGTCTATCAATTTTTAAAGTCTTTTTTTTTTCCTACTGTCAATATCTGTGTAGGTGTATCTAACAATTTGTCCTCCCACTGTCAGCATCAGTTTACTGTATATCTAACAAATTTTCCTGCCACTGTCAGCATCAGTTTACGGCTTATCTAACAATTTTTCCTCCCACTGTCAGTATCAGTTTACGGTGTGTCTAACAATTTTCCCTCCCACTGTCAGTATCAGTTTACGGCTTATCTAACAATTTTTCCTGCCACTGTCAGCATCAGTTTACGGCTTATCTAACAATTTTTCCTGCCACTGTCAGTATCAGTTTACGGCTTATCTAACAATTTTTCCTCACACTGTCAATATCAGTTTACGGTGTATCTAACAATTTTTCCTCACACTGTCAATATCAGTTTACGGCTTATCTAACAATTTTTCCTCACACTGTCAATATCAGTTTACGGTGTATCTAACAATTTTTCCTGCCACTGTCAGTATCAGTTTACGGTATATCTAACAATTTTTCCTGCCACTGTCAGTATCAGTTTACGGTATATCTAACAATTTTTCCTCCCACTGTCAGTATCAGTTTATGGTGATCTGTTTTTTTTTTCTTCCACGGGTCTGGAACATGTTTCTATTTTCAAAGTAAACATTCAAATCCTTTTTAAAATATATTTGTATTTACAAATTCTTTTTAGCGGCATCATGAACATTGTTCTATATCCACTTCACCCAGTATCGTTAAAAACACTTGCATACTCACAGGTCTGTATCTGTTTATTTTAAGTCACTTTTTTCAGTATCACTAACTCTATCGTTACCAGATGTCACCTTTTCTAGTAACATTAACACTGTTTATTATCGGATTTTCGTGACTTCTTCCTTAAATCAATTTTGTTTTGTCAACTTTTTATTTCAGTAAATATTACTTCTCAGCGGTCTCTGTCAGATTTTTTTTTCGTTCGTTCGCTCGCTTAGAACTCAATCATAGTCCTCACACGTGCTCCTACTTTTAGTGTGCTAGATTGATATTTGCGTGTTGCTTAGCTTCCCCTATCACCAGTGCCCCTCGCCATCTGGCGAACCCACTCTGGATTTAGAGGTACTTGTACGAGGGGATTCAAATGAATATATTAAAAGTGTGATAGAAATTACAGAAACCACGCCATTGTCTTGTAACCTGTCAATATTGTTGTTAAGGATGTCAAGAGTGTCAAACACGTGTCATCACAATGCAGACGAACACGATGACATGATAAATACAGTTTAAAGACCACCGCTCCACTTTTGACATGCCCCAAAGAGGAGCTGCGTTCTGTTATCTGTTTTTTTTTATTAATGAATGGACGAAACCTGTATAAATACATCGGCGAATTTAGGTCCACTATGATGATGCATGCCTGCCAGTCCAGCAAGTGAATGAGTGGAGTTGGAAGTTTTAAACCGGCGTGACTTCTGTCAGGCACACCGAGTAGTGACCCTAGAGTGGTTACGCACTCGACAAAGAGAATGTTTTTCTTCAGGAATCTAAGCACTTTATTGGCGCCGGAGGGTTTGCATTGAACGCGGTTGACAGCACAAGTATTGATGCATGATGTTGGAGATCGCAAGATGTAAAGAAGTGTGATCGTCCACGCCAGTAGGCAAGAGACTTGATCATAGTGATGAAACGTTGTTATTCCCAGCAGTCTTTCTATATTTGTTCTTTATTCAAAATATAACTTTAAGATGCTGTGTGTATGCATTTTTATTAACAAATTCCTTCTGTGGGTGTTACTGACCATTTTAGTATGAGATTCTATACCCTTTTCTTTCTGTTTTTAAAGTCACATTGCCCAGTAACATTAGCACTACTATTATTTTCAAAGGTCTCTGATGTGTTTTAAAAGTCGCGTCACAGCATTATGAACACTTGCATGCTTATTAAAGGTCTGTGTCTATTGTGTTTTAGAAGTCGCTTCTCACAGTGTCATTAACACTTGCATACTCAAAGGTCTGTGTCTATTGTGTTTTAAAAGTCGCGCCTCACAGTGTCATTAACACTTGCATGCTGAAAGGTCCGTGTCTATTGTGTTATAAAATTCGCTTCTCACGGTATCATTAACACTGCTATACTCAAAGGTCTATGCCTACTGTGTTTTAAAAGACGCTTCTCACAGTATTATTAACACCTTCATTCCAGATGTTTATGTCTACTTTCATTTTAAGAAATCACTGTTCCTGGTATCATCAATCCATTTATTGTGGGATGTCCAAGATGTCCATGTCTGCGTCCTATAAATCAATCGTTTCTGTCTGACAACTTATTGGTTTAATAAATATTACTGCTCAGTACTTTTTGCCATATTGTTTGTTGTTTAAAATGTCACTTTTCACTGGTGTAAAATCACTTCTCCGGGTTTCATTAAACATCGAGCTTTTTTCTAATCGTATTGTTCATATGCCTCTCCTAGCTCCATTAATTTCCCTGTATATTCTAGTGTTGACATGAAAGCTCCAGTGGTGTAGGATTAACGACCATTACTCAAGAACCATAAATCTCCCAAAGGAAAACCTGCCCAGAAAATAGTTTGCTCTCATATGTCACGTGGGCATGTTCAGATCACTGTTGTACCATCAAAATTAACCCTGGTCGTATTGTAACGCCCGGGATTCCGGAAAGCCGTACGGTTACATACATCAAAATGTCAGAACACTCCAATATGAGCTATCGACCTGTTGGCTACATTGTGATCTCGTGACCTGGAGGTACCACACTGGGCTCCTTTCGTGCTCAAGTTGATCTTCTTCCTCAACATTTCCTAATCTGACTCGATAAGTTCCTCCACTTTCAATGTATTCCC
>JACEFZ010020907.1:140000-210000 GCA_014155875.1 Cepaea nemoralis | reverse complement strand
TTGTTGACCCCGTTATGACAAGACAGAAACTGGAACATGTTGTGGCAACCGGAAAGATGTGCGCAAAGAGAGATAGAGAAAGACAGCGCGAGAAGATTCTTGAGTCTTATGTCATGGCACGGAAGGGAATCAACACACGAAATGATCCATGCCATCGGAGATCGCAATTTGTGGAGAGGCATGATCTCCCACACCAGTAAGCAAGGTACTGGATGATGATGATGATGATGATGATGATGATGATGATGATGATGATGATGGTGATGGTGATGATGATGATATAATTTACTGGGACATTTTTACGTTCAGTTGTTTGCCAATGCCTTCTGAACGGTTGATTCGCATACTATCAAAATCAACGCAAACCGATCAGTTCCCAAATCAACTGCATTTTATTTCGAACCCTCTACCCAGTTTGTTGAGGAACTGTGAAACTGCATGCACTAACCCCTAAGCCACAGGTACCAATGTTGTTTATCATATGGTAAATAACTACAGTCCAAACCGCATAAGGGATCTCGGATGTGGCAAATTTCTGTTGTGAAGAACAATATTGTATCGTACGTCGTAAATGCATTACTATAGGCTTGAACTCTTATAAAAGGAATTTCTGATAAGGAGCACTATTTTTTGGTCTACCCAAAGTATTTCAGGATCCTCGCTGGTGCTACTGAGTTCGTGCACTGAGTTGAGTTTCTCCAGACTCAGGTTTGAGTTAGGAGGAGAACGGAGCACTTATGGGTTGCACCCGTGTGCCGTGATGTTGATCCATCGATTAACTAACTAACTTAACCAACTGTTACTTGTGTTCTTCAAAGATGTGTATTCCTTAACTATGCTAATTACATAGTTAAATCCTACTATATCTATATTGATATTTTACTTGTTTCTTGTTATTGATTCAGCACAATTGGGCTTCTAGTTTACTTGTCTTGTTATTGTATTTGTTAGCAGAACGAACGTGATTATACTCCGAACAAAATCGTAAGTACTCAGTCACCGTCAGCAAATGCCGAAGCGTAGTTATATTAATTGTTACCCTGTTCATTGGTTACCTTTTTGTTGCCCTTGCTGATAATTATTTGGTTTGACGGTAAATTAACTAATTCATTGCTTGAGTTAGCTGACTGTTCTTTAAATTAACTAATTCTTGGCTGGCGTTTCTCTGCTTTTATGCAAATCTGGGTTTCCGTGACGCAGGAATCAAGCCATCTATCTCGCGCTCTGAAGGTCATGGGTTCGTTTCTAGATTGCGACGTTCGGACCCCGAGTATAGTTGTTCTGGACCATTGGGGGATTATCGTTGAGTGAGGAAGTTCGTGCTTTCTAGGATGCAAACGACGTGCCGTTATGCAGAGAGAGAGAGAGAGAGACTGAGCCAGATTGGGCAAAACGCAGTGCACGAAAGTTGTCTTCCCGCCATTACCATTTATGCGAGGGACCTGGGATGTCAGAGTACAACATTGATAGAGTACAACATGAACGATTAATTACGTGTCTTCAAGATATAGTAGACGGAAAGGACATCAGACTTATTAGTAACTTGTACTGGGAACAAGTGGCGTCTATTAGATGCGGAAATAACTATTCATCGACTATAGAGATAAAACAGAGGAGTACGACAGGGATGTGTACTGTCCCCAAGCCTCTTCAACCTATACACAGAAAGAATTTTTAAACAAGTCGAACTGCCTGGACTTAACATCAATGGAAGAATCATAAACAATTTAAGGTATGTTGAGGATACCGTGTTACTAGCAGAAAGCGAGCAAGAGTTTACAAGACCTAGTGGAACAAGTAAACAGGCACAGTGCAAAATGTGGCTTAGATATTAACATCCAAAAAACAAAATAACTATAATAATTAGCAGTGGAAATGAAAGGTCATCAATGAACATCACAGTAAACTGGCAGAAACTAGAACAAGTAACAAGTTTCTCTCATCTTGGACATATAATAACAGATGAAGGCAGAAGTGAAATAGAAATCAAACAGAGAATAGGAATGGCCAAAAATGCTTTCAACGGCATGAAATCTGTATTAACATCTAGAGAGTTTAATAACGCATTAAAAATGAGAATTGTCAAATGCTACGTATATTCAACGCTACTGTATGGCGCGGAACCATGGGCATTGAATAAGCAACTAGAAATTCGCATGGTGGCCCTGGAGATGTGGATATACAGACGAATATGCCGTATTTCATGGAAACAAACACAATCAAATGCAGAGGTTCTAGAAAAACTGGGAACGAAGAAAGAGCGAGAGAGAGAGAGAGAGAGAGAGAGAGAGAGAGAGAGAGAGAGAGAGAGAGAGAGAGAGAGAGAGAGAGAGAGAGAGAGAGAGAGAGTTAATGAAAGAAATAAAGAGGAGGCAAGTGAAATATTTCGGCCACGTTAAAAGACATGATACTCTTTTAAAAACTATACTGGATGGCAAAGTTGAGGGCAAGCGAGCAAGAGATACACAACGATACAAGTGGGAAGACAATATCAAGAGATGGACGAACATCGGCCTGACAAAATGTACAGTCAGAGCGAGAGACAGACAGTGGTGGAGATCCACTGCAGCCAACCTTCATTGTGGAGACGGCACCTGATTGATTGATTGATTGATTCATTCATTCATTGAGTACCTTTAGTTAGAATGGCTGCCATGCCCTTTTCAGGGACCATTCCCTACTTCTCCAAGCCTGACGTACAGCTCACGCCTGTGGCTCCTAGAAGCTGTCAGCATGCGATAGCCGCCACCCCCGCCTCCCCCCCCCCCCCCAGACAACAGCTGTGACAGGCTGGCTAAACCAGGCGTGGGTAACCGATTCGGCCTCAAACCAATCGGTGAACTAGGGTATGCCTACCCAGCATGTGAAGACAGGATTCGGCAGACTGCGCGGAAGAAATCATTGATGATTCAACGGGCAAGACGGCGTTTACCTGCAAAGCGTTGTGGAACGTGATGAACACGGCAAGGCACGTAGAGCGCCCTGGTCATCCACTGCACCTGTATTCGTCTCCAGTCGTCTTGATTTGTCTTGCCACTGGATTCATGTGGACTCAGACAAGAGAGTGTGGTCGAAAAATTGCGCGATCCCAGACACTGAAGTTCTATAATGAGCACCCATGCCCTGTATCCACACTCTACTAATGAAGAATCAGATTCGCTGGGCTGGTCACTTGACTCACATGCCAGATCACAAGTTTCCTAAACGAATTTGTTACGACGATCTGCGTTGTGGTAAACTCCCCCAAGGCTGCCAGAGGAAACACTTTAAAGACACTCTGAATATATCACTAAAAGCTTTTGGAATTCACCACGACACTTGGGAGACTGCTGCCAAAGACCGAAATTTGTGACGTACATCATTACGCAAGGGTGTAGTCACTTGTGAAGCAAACAGAACTGCAAGAGCTGTGAAAAAAATGCTGGACAGAAAAATAACTGCAGAAGGTCCTCCTCCTGGAACGTCAAGCATTCTTTGCCCACATTGTCAAAGAACATTTCGAGCCAAAATAGGCCTTACCAGCAATCTTAGAACTCACGGACCCATACTTTCAAACCCCCCCCCCCCCCCCCCCACCCCCCATGGATGAATGAACGGTCGTCATCATTCTTGATGGCAAACAACACCATTTTTGCAGGATTTATCTGCTTTATTATTCTTTAATCACATAAGCTACAAATATAGGTTGCACACCTTATTGCCAGGGTCAACGTGCAGTTCTATATCGTATGAAGTGAACAGATCATAAAAATATTACTCTCACATACTGTCCTGTCTTTACCAGCACCTGGAAATATTACTTTCACATACTGACCAGTCTTCATCAATGTTAAGAAATATTCATCTCATCTCTTCTCATCTCATCATGTTCCTCTTGTACCTTGCGGTGTCGAGGTGAAGTATAAACA
Source organism: Cepaea nemoralis (assembly GCA_014155875.1). NCBI lineage: Eukaryota > Metazoa > Mollusca > Gastropoda > Stylommatophora > Helicidae > Cepaea > Cepaea nemoralis. The sequence continues at coordinate 206,092 of JACEFZ010020907.1, read as the reverse complement.
GCGGGAGAGTGCCCACTTATGAGCTTCTTGTATCTATATTCCCATGGACTCTGTTGTTATTCCCTGTGTTCACCGTCTACGTAGTCGGCGTCTTCCTCCCCTCTGGTCTGTACATCATTGCTTGTTGTGGTATACTGTTATATGGTAACCTACTTGCATGGCCAAACCATTTGACTTGCTGCCTTCTAATAAAATCTAGTGCAGCTCTAACCCCCACTTTAGTCCTGATTTCTTCATTTCTGATTTTACCTCTTCTTGATACATTGAGTATTCTTCTCAGGAATCTCATTCCTGTTGTGATTTTTCTTTTCTCTTTTTCTGTCATTGTCCAGGTTTGGCATTGATAGGAGTTGGTAGGAAGATTGTGTTGTAAAGTGCTTTCTTAGTATTTATTGATACACGATTGTTCTTTAGTATTGGTGCGTTAGGAAATATTAGTTTGAAATAATGTCCTCGCATTACCACCGGCTGAAAATAGAGAGTGATTGAGCCATTTTATTGCCTTTATACGGGGTATATTTCTAATTGGATCTTTACACTTCTTATTTCATACAGAAATTATACCTCCGCCGTGGTTGGGGCGGGAGTGATGAGGAGCAGCTGGTAGTTCTCCTTCTGGAGTAAGGAAAATATATCGTCATTAATGAAATTACACAATATCGGAGCGGCTTCACACGCAGTCAGTCGTCCCTCGTTAGTGAAACGCGTATTGATTTTGTGAGAAGCAGCAATGGAATCCTGAGATGCCGGTTTTATTTATTTGTTTATTTGCAAGTCGGCGGTTGTGATTATTTTGCTGAAGCCAACATAAGTTATTGTTCCGCAGAAACGACAGTCGTGCCTCCGGGATTAACTCAAAGGTGCTCAGTGTTTCCAGGATGATGTGGAGGTTTATGGAGGTAGCTTTATGAAAGCTCGAGTTCCCTTATGGGAGTCTTCGGGGCCGAGTGTTTACATCGTTTATCTCGAGCTCAAAAGGTCGAGTGTTTGTTTTCCGACCTCGTTATTCTGTTCTCTTATGCAGTTTTTCGGAGACTCCGGGGCGTTGTCGCTGGAGTTACAGAATTCGTGATCTGTGCGATATTTCAAAGGCTGCCCTACGGAGAGATAATGAGCTATATGGGATAAAATCCAGCGCCTTGAAGTCTGTTTCCTTACATGTCAGCAAACATCTTTTTCTTTTAGTAATAAGAACTCCGCCACGTAACAAGCGCGACAGGAGGCTACTGATCGTCAGTCGCTATCGGAGCTACGAAGGTCGTATTTTGTGCGACATTTTCGGCAGGCCGCTCTGCGGAAAGAGACCGAGCCATGTGGGATACTACCCGGTGCAATGAAGTCGATCCTAAATGCATCCATACGACGAGAGGTGAATACTGAAGAAGGTTAGCTACTAAAGACGATAAAACAGAGAATATTGAAATATTTTGGTCACATGAAACGTCATGAAGGTTTGGAGAGAACAATCATGGAGGGTATATGCCCGGGAAGAGAAGAAGAGGCACGCGAAAGAGAAGATGGGTGTAGGATGTGACAGATTATCTCCAGTGTTACCGATCTGACCGAAAGGACAGGCGAAAAGGTGGGATACCTTACCCTTGTAAAAAATAACATCACTGCTTCCCAAATCGAAGTCTATATGGAAGGGGCTGAGTATCAGACACTTAAACTTAAAACAGGCTATACAGACCTACATCTGATCAATTACTACTGCCCAAGTGACCGCCCACAGGCACTGGACACACTACCATTAACAGAAAAAATTATTGTGTGCGGCGATTTCAACAGCCACTCGCAGAGTTGGGACTATGATCACATGGACCAGAGAGGAGAGAGACTGGAAGACTGGCAGGATGAGAATAGATTTTTTTTTAAAGTCGCTTAAAAGTCGACAGGGTCGACTTCATTGCACCGGGTTTTATCCCATACGGCTCGGTCTCTTTCCGCAGCACGGAAAGCGTCGCACAAAGCACGAACTCCGTAGCTTTTAGCGACGACCCACAGGAGTCTCCGAAACATTTAACTCGTAAACAGAAGGGTGCGGCCCGGAATCGAACCCATAACCTTCGGAGCACGAGTCAAACGGCTTGACCACTTCACCACAGAGACTCCCGAGAATAGATTCATCTTGGTTAACAAGCCGTCCGACCCACATACTTTCTACTCGAGATCATGGCACTCTACAACTACACCTGACCTGGCTTTTCATTCACCAGACCTGGAGTGGAACATTACGCGAATTGTTGGGAAACAACTAGGTGGCAGTGACCATCGACCAGTCTTTCTAACTGTAGAAAATGAGCTTGTAAGTGAAAGCAGCACCCTCTCGAGGTGGAACTACAAGAAAGCAGACTGGGCAATGTACAAGAATCGCACCAGCATACTGGTTAGAAACCTGAACACTGAGAAAGACATAAATAAAGTAGTTGAAGAGTTTGGGAAATGCATACTACAGGCAGCGCGAGAAACAGTACCAAGAGGAGAACGTAAACAATATAAACCCTACTGGAGTAGTGAACTGGAACAGTTGCAAAATGATGTGGAAGTATGTAGAAAGCAAGCAGAGACCACACCCAGCCAAGAGCACCACAATAAATTCCAGTATACAAAAGCCAAATTTCAAAGGGCCAAGCTGCAGGCTAGACGGAAAAGCTGGCAGGAAAAAACAGTCTCTGAACTTTGAAAGAGACACAAGGAAATTGTGGAAGCTAATAAAACAACTTAACGATGAGGGCACAGGGAGAAACTCAAAAATTGCACTACATAAAGATGGAAACATCTTAACAAGAAAGCAAGCAGCTGACAATTTTGCGGACTCATTCGCACAAGATAACAATATCAAAATCAGTCCAAAGAAACAACAAGATAGCCATATCAAAACTGAAAATGAGAAAGTCACCAGGAGCTGATGGTATCTCCAATGATATGATCAGGAACCTAGGAACAGAGGCCAAAGCAAAGCTGTTGCAGATCTTCAATAACAGTTGGACCTTAGGCAGTGTTCCACGAGAGAAGCAATCCTGATACCCCTCCTAAAATCAGGGAAAGATAGTTCCATTGCCTCTAGCTACAGACCAATTAGCCTCACCAGCTGTCTATGCAAAACACTGGAGCGCATCATCAATCACAGGCTGCAGTGGTACATTGAAAGTAAAAACATCCTTGTGCCACAGCAGGCTGGTTTTAGGCAGTGCTACTCTACAGAAGATCAGACAACCTACCTCTCTCAAGAAATTGAGGATGCATTCCAAGAGAAGAAGCTGGTGCTTGCGGCTTGGATAGATTTGAAGAAAGCCTTTGAAAAAGTCTGGAAAGAAGGTCTGATGAATAAACTGAGAAACTGCAAAGTCAATGGAAGAATGTACAAATGGGTGAATGCATACTTGCACAACAGAAGAGCCCGAGTACAGATAGACGGACTAAAGAGCAAGAAAGTACTACTGCGTCACGGTGTTCCCCAGGGCGGAGTATTGACCCCCACACTCTTTCTAATCTTCATCAATGATCTCGTTGCTAATCTACCGCATGGAATTAAAGCTGCAATGTACGCCGATGACCTGGTTCTATGGAGCACAAATGAACATGCATCAGTGGCCACCAGATTACTACAAAGAGCTGTAGATACATTTGTTGCATGGGCAAATAGATGGTGTGTCAGCATAAACACTGACAAGTGCAGCACCACCCTATTTACCCTCTCTCCAAAACAAAAGGCAGGGATCATCCAGATAAATGGAACACCCCTACGAGAAGATAAAGAACCAACATACCTTGGAGTAACATTTGATGGCAGGCTGACATGGAGAAAGCACATCAACAAAGCAGTAGCAAAAGCCAGAAGGAAAATAACCATCCTGAGAAAGCTAAGTGGAACCACATGGGGAGCCAGTGGGAAAATACTTAGCAAAGTTTATCAACAGAGCATACGACCACACCTGGAATACGGGTCAACTGCATGGTGTTCGGCATCAAAAACCACACTTCAAGAGCTGGACAAAGTGCAAAATCAAGCACTTAGAGTCACCACAGGAGGGATGAGATCAACCCCTATAGTGGAAATGGAGAAGATGGGGAGAACACAAGCACTGAGTGAGCGCAGAGATACGAAAACGCTAATACAAGCAGAAAAGTTCCTCAGCTTGCCAGGCCACCCTATGAAGAACAGATTTGAAAACCTAGCTATGGGGCGGTTGAAAAGAAGTAGTTTTATCCACCAGGCCAAACGACTCTGCAGAGAAACCACCGATCTGCCCACAGTTGGTATCCCCCTAACAACTATTCCAGAGCGAACTCCGTGGAAAGATGAGCATAGACTATCATTACAAATCCAGACAAAAGTGAGAGGAATATTTGACAAGGAAGAACAGAACAGTGTGCAGTGCAGAACAGCCACTCTCAGCTTCCTTGAGCAGGAGGTGGGTAGCGGCCTGGCCGTTCCATCCGAAGGATTTGGCTTAGAGACGTTCAGCCATATCAAAGCAAAGAATAGTAACTCAGTAACCAACCTGCATTTTGTCAGAAGCAAGCTAAGGAGAATGGCGTTTTACCGACTACATCATCCGGTGAAAAATTGTAGTGCACATTTCAACCAGTCATGGAACAGTTTGTGAAGGACTTGACTTGAATGGTTGAGCGCCTATGTTATGTTTCGTGACGGAATTGAGAAGAAGAAGGTTACAGACATACAGGTAAATACAAGAAGTAGATATTTGGATGTCAGGAGACATTTGTATATAAAAATATTGTACCGAACTTGGAATGTTTAACACAAACGTAAAATCAGTACTGATGTTTGGATTAGAAAGATGGATAACGACTAAAAGAAAACAAAAAAGAGGGTTTTTAAAGAATCGACTTCATTGCACCGGGTTTTACTCCATATGGCTCTGTCTCTTTACCCAGGGCGGCCTGTCGAAAGCGTTGCAGAAAGCACGAACTCCATAGCTCCAGTGACGACCCCCAGGAGTCTCCGAGACACCTGCACTCGTGAACCCAACAACGTAGGCCATAATCGAACCCACAACTTTCGGTATGCGAGACATGCGGCGTTACCATTTCGCCACGGAGACTCCTCAACGACTAAAACAGTGACTAATAAACTGCAAGCGTTTATTAACCTGTACACGTGCAGATAAGTGCGAGTAAAGTACAGGCAGGCGAGCGCGCTAGCGAAGTTGATAGTGGACTGTTACGGTAATGTCGTGACCGCGGTCGGTGCGGATCGACATCTGGACTCGTCGTTTGTTAAAGTGAGGGAAGGATTGGCCACCTGTTCCTCGCTGCTCTCGGGATACAAAAGGTGATGGCGCTATCACATCTCAGACACATAGATGGGACAATATAAATATTACAGTAGAACACATCTTTACAAGCTTTGAGAGATGGTGAATGCAATACATGCCTGATAAAGCGAACTCACCTTAGACCCAAGAAATAGTTCTTCTTATCAGAATTTCCTCTTATACGAGGGTGAGTCAATAAGTAAGTCACACAGTTCTGTGGGATGGCAGGTAAATGTAGTTGGTGTTTTCTACAGGTGTCATTAAGTGACAGCAACATCGAACTTATATTCCCGTTTGTCAGGTGGCGCTGTATGTCTCATGCCCAGCGCATAAACAAAATGGTGACTAAACTTACGGAGTGTACAGCCAAAGAGCAATGTGCTGTTGTGCGTTTTATGTGGGCAAAAAGACTACCTGCAAAGGATATTCATAAGGAAATGCTTCCTGTTTTTGCTGACAAATGGTTATACCGTAAAGCGGTGCATAGCTTTAAAAAAAAATCCGTCTAACATCGTTGAAACTAACGTACTTTACGTTGTATCTTATTTTTTTTTTATTTTTTTACTTTTTTGGGGGCGATGATGGATAACAGAAACTATCTGTTACACAAGTGACGGTTAATCGAAGTTTTGCTTTACAATACAATATTGTTCTTCAAAACAGAAATTCGCCACATCCAAGATCGCCTGAAGCGGTTTGCACTGTATATGGTGCTAAACAATATATCTGCGCTGAACAATGTGACTGTCACTGTTTGTACTCTACTGCCAGTAGAGTACCTTGCAGTGTAAGAAAAGGGGGAGGGGGGAGGGATCTTGAGCTCGAGAAATTAAGGCCGCCTAGCTAGTGCAGTCGACGCGAATCGTGCAGGTTAAGGTTTTCCTTTTTCTCACCGACAGAAAATATCCACACCTTACCGAGGATTTGAACCCGGGTCTCCTGAAGGAGAACCCGGCATTCTTGGCCACTCGGCTAGCCGCTCCTCAACAATAGGACTAAACTGGTTTATATATTGTAACAGGTTTGTACAGACAGACAGACAGACAGACAGACAGACAGACAGACAGACAGACAGACAGACAGACAGACAGACAGACAGACAGACAGACAGGCAGGCAGGCAGGCAGACAGGTAGACAGTAGAGTCTCAACGTGTCTTGTGCTTTAAGTCGGACTCTGCGCTCTTCTGTCATATTCAGTCGTTCTGACATACCCCGTCATGTTCTGACATACCCCGTCATGTTCTGACATACCCCGTCATGTTCTGACATACACCGTCATGTTCTGACATACCCCGTCATGTTCTGACAGACCCCGTCATGTTCTGACATACCCCGTCATGTTCTGACATACCCCGTCATGTTCTGACATACCCCGTTATGTTCTGACATACCCCGTCATGTTCTGACATACCCCGTCATGTTCTGACATACCTCGTCATGTTCTGACATACCTCGTCATGTTCTGACATAATCCCTCGTTATTCTTATATAATCCGTCGTACTTCCGACACAATCCTTAGTTATTACGACATATTCACATAATCCATAATTATTCGGACATAATCCGTCACTTTTATGACATAATCCGTCGTTTTTCTGACATAGTCCATCGCTGTTATGGCATAATTTTCTGTTGTTCTGACATAATCCATAGTTGTTCTGACATAATCCACAGTTATTCTGACATAATCCACAGTTGTTCTGACATAATCCACAGTTGTTCTGACATAATCCACAGTTGTTCTGACATAATCCACAGTTGTTCTGACATAATCCATAGTTGCTCTGACATAATCCACAGTTGTTCTGACATAATCAATAGTTGTTCTGACATAATCCATCAGTTGTTCTGACATAATCCACAGTTGTTCTGACATAATCCACAGTTGTTCTGACATAATCCACAGTTGTTCTGACATGTTCTGACATAATCCGTCGTTGTTACGACATAATTCGTAGTTGTTCTGACACAATACATCGTTATTACGACATAATCCATAGATCTTACACAATTCATCGTTAGGACGGTATAATCCACATTTCTGACACAATCCATCGTTATTACGATATAATCCATAGTTCTGACACAATCCATCGTTATTACGATATAATCCACAGTTCTGACACAATCCATCGTTATTACGATATAATCCACAGTTCTGACACATTCCATCGTTATTACGAAATAATCCACAGTTCTGACACAATCCATCGTTATTACGATATAATCCATAGTTCTGACACAATTCATCGTTATTACGATATAATCCCACATTTCTGACACAATCCACCGTTATTACGATATAATCCATAGTTCTGACACAATTCATCGTTCTTACGATATAATCCATAGGTTCTGACACAATCCATCGTTATTACGGTATAATCCACAGTTCTGATACAATCCATCATTATTACGATAGAATCCATAGTTCTGACACAATCCATCGTTATTACGATATAATTGATAGTTCTGACACAATCCATCGTTCATCATCATCACCATCATCTTCCACTTCTGCCGTCAAGCGTCGTGGGGAGGAATAATTTGCGTTCCAGCGCCCGGTGGACGGCACTGGATAGTGTCATTCCGTGTGATTGTACAATGTCTCTGATGTCGTCAATCCATTTTCTTCTTGGACGTCCTCGTGGTCTCGTCGCAGATGATCTTTGATGTAAGGCCAGTGATGGTAGTTGCTGATGTTGCATTCTAACGACATGGCCAAACCACTTGATCTTCTGTCTTTCAATAAATGTGGCACAAGGTGTTGATCCCACCGTCTGTCTGATAGTAGCATTTCTTACTCGGTCTCGGATTGTTAAGTTGGCAGCTCTCCTCAGGCATCTCATTTCGCAGTTGTTGATTTTGCGAAGGTGTAATTTGGATAAAGTCCAGGTTTGAGATTGATAGCATAGGGTTGGTGTGAATATGCTGTTTATTATCTGTCGTTTTGCGGACATGGGTATGTTTGGATGCTTCAGTAAGGGTGATAGTTGATATGTAAGTGCACTAGCTTTTTGACATCTGATTTCAATTTCTCTGTCCAATCTGCCATCTTCTGTGATCATACTTCCAAGGTATTTGAATTCTTTAACTTGTTTCAGAGGTGTGTTATTTATCTGTATACTTAGTGGGCCTGGCGATCTGCTAACTTGCATTACTTCGGTTTTGGCTGTGTTTATACTCATATTGTATCTGCTGCAGGTTGTACTCAGATTAGTAATATGATTTTGTAGTCTGCCCTCATCGCTGTAAAACAGGCACTGATCGTCTGCAAATAGAAGTTCATTTATTCCTTGTGGGTCAGTTGTTTCATCTGGAGTAAAGAGTTCTAAATTTTCTGAATCTGTTCTATCGAGACTTGCTTCTTTGGAAATTCTGTCCATGTAGATATTGAATAGCAGGGGAGAGAGCACACATCCCTGTCTCACTCCTGTATTGACTGTGAACATATCTGATATACCTTCTTGTGTTCTTACTGCACTTTGGCTCGAGTGGTACATGGCTATGATTTTTTCTAGCAGTTGCCCTTGTATCCTATAGTCTTCAAGAATGGTCCATAATTTGTATCTGTCTACTATATCGAAGATCCATCGTTATTACGACATAATCCATAGTTCTGACACAATCCATCGTTATTACGATATAATCCATAGTTCTGGTACAATCCATCGTTATTACGACATAATCAGTTGTTTTGACATATAATAGTCGAAGACGAGGCAGCTGGGAGAGGGAATAGAATCCTCCCAGAAGAAAAATTAGGAGTAGGTCCATAGAAGAAAGGCCTGTAAATCTGTTGGTTATAGTAAACTTAAGTGCAAAGGTCTACGGGACCTAAGAAGACTTAATAGTCTTGAGGAAGGGGAGTCTGGCATGATGAGACTACGACCTCTAGCGTAAGGCTGGAGGTGGAGGCGGTGACAGCGGCGTTCCTTGGTTGGAGGAGACTGCTGCGGCACACATTGTGTTCGTTACGGATTCAGGGAGTGTGCTTGGTAGGGGTGGAGAGGGGAATGTTTCATGTGGAATGGCTGTCGTCGCTTCGGAGGTCACGGATTGTGAGAATTGTGTGGATGTTTTTGCCCTGGCCCTGCGGGAGTGTGGGGGAATGGACAGGACTGGTGGGCTGGCGGGGAGTCCGCATCTTGGTGGTTGGTTGCTTGTGGACAAAAAAAAAGGAGGGGGGGGGGGGGTCGTGCGTTTGTGGGACCGGGTGGAGGGGGAGGGGGGACAACAGATTGGAAACCCGTGTGTGGAAAGAGTAGGATTGCGGGGGATTGACAGGGGTTCTGGGAGAGTCTCAAAAGTGAGTGTGAAGACCAGGAGAATTTTGGGTCAGATAGCGGTGCGATAGGGGCGATTGGTAGTGTGACTCTTAGCTGGCTGTTGAACGAGGGGACGAAGCGCGTATGGGAATGTCCTGAGTGCAGTGATGTCGGTTCTTACCTCAACTCAACTCAACTCAACGCAACTCAACTTAGGAGACTTAAATGTGGCATGCCCTTTGCAGGACATTACGCTCAACAGCAGCTTGATTTTCAAATTAATGTTACGTTCTCTGAAGGAGAAGTCAAAGTTTAAGTCCAACTGACAGCGGTCTTAACCTTTCTGTTACGCTGACCCCTCTAAGGAGACTATTAGGTTACCAACAACAAAAAATGACCATCGGCGAGGAAATAGGGGAGGTAAGTTTGATGTTGTGATCAAGCAATCAATCAGGTGCGGTCTCTATATTGAAGGTTGGCTGCAATGAATCTCCAACACTGTCTCTCGCCTTGATTGTGCATTCTGTTCGACTGCTGTTCGTCCATCTCTAGATGTTATCCTCCCACTTGTATCGTTGTCTACCTCTTGCTCGCTTGCCTTCAGCCTTACCCTCCAGTATGATCTTTATAAGAGCAGTGTGTCTTTTAACATGGCCAAAGTATTTCACTTGCGTCTTTTTTTAATTTTATTTCTTTCATGAATTTTCTCTTCATTCTCAGTTTATCTCACACCTCTGTATTTGATTGTTTTTGTTTCCGTTAAACGCGGTATATTATCCTGTATATCCACATATCCAGGGCCTCTGTAGACTTTTTAATCAGTGCGCAGAATGTTTAAGAGTGAGAGATTTTAGCCTTTCGGCCACACTGACCTCTGTAAGGAAACTATTCATTTACAAATAAATGACCATCGGCGAGAAAATATTGGAGGTAAATATAATGCTGTGATCGAAGTCGGAATTATACGCAGCAAACAACGAACAATATCTAGAATTCAATACAATTGTAAAGTAATCGCTTAAGATTGTTGTCAGGAAATTCAAGAAATGAGATGAAAAGAAACAAATTATAAAATACAACAATCACGAAAGTGTAAAAAGAAACAAAGCAATCGTTCTACACTGAAACATCTAATCTGAATAAGCCAACAACAATAAAAATAAGTTATTCTGCACGCCATCGTCTCTTGTTCAGAGAATTAAAACTCCAATTACGCTTTTGTTTTTTGAAATGTTTATTGTCTGTTTTTCGTTTTTCCGGATACAATTTTTATTATGTCTCATTGTTTACATGAAAGCCGTTAAGGGAAAGGATTTATATCTGCGACATGTAAATGTGTTAATGGCATGAGCGGAAATCACGAACAGACAAGATGACGAAGAAGTGCCAAACACATAGGAATAATTAGAGAATTAGTGGATGAGATTATAAACAGTTGAGGCATTTTCTCGGGTTATAGCTAGTTAGTCACGATTCCAACTTCACGGCAAAGGGTCAGCCCCATAATGTTCCGTTCCTGTGCCAGTGAGTATCACACAAAATGCCCCTCATTGCTCCCATGTGAAAAGTTTAACAAATAGCAGTACCGACAACCCAAAAGCACGCACAGACAAGAACATGCATAAAGCCACTGCCAGAATGCCAACACAACAGTCCGCTACGAAAATTACAGTTCATCGTTAATGGAAGCGGCAGTCACTAGAAATACAGCAGCCTCACACACATTAATGCAAAACTAGCTAGTTCAGCAACCGGCTGCTGCCATTTTCTGAACACGCAGTTCACAAAACAAATTACCGCGAACAGATGTAAAAGCACTCCACACGAAATCCACAGCTCACAATGTCACTCCAAGCACTCAGATCAGTAGCTGGGCGACGGAACCATGTACTTCCAGTCCAACATGAGGAAAATGCAAAGCCGTAGCCAGAAGGAAAAACATGCCGGATGCCTTAACACAGTTATCTCAACCGGTGGGGAAATTTTAGGGTTTCGGGAGGAAGGGGGAAGGGGGGGGGGGGAATTAAGATTATTTCAGGATCGCGTTAATACAAGAACCGATTACTTGATATTGTTTTCCTTCCATACTTTACGGTTCTGTACTTCTCACCCTTCTGAAATTCGTTTTGTAAGGAATGTTGATCCGCAAATCACGTTTTATGTAGACGTCTAGACTTGTTGTAGTATGTGTTATTAAATTTAGCTTCCATTTTTACGTATAATGTATAGGGGAAAGGGTTGATTTATAGGGAGGAAATATTAAAGTGGGGAATGATCATTCTGAACATATGTTGAAGGGGTGCATGGGCCAAAAAAGGTTGAGAACCACTGCCTTAACAGCTCAACCACCTATCCGCCATGTGGACCAGAAGCCATATGAATATGAAATCAATATCACTGCACTCAGGACATTCTCACGCATGCTCCGTCTTCTTCGTCTATAGCCAAAGAAAAGTTCCCCATGCTGATGGTAGCTATGGCAGCATGATTGAACGCACATTTGCGTTTTTCTGTACACGTTGAGCATCGCCAAGACCTTTTGGTTACACCGTTGAATCTGCCTCCTCAGATATGAGTTCTTTGTGTGGTTTGTTGATATTTCCACTAGATTCCACAGAGCATTCTTTGCCTCAGCCTTGTCATAATATAACTCACCCAAAGGATGTGATGGCGCGGTCTCATCACTGATCCATTGAAGGAAACTTCATCGCGATAATTTATTAATATTTATTAAAAGTTAGTTAGTCGCGGTTCCAGCTTCACGGCAAAGGGTCGACCCACTATGCTCCGTTCCTTTTATTAAAAGAGCGTAAGCGGCCAGTTACTCAGCCTGTTCATTTTCTTGCACACTCGCAATACATCGGAAGATACTCTACGATATGCTTTTCTTATTCTTCTTCATTAGTCCGAAATGTTTGTTTTGGACGTAAATGTGCTGTGCCTCACAGAAGAGCTGTGATATTTGCCCCTTTTCGCCCACACCTCCGACTTCTTCGGGCGTTTATTGATTGGGCTAACATTCACTGGTCGATATGCTCTTGACTTTCATGTTTTAGAGCGATGCAAGCCACTCCATACGGAACTTTCCAGATGCTGTTTTATCTAGGATGCTTTTGCGAGTCCCTTTTCGGTGGTATATTCAACGCTACTGTATGATGCGGAAGTCTGGACATTGAACAAGCAACTAGAAAGCCGCATAGAAGCCCTGGAGATGTGGATGTACAGACGAATATGTCGTATTTCGTGGAAACAAAAACATTCAAATGCAGAGTTTCTAGAAAAACTGGGAATGAAGAGAGTGTTGATGAAAGAAATAAAGAGGAGGCATGTGAAATATTTCGGCCACGTTAAACGACATGATACTCTTATAAAAACCATACTGGAAGGCAAGGTTGAGAACAAATGAGCAAGAGTTAGACAACGATACAAGTGGGAAGATAACATCAAGAGGTGGACGAACATCACCCTGATAGAATATACAATCAGGGCGAGAGACAGACAGTGTTGGAGATCCATTGCAGCCAACCTTCATTGTGGAGACGGCATCTGATTGATGATGATGATTTCGGTGGTAAAAAAACAACAACATAAGATCTTGTTGAAAACCAGGATGTAAGGAAAAGTGAAAGCAAACATACAAGTAAAAGACAACGCTTGTAATTGTGAGGATGGTATCAAAAGATGATCAGTGGAAGGTTACCATCCAGATACTGTAAGTGGAAGGATAGCATCAAGAGATTGTACGTGGAAGGATAATATCAAGAGATTGTACATGGAAGGATAACATCAAGAGATTGTACATGGAAGGATAGCATCAAGAGATTGTACGTGGAAGGATAATATCAAGAGATTGTACATGGAAGGATAATATCAAGAGATTGTACATGGAAGGATAGCATCAAGAGATTGTACATGGAAGGATAATATCAAGAGATTGTACAAGGAAGGATAACATCAAGAGATTGCACGTGAAAAGATAACACCAAGAGGTTATAAGTGGAAGGATAACATCAAGAGATTGTACATGGAAGGTCAACATCATCTCATATCATCTCATGATGTTCCTCTTGTACCTTGCGGTGTCGAGGTGAAGTATAAACTTCGCGAGAGTGCCCGATTATGGGCTTCATATATCGATATTCTCATGGACTCTGCTATTCCCTCCGTCCAACGTTTACGTGGTCGGCCTCATCCTGTTTCCATCTGGTCTGTACATCATTGCTTGCTGTGGTATGCTGTTGACTGGTAACCTACTTGCATGGCCAAACTATTTGACTTGCTGCTTTCTAATAAAATCTAGTGCTGCTATAACCACCACTTTAGTCCTGATTTCTTCATTTCTGATCTTATCTCTTCTTGATTCTCTTCTTTGTTGTCAAAAGTTGCTTCATAAGTGATGTTGAATGAAAGAATGTATGAGAGGAAATAGAGAAGAAGGGCAGAATGTCAGACGGGCCTGCGTGCCCAATTCTTAACCCTTTGAAAATAAAGACTTATTATTATTATTATATTATTATTATTATTATTGATTCTTCTTTAGTATTGGTGCCATTTGCCCAATGAGTTGATTTGCCTTATTGCACCTATTTTCGATCTCATCTTCTGATCTGCCATTTGATGATATTATACTTCCTAGGTACTTGAAACGCTATACTTGTTTCAATGGATGTTCGTTTAGGTCAGTGGTTCTCAACCGGTGGGGAATTTCCCCCCCCCCCCCCCAGGGGGGAATTTCATGGTTTCCAGGGGGGGAATGAAGACCATTTCAAGATCGTGTTAATACAAGAGCCAATTACTTGACATAGTTTTTCCCTTCATACTTTACAGTTATGTATGTCTTGTCCTTCTAAAATTCATTTTATAAAGTAAGTAGATCCACAAATCATGTTTTATGTGGATGTCTAGACTTGTTTTAGTATATGCTATTACATTTGCCTTCCACTTTTACGTATACTGTGTAGGGGTGAGGGGATTTTTAGATAGGAAATATGAAAGGGGGGGGGGGGGAATGACGTTCTGAAAATACGGTGAAGGGGGGAACGGGCCAAATTTTTGATAGGAAGGGGGGGGGGGGGAATGGCGTTCTGAAAATATGGTGAAGGGGGGAATGGGCCAAATAGGTTGAGAACCACTGGTTTAGGTGAATCGTTGTCGTTTTTTCTTCTTTAGTTATAGTCATTACCTCTGTTTTGCTTCTGATAATTTTCAAGTTATGTTCCCTACACATTTAGTTTAGCCTATTCATGTGGTCTTGTAATTCAGCTTCTGATTTTGCTATTAGTGAATGGTCGTCCGCAAACAGGAGTTCTTAAATGGTTAGATTTGCAGATGGTTCTTCTTCTGTTTTCTCTCAAGAATGCGGTATTCTTCCGGTCTCTGTTTGGCTGGTTTCAACATCAAGAGATGGTAAGTGAAAGGATTACAACAATAGATGGTAAGGGGAAGCAAAACATCAAGAGATGGTCAATGGAAGGCGACCATCAAGAGATGGTAAGTCGGAGGATAACATCAAGAGATGGTCAGTGGAATATTGACATCAAGAGATTGACATAAAATAAGATAGTAGCTTGCACTATTAAGACAGAAAACACTCCATGGTGGAGACCGACTGTTGACCTACAAACATAGCCTATAATTGCTTTTAAATTTGTCTCATACTGTGTATCTTTCAGTTCTACCCAATTGGATATTTAACATATACTAGATCACTATATTTCGGTGATGAGTGTCGTGATAAGTACTTTCTCTCTACTATAGTGTCTTGAGAGATTATACTTCTATAGTGTCGTCCCTGGAGTGAGGGGAATCAACACCCACATTTTATTAAAACCCATATCATATTCTGGAGAAATCCACTAGATTCCGCCCACAACACTCCGTCAGTCTATAGACACCTCTTTCTCTCTCACTCTCTATCACCACTGGATCGTGCCCCCTCTCATTCTACCCCAAAACAACATACTCAACAACTCTAGCTTCTAAAAATTAATAACAATTAATTTATTCAAAAAAAAAGAAGAGTTGTATGTGAGAAGTGTAAGCGTGGAATGTGTGTTGTATACTTCAGGATCAGAGTCCACTCATCATGGCAAGGATTACACGACATCATAATAGTCAGCACAATTGACCTCACCAAACGATGCGTCTCTCCCGCCAGACGTTGTCCACCTCCAGGAGCTTTGATAACCACGATGCTTGGTCACCACTCAAATATACAGTCTGGGACTGATCCTACCTTGTTCCTAAACACTGTTCCTAAATGTTTATAGAAACTGAGACCACACAATTCCTGCACAGTGAAAAGCGGAACACTGTCCCATGAACATGACATTCTTCCTTCCTACGAAATGTTCTAAAGTTTTCACTCTTAAAACAGTCATTGTACATAGTCTCATATGAATCTCTTAATTTCCCAGATAAGTCCTAATGTTCTAATTTCCTTGTTATGTGGAACAAACACTCTCTAAAGTTTTGGTTTCATTTAGTGTGAAAGTCAATCACTACTGTTCTAGTTATAAGTGGAGTGAAAATCCATCACTACTGGTTTATTCACGAATGGTGTGAAAACTAAAAACCATTACTATGTTGCTGTCCACAGGTAGTGTGAAATACTATCACTAATGTTCTCAGTATTTATCCTGTAGGATACTTATATGATTCAGCTCCACAGAGCAATGTTCTTTCAAACCTTTTCTAGCATAGGCCCAGTGAGAAGGTCGCTGACTAATCCTCCTGCACCAAAAATATCCCGGATCTGAATTTTCAATGTTTCCGTGGTTTTCATCCTAACCTGAGGGAACCTGTGAAATAGAGAACACACCTGGTGAGAGCCACCCCGTCACTGATCCCTATTAGATGAGTGTAGGCCACTGGCCTCGCTCAGATAAATAACAGTGAACCAAACTCTGTCATGGACAGATGAGCTCATCACATAGGTCTGAGTTAGGGTAAGACAAGGGAAGACCAAAATAGAAAGTGCAGGACCCCAGTAGCCACCCCACTGTAAGATCCCACCATTGGACATTTCCCCTATCCCCCAACCAACTTCAATCCTTTTAAATATCATCCCCCTTCACTATTCATAACCAGCTGAGCAAATTGATTTCCCATACTAGTTAATTTTAACAAGGCAACTTCCTACTGTCGCCGACACTCCTTGAACGACTAACCACAACACAACACTATGTTAATGACCTAAACTCTATTTATCCCTAGACTGTACTACATTATTCACATCTAATGTTTACTAGTAATTACCTTATGAAAACTCCACTATCCCTTAATCGAATCTTATCCTTGTCATAACAGACACATGTCCAACCATGTAAAATGGATATTAACACGTTAGATTCTCTTTTCTACACCAGGATAGGGCTATTCGAATTACGTCCGCCTAGGTTGACTTTATTCTGCACACTAACGGAAACCAGTTTAGTTTTCTCATTTCCAGTCGGGGATTGTCCTAGTGACGTCCTTTGATGTCACACAGGTGTCCCCAAGGACAGACTATCTTTGTCACTAACCTCACAGGAGTAGTTTATCTCCCCCTTGGTACAACGAAACCAAGCCGGTGTTTTCCCTTCATTCTCCCGATCGGGCAAACATCATGCCAGCGTTTCTTTTGATGTATGATAATTCTCAAGGACTCCCGACTGTTTTAATCTCACCGCTACTAGAAGTAAACAACTTGCAGCTGTGAGCACAGACTGTTTTCTGTAATTTTTTTCATCTTATCGCCAACCACAGTGGTTTTCGTGACAATGAGCAGCCTGATATCTCCATCGTCGTACTTAATTGTCGAACTTTTGTCAATCGTGAGCCTATATTATCTACAGATTCACTGACTTACTGAGAATGTCACATTTAATTTGACACATGTTTATGAAATGAGGAACTAAAATCCATCCATCTTCATTGACTTAAACACAGAATTCACAAACAAAAGTTGCACTATTCATGAATGAACCTCTTCTCTGTAACTCACAGGGCAACAGAAATAGACGGAGACCTACCAACAAACAGGGACGATACGAGGGAGATTCGAATGAAAACCTTAAATGTTTTTGCGGTGAATATATTATGAAAACGTCAATGGCAAATGTACAATTTTTCGATCTTGTCACCACTGCGTTCAATGCAAGAAGAATAGGAGGCAGAAGAAGAAGAAAATGAGGAGAGAGAAGAAGTGAAAGAAATCAGCTGGTACAACGGTGGATGGTAGGTAGTTAAGTGCTAAGTAGATAGGTAAGCAGATAGGTAGGTTAGTGGATAAGTAGGTAGGTAGGTAGGTAGATAGATAGGTTAGGTAGTAGGTAGATAGGTAAGTGGTTAGGTATGTAAGTGGTTGGGTAGGTAGGTAGGTAGGTAGGTAAGTGGATAGATAGTTAAGCAGGTAGGTAGGTATGTAAATTTATTGGTAAGTAAGCAGGCAGGTAGGTAAGTGGTTAGATAGGTAGGTAGGTAGGTAAGTAAGTAAGTGGTTAGTTAGTTAGGTAGGTAAGTGGTTAGGTAGGTAGGTAGGTAAGTACGTAGGTAGATAGGTAAGCAGGTAGGTGGGTAAGTGGTTAGGTAGGTGGGTAAGTAGGTAGGTAGGTAAAAAGTGACATACAGTTGATTAGATGGACGCATGGAAGGAGAGACAAACAAACAGCCATCTGCAGACGCATGTATGCATAGCAACCACCCAACAAAACTGTTTTTGTTTTCAGCAATTATAAAATCCCCACAATTGAAAATTCTTATCGATTTCGTTTGAAAATCAAGCAGCCTAATCACGATCGATACTAGCCGTCTTTACGTGGTTGGTTTTACAGAATCGATTCGAGTTATCGGTTGCGTTGGCGTCGATTAGCCCGGGCAATTCGATCCGTCTGCGAGCATCGGTCTTACCTTAATGTGACTGTGTATATCGTGGGCTGTTTTACGTCTGGCTTGTATTGGACAAGCTTCGGCGAAGAGTATCGAACATACTTCAGCTAGTGAGACCAGAGACATAAATCACTTGGAATTAATTTATACTTAAGTATATGTCTCCGTCTCCGTGGCGAATGGTTTTCGTAATCCCGCATACCCGCGTTTAAAACACAGATGCGGGCGATTTGACAGCAGACCATCTTGCGTTGGTTTTTTTACGAAATGGTATGGGTGTCGGTCGTTCAGAAAGCAATGGCAAACTACTGAACGTAACCTTGCCAAGAATTGACAGCAGTAACAAATGCTGGTGTTGACTGCGACGTCCTGTGAAGGATATGCAACTGATTAACTAAGTAACTAAGTATTAGTCGTTAGTTGTGGTTCCAACATCACGGCAAAGGGTCTCCCCATTATGCTCCGATCTTGTGCCAGTGAATATCACATAAAATGCTCCTCACTGGCCCATGTGAAAAGTGGAACAGACAGGGGTCTCGACAAACCGACAGCCCGCGTAGACATACTTGACATAAGGCCGCTGCCAGTATGCCACCACTAAAGTCCGCCACGAAAAAATACAGTAGGTATACAATACTTAAGTATTGATTGTCGTGGTGGCGTAGTCATTAGACTTACCGCTGCCAACCTGGTGGTCAAGGGTTTAATCCGCATCGGATGGTTTCGAATCTTTAAAATTGACCCAGGTTCCCAGGTAGACCCAGCCAAAAATGGGTACCAGGAAATGTCTGGGGAAGTGAAGCCGGCCGGTGTGACACTGACCTCACCACCCAACGAGTGGAGGTCTGTGTGGGTTTAGCACCATATACCCAGTGCACCTTAATGCGTGTTAAAGAAATCTTGACTTTTGCCTTGTATTGATGACGTCGATGTGGGTGTGCTGGTTATTGTACAAGGAATCTTGACCTTTGCCTTGCATTGATGACGTCGATGTGGGTGTGCTGGTTATTGCGTTTGTTGGCCAAGATAGTAGCCCCGCTGGACATTGGGTCGGTGTCTTTTGATGATGAAAGCCTTTAAACATGTGGGAAGAGCAACAAATATACGCCTCATCTCAATTAGCAGTAGTGGAAGGGGTGTGAGAAGCTCCGTTGCGATGTAGCAACGCTGCCTGTCTCGCCCTCCGAATTATTGTGGTTTCGATTTCGGCCGGCCCCGTCCGTTTCACGACTGCATTTTTCTCTGGGACCCCTGTGGGTTGTCGCTGGAGCTGCGGAGTCCGTGTTTTGTACGACGCTTTCGGCAGAGCGCTCTGGATAAAGAGACCGAGCCAGCGCCCTCCTTGGTAGTGGTAGCTACTAGAAGTACTAGCACGCGTATGGACGTACGCTCGAGTTGAAAGCGAGGGAACATAGCTAGAAAACTGTGCCCGTGAAATGAAACAAATAATTATGTGTAGATTCTGTGCAGACACAACCTAGCACAGACACAACCAGCACCGACACAACCAGCACAGACACAACCTAGCACAGACACAACCAGCACAGACACAACCAGCACAGACACAACCAGCACAGACACAACCTAGCACAGACACAACCAGCACAGACACAACCAGCACAGACACAACCTAGCACAGACACAACCAGCACAGACACAACCAGCACAGACACAACCAGCACAGACACAGACCGTATAGTGTCTCAGCAAAATCTACACACAACTTGTGTTTTATTTCACATTGCCATAGCCTGCTGCACTCGTGATCTCCCTTATCGTGTGCTTGATTTATTTTGATTATCTTTGTCTTTTCCCTATGAATGTGTTGACCTCTTTGTTGTGACCGCCTGTCAAGTGTGTTTACTTTATCTTGTGTTTGATGTTGTGTGTGTGTGGGGTGGGGGGGGGGGGCAGTAGTGCCATGTCTGCAGTGAAGTCCAGATCGCTAAGGGAAGCTTGTCAAAGTCCGTTTAATTCAATTTCTGATGGTTGAGTTAAGTCAAGTATCAACTTCACAGCACTCAAAAAATTCCCAAACACGCTCCGTCCTCATCTGCAACAGCCAGCGAAGAGTCCCAATACTAATGGTACCAGCAGCGGTCGGGTTATGTGTCCGTCTGGCCTTTCCTCGGAGTCCTGGGTGTCGGCCAGATCCTCTGTTCTCTCCAAGCCATGATGATATATATGTTCTCCTGTATTATACACACGATTCAAACGGGACCCAACCACATCTGTCTTATCATGCACCAATACTCCACCCAGCGGTGCAGACCTAGACAATCTGTCCGTCTGCTCGTTTCCCACCACACCAGCATGTCCTGATTCTAGGGGTAGTTATTGTAGTATTCATAATCGAGTATTAAGTAAGAATAACAATGGTGACGAGAGACATTTCTTTTCTTACCGGGTTTCCCGGAAAATAAGACCTACCCCTATAATAATCCCTAGCACTATTTTAGGATGCTTTTAATATAAGACCTATCCCTAAAATAAGCCCTAGTTAAGATCGTCAGGTGGAATGAGAGACTTGTTGCCGAATGGCCAGTCGGAGTACAGACGCCACTGGTACGCACTTGATAATGAACGTAGTGGTTCATAACTCACTCGTCACTCGTCTTACATAAAGTTACCAATGCACTACGAGCAGGCTACATGAAATGCTCATTTAAGGAAAGCTTTATTGGTTGACATGAGAGATTGGGACCAATGGTTCTACAGGAAATAGAGTCGCTAGAAATTCAGGCCGGAATTCGGGATTTGGAAAGTTATAACGATGTTCCAGAAGAAGATGACATGACTGTATTTGAATAAATGCATAATTTTGTACATGAATAAATGTAGATTTTTGTATCTGAAAGATATAAGACATGCCCCGAAAATAAACCCTAGTGCATTTTTTAAAAGCTATAATTAATATACGACCCGGTCTTATTTTTCAGAAATCACGGTATTTTGAACATTCTATGGGAATGTAGATTACAGGACGTTGCAATAACCTCAAATTGATTTTCTTGACAACGTTACTTGCAGTAGTTTGCCATTGCTTTCTTAACGAGAACTCACGGTTTAAGTCAACTTAATGTCGGTGTAGGGATTGAACCCTTTACACCACGTTTAGCACACCGAAAGTTTAAGAGCGAGCCATCTTATCTTTCACACACGAAGACCCTCATTGCGTGTCTTTCTGTTGCCTGTATTCATTCAGTAAATATTTGTAGAAACTCCCCAGAGAACCCCCGGAAGGTAAAGGGCTGAAGCATTCCTGGAAGGAGTCTGTTCTGACGATCAGAAACCCCCATGTCGTGCTTGCTCCGCGATGGAATTTTTATCAAACCATCCTCTCTTCTTCAGCGTTCCGAGCCATTGAGGTTCTTTGCTGCAGATACAATCCGTCTCCATTCGTCTCTCTGGTTGACCTTCTCTTGCCAGTCTTTATCAAATCATAGTAAGATAAATATCTGCCCCATTTTCTATTCAAGCATTCCTAGAGATTCTGTCTGACTCTTTTTCTGTTCAACTAAACAACCAGAAACTATACTTGCCAAAACAATACAAAACAGCAATAAAGCAATCCCAGGATTCCATTGCCGCTTCTCACAAAATCAATACGCGTTTCGCTAACGAGGGACGAGTGACTGCAGGTGAAGCCGCTCTGATATTGTCGTAATTTCATTAATGACGATATGTTTTCTTACGCCAGAAGGAGAACTACCATACCTCCTCATCTCTCCCGCCTCAACCATGGCGGGGGTATAATTTCTGTGTGAAATAAGGAGGGTATGGATTACGTTAAAAATTATTCCCGTATTACGGTAATTACCTGAACTTTGATATTCTGGGAGAATAGGAAGCTTACTGCCAAAACAAAAGTCCTTGTCTATCAAGCCAGTGTCCTTAGTACTCTATGGCAGTGAAGCCTGGTCAACTTACCCACACCAAAAAAAACGGTTAAACAGCTTTCATATGCGGTGTCTACGAAGAATACTTGATATTAAGTGGCAAGACAAAATCACAAATACTGACGTATTGGAAAGATTCAGGTTGTGTGACGGTGTATTCCATGCTCAGTCTTCGTAGACTTAGATGGATAACACACGTTAGGAGGATGATGCTGGTAGAATACCAAAGGACATCGTTTTTGGTGAATTACAGATGGGTAAGAGATTTCGGCAGGCTTGTCCATGGGACACATTTTTCAGTCCCATTCCCATCTCATCCCATGGTAATTTATGCTTGTCCCATCCCATCCCATCCCATGGGATTCCCATGGTAATATTAATATGGAATACAGTTCAAATAAAATTATGAAAGTTATGAAAGTTTAGGTTTAGTGTCTACTGAATATGACTATATGTACAAAAAGACATGTAAAACAGCAGAATTTATTAATTTTAATATTCAAGAGTATTTTATTAAAGCAGTGTTTAAGTCTAAATACAGGTATGACAATTCAGTGTCATTCTGACACTCTCATTCTGTTTCTGAGTCACTCTACTCATTCAGCACATCAATTTCCTGCTGATCGACTGTTTCTAATAATTCAGTTAATCCAGGTAATCCCTGAACCATTTCCACAATTTTCATCTTACATGCAAATCTGATATACACAGAGTTTATAACGAGAGCTGGTAACATCCGTTTTCGTAACTTACTCAACAACAATCCAGCTGCACTAAATAAGCGCTCTACTGCTGCTGAGAACACTGGTATGGCCAAAACAATTTTCGCACTTGCGTTTAGCAGTGGAAACCTATATTCATTTTTCCAATAATTTAATGGCTGTGAAGTTGGTTGCCGTAATTTTTGAAACATGGTGACGTCATCCTCAAGGCATTTGTTTCTGGGGTCATCAAGCTTAAGTGCTTTGTTTGGTGGAGGATCAAAACATAAGTCAAAATGACTTTTCGGCTTTTGTTCTACAATTCCTGCTACTTCACAGCAACAATGGCTGACTAGCAGCCCGCATGCGCGCATTTATTTATTTATCCGGTGTCTCACCACGAGATAAAGAATTGATGCAAATATATAAAGAAAAAAGAAGGATTAAAAGGCTTTAAGAAAGGTAAATAAAAAAAAAACATGAAGGGTAGCTCTGACGTAGATCAAGTTGCTATGACATGGCTACTGTCCCATGTGTCCCATGGGAAATACAAATGTGTGCTGTCCCATCCCATCCCATGGGACGTTTCCCATGGGATTCCCATGGGAATCCCATGGGAATCCCATCCCATGGACATCCCTGATTTCAGGGTCGGCCTCTACTGCGATATAAAGATGTGTGTAAGCGGGACATGATTGATACAGGCATTGATAATGCACATTCGGAGCAAGTCGCCGCTGAACGTGTTGCATGGATGGCAAATACCAGAAATTGAATCAAGACAAAGGAGAAAATGATTGCAGATAAGTCAGACACCGAGCGTGTGAGACATGAGATGGTGCATGCTGGTGGAAATGACCATGTGTTCACATACATCCACTGTGGGCGAACATCTACAGCGCGAATTTGCCTTAATAGTCACATACACTGCCGCTATGGGTTGTAGTTATTATACCTTTATGAAGCACAATGTAACAAACTATCGTCTGCAAGACGGCAAGGTGCCAATGATGAATGATATGCTGACACTTGTGCTGACATACACATTATAGTTTTGTGTAGATGGTACAGTAGACAGTAATACCTGCTTTCTCTTAGCGCTGAATGTTGGGCGGCGCTAACCAATCCCGACACCCCACATTGTACCACCGGCTTCCGATGGAGGAGCGCAATTCGGAGGGTACAAGCCTTAATCTAGTGCGAGCAAATGCAACCTAAAGACTAAATGCCATGGCAGGACAAACCAGGCTTTACACCTTGGTGGACAACTGGTCTGGGATCGAAGCTTCAACAGGCGGGCGGACAGTTAAAGCATTGCTTGTGCTGATCCGGCAGCTTCTGCACCTTGTCTTGTTCCAGACGTATTGGTGTTACCTTTCCTCTGGGGTACACTTGGCATGTTGAGAGAGAGAGAGAGAGAGAGAGAGAGAGCGAGAGAGAGAGAGAGAGAGAGAGAGAGAGAGAGAGAGAGAGATCACACTGCATGGCAACATATGGTCTCTATCATTCAGCCCAGGTTTTGTGCTATGGAGAGGTATAACATTCGCTACCGCCATGGGTTGTAGTACTTATACCTTGTTAGAAACACAATGTACCGCCTGTCGAGACAATAAGGTACCAGTGAGTGCAGTGATATGATGACAACACAGAATTAGTATCAACAATACAAATCTGAATAGATATGTAAAGTCAGTCCATTCGTACAAAAAAAAAAAAAATTATATTTCAGTGTAATGAAAGCACAAATAGTGACAACCGATCAAATAAATATGTCAGCAGATATTAATCATCACCCCTCCACTTGTCTCGTCATGCGTAGTGGGGAGATATAGTTTACTCTCCCGTCCGACGGGTGGTACTAGATAGTGTAATTCCCTGTGATTGTACAAAATCTTTGATGTCACCACTCTATTTTTTTTTTCTCGGACTTACTCTTTCTCTGATGTAAGATCTTCTGTGATATAGGGCTGTGCTGATAGTTGAGGGTGTTGTAATTTGGGTATGTAAAAATTCATGAATTTCTGGAATTGATAATTATTAAGGGAGGTTAATGGAGAAGAAGGGGAGAGGATCATCACAACGTGGAAGGGTTCAGTATGTGATATATATGTTACGTATGGCAGTAACAGAGGCATGGTATCTCGGTCCCCAACATGGCGGTTAGGCATTGAACCTGTTAACTCCTATGGCGTGTTTATGCTTGTGGCATTTGCGGTTTGCATTCTCATTTTCCTCATGTTAGACTGATAGTACATGGTTCCGTCGCCCTGCTACTGAGTGAGTGTGTGGCGCGATACTGTGCGCTGTGAGATTCGTGTGGAATGCTTTTACATATGTCCGTTGTTGTTTGCACAGTGAAGTGCATGTTCGGAACAATGGCCGACCGTCGCTGAATTGATTGGTTTGCCTTTTTAGTTCACGAGTGCATTTTTCAAGAGACCTAGTCGTCGCTGGAGCTACGGATTTCGTGCTTTGGGCGGCACTTTCGGCGGGTCGCCCTGCGGAAAGAGATCGAGCATTGTGGGATAAAACCCGGATGAATGAAGTCTTTCTTGTGACTGCCGATGAACGGTATTTTTCGTGGAGGACTTTTGTTTTCATTCTGGCGGCGGCATTATGCACAGTATACCTCTCCGGGCTATTGGCTTGCCGAGACTCCTGTCTGTTCCACTTTTCACATTGGGCAGTGAGGAACATTGTGTGTGATATTCACTGGCACAGGAACGGAGCATAATGAGGACGACGCGTTGCCGTGAAGTTGGAACCGCGATTAACTAACTAAGAGGCATGGTATCTGGATCTTGTTACTAGTGACATTTTGAAAGACTTATAGGGGACAACTGAAACTCACAGCTTCATAACTCCTCGACACACTGAGTCGATGGTCCGAAACCAGACGTGGTCGATTTGGAAGCAGGCTGGTTTGCATGTTGATTGCGATGGTATGAGACGTCAGTCGTTCAGACAGGATTGGCGAACTACTGGATGTAAAGTGGTCTTGCAAATCACAATCAATATAATCATCATCATAAAGTGCTTGCCGACAGGCGTAGGTGATCATGCTTCTCCACAAATAGCGTTTTTCAACGGTGAGGTACAATTCATTTGTTGACTCCCTTCCGTACAATGGCACAAGGTTGTCCAGAATTGTCTCTCGCTGTCTTCTTCTATCTCTCTTTCTATAAATCTTTCAGATTGTCTCAACCTGTTCCAGTTTTTGTCTTCTCCTAACGTGACTAAAAAAATTATAACTGCCTCCTTCTGATATTTGTTATTTAAAAAATATCATTTACAGGATGTAGCAGTCAACCCCAGCATTTTTGGCTGGTCGTGATTTCTTGACAAGTTTACGTTCAGTAGTTTGCATTGCTTTCTGAACGACCGGCATCCATACCATTTCATTAAAAAAAACTAACGTACGGCGGTCTGCTGCCAAATCGCCTGCAACTGTGTTTCGAACGCGGTATGCGGGATTACGAACTGCGTCAGTAACTCCTTCGCCACGTAGCCGACTCTTTGCAACTTAGCCTCCTTCAAATTTCCAGATTATTCTGGTTAACAGAAAATCACATACAGCCAACACATGTTTGGGTTGATTGCAACGTCCCGTAAAGTACATGCAACTAACTTTAACCGTTCTTCTCACAGAATTAACCATCTCATTCAATTATAATATATCATTTATGAAAGTAATAGCTTTGGAAATGCGCCATTTTGCCGTCTTGACACACGATAGTTTGTTATACAGTACTGCAAGAAAGGCGTAATAACAACAACCCAATGGCGGCAGCAAA
The DNA here is from genome assembly GCA_014155875.1 of Cepaea nemoralis. NCBI lineage: Eukaryota > Metazoa > Mollusca > Gastropoda > Stylommatophora > Helicidae > Cepaea > Cepaea nemoralis. Next base: position 179,278 of record JACEFZ010020907.1, on the reverse strand, counting down.
TGTAACTGATCCGACCTATTCCCGCGGTAAATGTTTGTCATCAGTGGATGTAATGAACACAAAGTTAAGTTGAGTTCAGTTCAGAAACGACATCATTGCATTCATGGCATTCCAACATGCGCTCCGTTCCCACGTTCAACAGCCAGCGAAGAGTCATACTGCTGATGGTTCCAACTGTCATCTGATTGAAGTTCTCCTGGTCTTCCCTCTCAGTGTTGAGGTTCGTCCAGATACCCCGCCATAACATTCTCCCCTCATACGGGTGCTCTTTCTGTTCCACCGCTGTCTCCACTTGGTCACACAGGCTCCCGAAATGTCAGAGAGATCGCCTATATTCATCAGCCAGGACTTGATACTCTACGGTGTGCCTTGACGTCTGGTCCATGACTGAAAGCTGCATCAGAATGCTAGTGCACCTTGTGAACGTTTGCTGTGCATGCTACACCTGTTACCTGGAAGTTCTGCTTAGGGGTGGTGAGGAACATGCATGAACTAACTGGGTCGGGGTTGGGGGGGGGGAGATTATATGGTTAAGACGCCTGACTCTTGCTCTTAATTGTGAGTTCAGTTGCGAACTCCCATCATTCGTTCACGATTTTATCGTACACTCCTGGACTGGTCGTCGTTGGAACTACCGAGTTCACGTCTGTGAGAGGTTTTGGGCTTGCCGCTCTGCAAAAAGACTCCGAGCTATATGGGATAAAACTAGTTGTATCCACGAGCTTCACATTGGTGATTCTGTCACGCCATTTTATTCCTTCAATTCTGCGCACTCACCAATTAATGTAGTTTGTAATTTCTTTGTGATCGTTCCCTTGTTCTCCATGGTTCTGAATCATACATCATTGCTGATTTCTGTTCTCATGGTGTGACCAAAACAGTGCTGACTGCCTCATTCTGTTTGTAATAACGAAAACCTTTCCCATTTAATAAAATAAATACCACAGGGTGCCGGTTTCTATTTTCTAAACTGTTTATTTCTCAATAAAATTTTAATAACATCAAAACGTAGCTCAGGGCATTGAATGTTTAATGCTACAATCAGTTTGCCATATTCGGTAGCTCCAATCTGATCAACAGTTTTAAAACATAGAACTGGGAAAAGGAGGGTCCCACATTGACAACCTGGTAGTTCTAACTGTCAGCAGTGACGTTTGGTTCAACCTCTCGCTGCATGTCTTTGCAACTTCTGCCCTCTATCGGATCTGGTGAGGCCGGAGAAGTAGAATTCAATTGCTGCCGTTTCTCGCGGTGTGGAATTATGTCGTTGTTGTGTGTTTTGTGGGACAGCAAGGTGAATATTGTATGAAGGCGCTATCGACCGCTGGCTGTTCCCGGAGATATTTGGTTTATGGAGTTGCTTTCTTTAAACAGCGTTAATATTAAATGGTCTCAGTGTGGTTGCTGTTGTGAGCTAATGCCTCAAGGAACAGATTAAACAAGTAAACAAGGCATCTTGCTATTTGTATATTTCTTCTTCTTCTTCTTCTTCTTCTTCTTCTTCTTCTTCTTCTTCTTCTTCTTCTTCTTCTTCTTCTTCTTCTTCTTCTTCTTCCCTTTTTCCCCAATGGGTGCATAGGTCTTCAACCAAATCACAGCAAGCCGTCCTGTTGTTTGCTATCTCCCGCTGCTCCCTCCGTGTTCTCCCAGTATTATTCATCTCCGTCTCTTATTCTTGTCATCGTATTTTTAGGTCTCCCGCGGTTTCGTTTGCTTTGTGGGCTCCAGACAACAGAGTATCTACTTATATTATCCTCGGATTTTCTCCGTCTGTGTCCTTTCAATCCTCAACGTCTTTTCCCCACGTCTTGATTCAGTGGAATTTCTTGAGTTCTCATGTGTATATTACTAGTATTTTCTTCCCACTGGCTGGTATAAAACGTAACGAGCACAAAAAAACGCACTCCGTTGCTTCTGAGATAATTATTTTTATGTGTATTTGCCATGAGACTACGACCTCCAGTATGAGAATGGAGGTGGAAGCAGTCACAGCGGCATTCCGTTGGTTAGAGGAGACTACTCCAACACACATTGTATTCATTACAGACTCAAGGATTACGTCCTCGCCCTGTGTCCAGGGCAACAGGTCCCTTCGGGGTCCTGGCTAACGTAGTAGAATCGCTGATTCTTCCGAAGTCGGAGAGTATATGCCTACACGGCGAGGAACCACCAGTCTGCACACCAATAAGCCAGACATGGGATAACGGATACTCACGCAAACCTCAGGTCCGGTATGACATCACACTGATGTTGGACAACAGGATGTCTTCATCCGACATACAGGACTTCACGCTGGAGTTCACAGTCAGTGAACGCAAGCAAGCAAGCGTATACGGATGAATAGACAGCATCCTCTTAGAATAGATAAGCACCCCTGCAAATATTATGCATTCCTGCAGATGCGCATACCACAGATACAAACACACACCACAGATACGCATACCACAGATACAAACACACACCACAGATACGCATACCACAGATACAAACACACACCACAGATACGCATACCACAGATACAAACACACACCACAGATACGCATACCACAGATACAAACACACACCACAGATACGCATACCACAGATACAAACACACACCACAGATACGCATACCACAGATACAAACACACACCACAGATACGCATACCACAGATACAAACACACACCACAGATACGCATACCACAGATACAAACACACACCACAGATACGCATACCACAGATACAAACACACACCACAGATACGCATACCACAGATACAAACACACACCACAGATACGCATACCACAGATACAAACACACACCACAGATACGCATACCACAGATACAAACACACACCTCAGATACGCATACCGCAGCTACACACCTCACATACGCACGCCGTAGATAAGCAAACCATAGATATGCATATCACAGAACGCACCTCGCAGATACGCACACCACAGATACACACACCGGCTATCTGCACCACGCAAATACGCACCCCGCATATATAAACACCATCTGCTTGCTCTTGTCACGTATTTGTACTTACAGCCTATGATATTTCATCAATCCATCCTTTGCTGTCGTGACTTCTTGCTCTGGTCTCCTCGACCTGTCGCTGACACACGCATGATACCTCTCCATGCATGCCAGACGCCAGTGTGTCACCAAGGTCCATGCGTTAAGCACAGCATTGTAACAATGTTACCTTCTATACATGTCCTAATAGGCATCTTAAGAGGGTTTGCGTGATCATAACTACCACATCTCGTAGAAAACTTGGTTGCAGAATCCAACCAATCATGACATTTTCAAAGGGTTTGCCGTGAGCTAAGATTACGCTAAATTAGGAGATGAGACAGAAGGGGAGGAGGATGAGGAAGCGAACGAGCGCAAAATAATAATAATAATGATAAAACGAAAACTGTTAGCCTATTCTGGTTAAGTGAGTAAAGTAAATGTGAAATAATTAATCGTAAAAACTCCGCCGCGGAGCAAACATGGAAGGGGTGCTTCTGGTAGTCAGAAGCTTACCCCATTCCCCAAGTATTTCAGACCTTTAACCTCTTAATACTCTCTGGGGGCAGCAAAACAGATTGCACACAATACAGAGGCATTTCACTGTTGAGTCATACTGGGAAAATATTTTGTAAAATTCTTGAGAACAGATTACGAACAACTATAGAACCCCAGCTAATGTGAAACACAACTTGGATTTAGGAAAAACAAAGGATGCACAGATGCCATTTTTGCTCTTAGACAACTTATAGAAAAATCAATCGAATTCAATGAAACACTCTACTTAGCCTTTGTCGACCAATAAAAGGCATTTGATAGAGTAGATAGAAACAAGCTGTGGGAAATCCTTAAACAATATGGAGTGAGTACACATCTAACAAACCTATGTAGAAGCTTATGCAACATCAGTGAATGCATAGTGAGGGCAACTGGAGGACACTCAAAACCCTCACCATAAGATCTGGAGTATGACAAGGTTGTGTCCTGTCCCCTCTCTTGTTTATAACATATATAGACAACATATGTAAAGAAACCAGCCAAACAGAGACAGCAGGAATATCGCATGACAAGAACACAGAAGAAGAAACATCTGCAAATCTAACCATTAAAGAACTCCTGTTTGCGGACGACCAAGCACTAATAGCAAAATCAGTCTAAACGAAATGTGTAGGTAATATAACATGAAAATTAGCACAAGCAAAACAGAGATAATGACTATGACTAAAAAAGAAACCAAAACAAAACAATTCACCTAAAAGAACATCCCGTGAAACAAGATATTATAGGAAGTATAATATCATCAAATGGCAGATCAGAAGAAGAGATCGAAAATAGATGCAATAAGGCACACCAACTCATTGGACAAATGGCACAATACTAAAGAACAAACATGTATCAATAACTACTAAGAAAGCCCTTTACAACACAATCTTCCTACCAACTCTATGCTACCAATGCCAAACCTGGACAATGACAGAAAAAGAGAACAGAAAAATCACAACAACAGAAATGAGAAGAATACTCAACGTATCAAGAAGAGATAAGATCAGAAATGAATAAATCGGGACTAAAGTGAGGGTTATAGCAGCACTAGATTTTATTAGAAAGCAGCAAGTCAAATGGTTTGGCCATGCAAGTAGGTTATCATTCAACAGCATACCACAACAAGCAATGATGTACAGACCAGTTGGAAACAGAGAAAAAGGCCGACCACGTAAACGTTGGACGGAGGGAATAGCAGAGTCCATGGGAATATCGATACATGAAGCCCATAATCGGGCACTCTCACGATGTTTAAACTTCACCTCGACACCACAAGGTACAGGAGGAACATGATGGGTATGAGATGAGACTCTCTGGGGCGGTGCCCGTCCGGGTCATGACTCCGGGCGTCTTACCCCTGCCGTGGAGACGTTCGGTCACAATTGTTATTCCTGTTGTTATGCTTGCCCCTTCGCTGTAACCATGTCCACTCTCAAGCCCACCCTCCCTTGGTGAGGACAGCCCGTGCAGCCTGTGCTTGCCCCTTAGCACGTGTGGTCGTGGTGAGCCAGCTTCATCCCCCGCCACGGCCTCTATTACCTCCATTCGTCTCCGTTGCCGTGTTCCTAATAACAACACGAATAACAACAATATGAGAACTTTTCGCCAATTCAGGATAAGAGAGTAAAGCAAACGTGGAATAATAATAACACCAATAATAATAATAATAATAATAATAATAATAATAATAATAATAATAATAATAATAATAATAATAATAATAATACGAGAAATGTTAGCCTATTCAGGATAAGTGATTAAAGTGAATGTCAAATAAATGTTGGGATAATCTTTTTCTTCGCCATGCTTAACGCGCAAAAGTGAATCACAAATCGCGCTTATCAACTAAAAGCTGATCATATGTGAAGTATTTGGTCTGTAACCTCGTGTTTGGTAGCTTGGAGCCAAATTTTATCCAGACATTGTTCGTTTCAGAGACATCCTATTTCAACAGTTTTTGAAACCACACTGAACTAACCTAATATTTGATGTTTCTAATGGTTCTTTGATTTTTCATTTGTAGCTTGTATGTCTCTGTCTAACTGTCAGTGTGTTTTCAAAGTTTGGTTTGCATAGTGCGCTAGAAGCAATGAGCAATTATATTACTTCTTTCTGTCTTCTACCTAACTACCTATCTTCGCACACGCAGAATCCAGAAAGAGAACCAGGCAACTAAGCATACGGACATGCATGTGCGTACACACGGTATAGTTATATTAAGCTGGCAGATATGCAGAGACACTATTCCAGGTTAGACTGCAGTTAGCTAAACGACCGTGGCTAGATCTTGAGATTTAAAAAGGTTCTTTGCATATCCTTTACAGGACGTCGCAGTTAACCCCAGAATTTGTGGCAGTTGGAGATTTCTTGTCCAGGTTACATTCAGTAGTTTGCCATTGCTTTCTTAACGAGCGGTACTCATACCATTGTATGAAAGCCAACACAAGGCAGTGGGCTTTCCACCGTGTTTCGAACGAGGTATGTGGAATTATCAATTGCGTCAGTAACCCCTCCGCCACTGTGCCGGTTGAATTGCACATTACATCAGTGAAATTGCTTTCATTTGCGGTTGATTTTCACATTACATCAGTGAAATTGCTTTCATTTGCGGTTGATATTCACATGACATCAGTGAAATTGCTTTCATTTGCGGTTGATTTTCATATTACATCAGTGAAATTGCTTTCATTTGCGGTTGATTTTCACATGACATCAGTGAAATTGCTTTCATTTACGGTTGATTTTCACATGACATCAGTGAAATTGCTTTCATTTGCGGTTGATTTTCACATGACATCAGTGAAATTGCTTTCATTTGCGGTTGATTTTCACATGACATCAGTGAAATTGCTTTCATTTGCGGTTGATTTTCACATGACATCAGTGAAATTGCTTTCATTTGCCGTTGATTCCTACATGACATCAGTGAAATTGCTTTCATGTGCGGTTGATTTTCACAGGACATCAGTGAAATTGCTTTCATTTGCGGTTGATTTTCACATGACATCAGTGGAATTGCTTTCATTTGCGGTTGATTTTCACATGACATCAGTGAAATTGCTTTCATTTGCGGTTGATTTTCACATGACATCAGTGAAATTGCTTTCATTTGCCGTTGATTCCTACATGACATCAGTGAAATTGCTTTCATTTGCGGTTGATTTTCACATGACATCAGTGAAATTGCTTTCATTTGCGGTTGATTTTCACATGACATCAGTGAAATTGCTTTCATTTGCGGTTGATTTTCACATGACATCAGTGAAATTGCTTTCATTTGCGGTTGATTTTCACATTACATCAGTAAAATTGCTTTCATTTACGGTTGATTTCTACATGACATCAGTGAAATTGCTTTCATTTGCGGTTGATTTGCACATGAGGTCAGTGAAATTGCTTTCATTTGCGGTTGATTTTCACATGACGTCAGTGAAATTGCTTTCATTTGCGGTTGATTTTCACATGACATCAGTGAAATTGCTTTCATTTGCGGTTGATTTTCACATGACATCAGTGAAATTGCTTTCATTTGCGGTTGATTTTCACATTACATCAATGAAATTGCTTTCATTTGCGGTTGATTTTCACATTACATCAGTGAAATTGCTTTTATTTGCGGGGAGCGGTCAGAAATATATAAGTCTATGCATGCCTGTTTTTAAAAATGCAGTGGTTCATCTTGTACTAACTTCTCTAGCCTTTCCCCCTATGGTTCTCTGTTTGGTATATTTTTCGTGACTTAGTATGTGACCAAACCATGCGAGAGTGTGCTTTTGTTTTCTTTTTTGCTTTTTGATTATTTTGAAAATTAATTTATCTTTTTGCTTTAGCGTATTTTGTGTGAATTCTGCAGTATGTACCTGACGAGATGCAGCGAAATATGTAAGGCAATAAATCGCGCAATCTGTTATTTGTGTCTTCATAACATTTCTTGTATAAATTCCGCCCTTTTCCCTCGAAATGTTGAGTGTTTCTGTTATTATTACTTTAATGCATACAGCCCCAACTATGAGCATAAGATAAAATGCCTCCGAAGATAGCTTAATGTGGCAAGATGATGCAGGATAAGCTACAATAACAACAGGAAGCAAGTGGGCAAACTGACATTAATGGATATTTTAGAGAGACAGCGAGTCAGACGGCTTGGCCATCTAACCAGATTACCTGGAAACAGCATACCGCAAACAGCATTGACAGTAACATACAGCGGAAACAGAGCAAGGGGCAGACTTGACGTGATACATTGCCAAAGTGTCTGAGGCGACGAACTTATCGTGGTTACAATTCATATAATGGACTTGTCCAGCGAGCGTCTTAGTCTGTCCCTAAAGGCATTACAATGACAGTTGAAAGAAGACGAAACAGGAGAAGTTCCCGATTACTTTTCTTAATCTGACAATGATGGGCAGAAGGAGGAGAGCAAGAAGGAGGGTGAGTATAAGAGGACACAGAAAAGAGAGGAGGAGGAGAGGAAGGATAAAAGAAGAAGAGGTATGCGGAGAGGAAGAAGAATGAAGAGAAAGGGCGAGGAGGAGGAAAAAGAAGAAGCATAACACGAAACACAAGAAGCAGACGAAAATCCCCCCAAACAATGTCGCTTAAAAGTCGATAGGGTCGACTTCACTGCACCGGGTTTTATCCCATGTAGCTCGGTCTCTTTCCGCAGCTCGGAATGCGCCGCACAAAGCACGAACTCCGTAGCGCTAGCGACGACCCTACAAGAGTCTCCGAAAAACTGTCACTCGTGAACCGAAGGACGGTGCCCTATACAATAAGGGCCTATACAATAACACTATACAATAACACTAGTACAATAACACTATACAATAACAATGTACAATAACACTGTACAATAACAATAAAAAAAATATAGAGCATCTGTTGGGCATTTTCCCCAGGACATGCTGGTGTGGTGAGAGACGAAAATCAAGAGAAGCAAGAAGAAAATAACTAGAGGATGAGGAAAAGTTTTCATATTTTAAAACATTTATAAGAAGAAAATGATGATGATAATGATGATGGGGAAAATAAGATTTAGAAGCAAATGAAGAAGATGGTAATTATGCTAATGATGATGAAGAAAAGAGAAGAAGACAACGACGAAGAAGACGAAGACGAAAAGAGGAGGGCGGCAACGAACATGAAGAAGAAGAAGAAGAAGAAGAAGAAGAAGAAGAAGAAGAAGAAGAAGAAGAAGAAGAAGAAGAAGAAGAAGAAGAAGAAGAAGAAGAAGACGGTAATGATAAAAACGAGAAACAGAGGCAGAAAGAGAAGAAGGCACAAAGTCACTAGATTTGAGTTGAGTTGAGTTGAGTCAAGAACCGACATGACAGCACTCGGAGTACTCCGTCCTCATCTGCAACAGCCAGCGAAGAGTCCCAATACTAATGGTACTAGTAGCAGTCTGATTGCATGTCCGTCTGGTCTTTCCTCGGAGTTTTGAGTCTCGGCCAGATCCCCTGGTCACTCCCTGCAGCACTATTCTCTCCAAGCCGTGATGATCTATCAGTTCTCCTGCACTATACACTCGATTCCACAGAACCCCGACCACATCTGCCTTATCATGCACCAATACCCCACCCAGTGGTGCCGATCCAGCCAATCTGTCCGCCTGCTCGTTTCCCACCACACAACATGTCCTGGGGAAAATGTCCAACAGAAGCTCTTTATTTCTGATTGTTATTGTATGTATAGTGTTATTGTTTAGTGTTATTGTATAGTGTGACTGTATAGGCCCTCAACCAACTTACACCAATCCAAACCCTCCTGTCTTTAGCTATCCCATGCAGCTCTGTTATTGCCGTCTCCATATTATTCATGTGTCTGTTAACTTCTATTTTCACGCGGTTTTAGGGATTTGAGAAATTATGGACTAATAGTTCCATGAGGGTGATCTGTTGATTGACTAACTTAAATATTGAGCACAACCCACTACTGGCAACGCTGATCGTATTCTGGTTTGAAACTAAGGACTATCCACGTCAATATGGAAGTCCATATTGACGCTGGATAGGTATTAGGTTCATACCAGAATACGATCAGCGTTGCCAGTAGTGGGTTGTGCTCAATATTTAAATTTCAAATCCCGAAACAACCAAATAAATCGATTGACTAATTATCTAATTAACTAACTACCTAACATTGCGACTAACTGGCTAATTAACTAATTAGCTAGCTAATTAACTAACAAGCTATCTAATTAACTAATTAACTAACTAACTAGCTAACTAACTAATGTGCTAATTAATTAGCTTGCTTTCTAACTAACTAGCTAACAAACTAGCTAACTAACTAGCTAACTAGCCAACTAACTAACTAACTAACTAGCTAATTAATTAACTATTTAACATTCTAATTAACTAGCTAGCTAATTAACTAGCTAGCTAACTAACTATCTAACTAGCTAATTAACTAGCTATATATTTAATAGGCTAGCAAATTAACTAACTAGCTAGCTAATTAACTAACTAACTGTTTACCTAACTATATAATTAACTAACTAACCAGCTAGCTAGCTAATTAACTAAGTAACTAGCTAGCTAATTAACTAAGTAACTAGCTAGCTAATTAACTAAGTAACTAGCTAATAAACTAATTAAATAGTTAGCTAGCTAACTAACTAACTAGCAGATAACGAACGAACGAACTTTATTCACACAGGGTTTAGAATTAGGCATTGCGGCTTGTTGTGACGCAGAATTTTAAGTCTGACATTCTGCCCTTATCTGTCTGCCCTAACTACCAGATATCTACGCTGGAGCAAGCAAGCATCTCAGTACATGAAACAGACTCATCAACCCGTTTGGATCGATATTTGTACCTGCCAGCATCACAGGTGCTATGAATATTTCCTTGTGAATAGGTTCTCTTGTTTTCACATGTGACATGTGCAGCAGGTTGATCGGTCGGGTCTTTTTAATGTATGGCTCTGCATTTATTAATTTACTAGCTGACCCGGCCCGGCTTCGCCCAGGCCCTGGAGGGGATATATCTATCTATCAGTCTGTCTGCTTGTCTGTCTGTCTGTCTGGCTGGCTGACCCGGCCCGGCTTCACCCAGTCCCTGGTGGGGAGCATCTCATTTAATTCATATACGTAGTCATATAAGCTCTCCCGTTCCCGACTATCTGTTTGTCTGTCTATCTGTCTGTCTGTCTGTCCCGGCCCGGCTTCACCCAGTCCCTGGTGGGGAGCATCTCATTTAATTCATATACGTAGTCATATAAGCTCTCCCGTTCCCGACTATCTGTTTGTCTGTCTGTCTGTCTGTCTGTCCCGGCCCGGCTTCACCCAGTCCCTGGTGGGGAGCATCTAATTTAATTCATATACGTAGTCATATAAGCTCTCCCGTTCCCGACTGTCTGTCTGTCTATCTGTCTGTCTGACCCGGCCCGGCTTCACCCAGTCCCTGGTGGGGAGCATGTAATCTAATTCATATAAGTAGTCAAATAAGCTTCCGTTCCCGACTATCTGTCTATCTATCTGACCCGGCGTGGTTTCGCCCAGCTCCTGGCGCACAGTAACTTAAAAGAATGTCCTTCCACACACCATTCAATGAAAACTGTAGAAAAAGATGGGTTACAATGTTATGCATTATGCATTATTTTTATGAAAACTTTGAAAATTCCTTAAAGATTATATCATTATTTATTATAACTCATATGCCAGAAAATAACTATAGACAAAGAGTTTAACAATAGTGCAAGTAAGTCCAACAATATGACTATAAAGTATATAGAAATGTTATTAAAAGTTATGCCCCTTGAAATTACTTTTCTAGAGTGAAGTCCCCCTGCTATATAGACATTATATAATGAAAATGGAAAAGTAGATGTTATTAAATAAGTAGAAGATTTTACATTAAGAAATTATTATAGTCGGTTGCACAGGAATGAAAGGAAGACGTGTAGAAAATTTCATCTCAATCGGATGTACCGTTATCGAACGCATCCAATACCCACAAACCCACAAACAAACATACACTCTGTTTTATAGATATAGGTTAACGCCAGCATAATAGACACGCGTTGTTTGGTTAGTCGCTTGTTTAGTTGGTTAGTTGGTTGTTTCGTTGGTTGGCTGGTTGGTAGATTATTTTCTTGGTTGGTTGTTTGGTTGGTTGTTTAGTTGGTTGGTTGTTTCGTTGGTTGTTTAGATGGTTGGCTAGTTGGTAGTTTGTTTAGTTGATTGGTTGTTTGGTTGGTTGCTTAGTTGGTTGTTGTTTGGTTGGTTGTTTGTTAAGTTGGTTTGTTGGTTTGTTGTTTGTTTAGTTAGTTAGTTGGTTGCTTTGTTGATTGTTTAGTTGGTTGGCTGGTTGGTAGTTTGTGACGTCCGGTCACGGTGGAGGATAGGCAGTGAAACAGTTAAGGCCTCTGGATTGTTTATGCTCGTGGCCATCGTTTGCATTCGCATTTTCCTCATGTTGGACTGATAGTTTATGGTTACGTCGTCCTGCTACTGAGTTGAGTGCGTGGCGCGACGCTGTGAGCTGTGAATTTCGTGTGAAATACTTTTAAATCTGCCCAAGTTTGTGGAGCGTGAACTGCATGTTCAGAGCAATGGCAGCTGGCTGTGTCCCAGAATTGACCTGTTTTTTGTGCTTTATGCAGAAATGTGTGGCTGCAGGTCTTCTGGTTGACTGCCGCTTCCTTTGACGATGAACTGTGTTTCGTGAAGGACTCTTGTTTTGGCATTCTGACGACGGCATTATGTATAGTGAAATGTTGTGTTTTTTACATCTGTCCGAGGTGTTGTGGCGTGAACTGAATGCTCGGAAAATGGCGTAGCTGGCTAGAATACATCTAGAAACGGAACAACAACATCTAATAATACCTGCATGTATGGCGGCTTGTTGTGACGCAGAAGTGAATGGGTTTTTGCCTTGTTTTCTAATGACTGCCGATTCTATCGATGACAAACTGTATTTTCGTGGAGGACTTTTGTGTTGGCATTCAGGAAACAGCACTATTTACAGTTCTTCTTCTTCTTTCGTTCGCTTGAAATATGTCTATAACTGCAGTGCTGTCTCTTGTATGAATTGAACTGTCTTTTTCAGTTCACACAGCGGTCCATAGAGTTTATCTTCCACTGTCGTCTCTCTAGGCCAGAAGGTTTGCCTAGATATGTTATATTTTGGGCAGTCTTGGAGTATGTGCTCTGCTGTCTGCGACGCCAATCCACATGTACACATGGCTGTTTCACCAATCTTGAATTTTGTATACATGTGGTTGCGTAATCTATTGTGTCCCTGTTCTGAGGCGCAGAATAATGACTTGTTCTGGTCTGTCCATAACGTGGTAGTCATCTTGAGCAGGTTTTGGTGGCTTTCTGACTGATTTGATCATTCTTTTCTTTTGGTGGTATGTAACGGGCACATCAGGCTGTTCTTCTTTGGCTCCTTCCTTAGCCAATTGATCAGCTCTGTCGTTTCCGGGTACTCCACAGTGGGATGGTATCCACTGTATGGTGACCTTATGCTGACTGCTAAGTTCAGAAAGTAGTGTCCTTAGTACTGGCAATTTCCCAGACAGGAGCGCCTCGAGTACTGATTTTGCATCTGTCAATAGCACCACAGGTTGTGTACCATTGCTGGTATTTAGTAATTTCTCTGTTGCTATCTTGATTGCCTCAATTTCAGCATCGTAGTTATGGCAGTACTTTCCTGTCGGTACTCTAGCTGTGTCCCTAGTATTATTTGGGTATTCTATGTACACTCCCGCTCCTCCATTTCGAACAGCATTTTGTGCTGACCCATCTGTGTAGACTCGGATCCAGAGGTCCTGTGGGTATTCTTCATCAAAGAAGCTGAGAGTGGCTGTTCTGCGCTGCACACTGTTCTGATCTTCCTTGTCAAATATTCCTCTCACTTTTGTCTGGATTTGTAATGATAGTCTATGCTCATCTTTCCATGGAGTTCGCTCTGGAATAGTTGTTAGGGGGATACCAACTGTGGGCAGATCGGTGGTTTCTCTGCAGAGTCGTTTGGCCTGGTGGATAAAACTACTTCTTTTCAACCGCCCCATAGCTAGGTTTTCAAATCTGTTCTTCATAGGGTGGCCTGGCAAGCTGAGGAACTTTTCTGCTTGTATTAGCGTTTTCGTATCTCTGCGCTCACTCAGTGCTTGTGTCCTCCCCATCTTCTCCATTTCCACTATAGGGGTTGATCTCATCCCTCCTGTGGTGACTCTAAGTGCTTGATTTTGCACTTTGTCCAGCTCTTGTAGTGTGGTTTTTGATGCCGAACACCATGCAATTTGACCCGTATTCCAGGTGTGGTCGTATGCTCTGTTGATAAACTTTGCTAAGTATTTTCCCACTGGCTCCCCATGTGGTTCCACTTAGCTTTCTCAGGATGGCAATTTTCCTTCTGGCTTTTGCTACTGCTTTGTTGATGTGCTTTCTCCATGTCAGCCTGCCATCAAATGTTACTCCAAGGTATGTTGGTTACTTTATCTTCTCGTAGGGGTGTTCCATTTATCTGGATGGTCCCTGCCTTTTGTTTTGGAGAGAGAGGATAAATAGGGTGGTGCTGCACTTGTCAGTGTTTATGCTGACACACCATCTATTTTATTATTTACAGTGAAATGTTTTTTGTATTTTTTTACATTTGTTCGAGGTTGTTTTGTTGCGTGAACCACATTTCGGAGGAAGAATGCCGTGGCTGGCTAGAAAACATCTAGAAACAAAACAACAACATCTAGAAACATCGAGACTTTGTAGGTGAACAACTGGTTGGGAAAGTGACTGCCACTTCCATCAAGGATGAATGTTGCGTGGAGGACTTTTGTCGTGACATTCAGGTGGCGGCATTATGCACAGTTGCCCGAGCAGGCTGTTGTTTGTCGAGACTCCTGTCTTTTCCACTTTTCACATGGGGCAGAGAGGAACATTTTATGTGATATTCACTGGCACAGGAACGAAGCATAATGGGGACGACCCGTTGCTGTGATGTTGGAAACGCGACTGAACTGAACTGAAGTGAACTGTTGGTAGTTTGTTTAGTTGGTTGGTTGTTTGGTTGGTTGGTTGTTTGGTTGATTGACTGATTGTTGGATTGGGTGGTTGGTTTATTGGTTGGTCGGTTGGTGGATGGGTTTGTGGGTGGTTTGGTTGGTTGATTGGTTGATTGATTGTATTGCATTTCTCAGGGAGGCTTAGTTTAGCATTTAAGTCCGGTGCGTTGAAGGCTACGTCGCCTGGGCCGTGAATAGATCTTGCATCCATCGGAGTAAGGTTGGTGAAGCCACTGTCCGCCCACGGGGAGTGTATTCTAGAATCCCCCGTCCCTTCTCCTTTGCAACACTACAGGAACCAGCGGGGTGTGTTAAACCTGTGCTGGTACTTCATATCCCAAAAGAGGATCAGTGATCCTTGAAACGTTAGCCAGACTAGAGACCTAGAATGAGGACACGCCGCACCATGCAATGGTTCTTAACTAATGTTCAGTAAAGACGGACAATATATCTTCAAATGTGACCTTCTATTTGGTGAAGCTACCACTATATATTTGGACTGAAGGGTGATATATAGCCATACTAGTCATCGTGTTATTTGTTTCGTTTCGTGGTATCTTCCTAAATTTTAAAGCTCGATTAAAAGACATTTACATTACAATACTTGATCACGTGATTGTACGCCATGTTTGATCTAAACCTGCTTTTTGCTTGGCACTTAATCAGTTAAAGGTCTTCGCCAGTGCGATGTTTGGTCCGGGGCTGGCTGCACGCGCCTTGTGTTTCTTTCTTACCCAAGATGACATCCGATCTCTAACCCAATATCCTCGGTTTCGTTATTTTGTAGAATCCCACAGATTGATTCGTGCCCCACCATTCGCCACCCAAACTGGAGCCAAACCAAAGACAAGCGAGAAACTCCAAGACCAACCCAGCAACCCATTTTCAATGACGAATAAGTTAAAGGGGAAACCAGTCTTCAACCAGAGAGAGAGAGAGAGAGAGAGAGAGAGAGAGAGAGAGAGAGAGAGAGAGAGAGAGAGAGAGAGAGAAGAGAGAGAGAGAGAGAGAGAGAGAGAGAGAGAGAGAGAAAACCGACGAAAAATCGAGTGATTGGCAGCTCAGATCAGATTGTTCTCGGGCCGACCAAAAAACAAAGAAACAAAAGCAAGCAAACCAAAGGATGAGTCCTTATAAGGACTGCACCCTAGCAAAACAGACGAGCCAGAAGCCAACACTGAACAAGGAAACCACCAAAGGAGATGGGCACAAAGGATAACTCACCGACCAATTCCCCAGCTGACGTCACAGACACAAACGCTTACATAACCAGTCCGAGTTAGGACTCACTCGTAAGAGCGCACAGACAGAAACAGGATAAACCCCACAAAAACAACGGATCTCAACTCAACCAAGGCTGGAGAAGCAGGCTGAACGAGGCCGAATTTTGAAGTTTTGTTTTTGAATCAAGAAATCAAGCATGCAAGTTTGAAGCAACCGAGCAAGAGGTAGACAACGATGCAAGTGGAAAGATAACATCAAGAGATGGACGAACAGCAATCTGACAGAATATACAGTCAGGGCGAGAGACAGACAAGAGTTGGAGATCCATTGCAGCTAAGCTTCATTGTGGAAACGACACCCGATTTATATATTGACTTACACTGTGGACCTATCACAATTCTGTGGCTTCATTTACCTGTTTGAGAGTACTTTGTTCCGGTTTCATTGTGCTCCCGGATTAAAGAAACATTATAGAAAATTTACTTTGGAATTCTGTACAAATGAAAGAAAGACGGACGACGGCGAGCGGAATTGACCTGCCGTTATGTTATGTATGTTATGTTATATTATGTTATGTTATGTTATATTATGTTATGTTATCACGATCGACATCCGCGCACATTGAGTATTCCCATACCTGCTCAGTCCCCCGATGCAGCAGCCATCTCAGAGTATCTATACCTCCCTATTTTGATGACGAGTCTCTTGTAATGTCTCGTCTCTCGCTGTCAAAGGCGATATTGACGTGCGTATCCAGGCTTCACTCTCAACTCGTGTAATCGAACTGGCGTTAGAGACTCATCGTTATCGATCAGCTGAGTCTGTACTGCATAGACGACGTGGTCCCTATCCGTGTGTCTTCCGGCTTGTATTGGTGCATCGCCGTATCTTACAGTACATAGATCTTACCAACATCCTGGATTAGCTATTTGTGAGCATAATGCACTTGTTCTTATTCTTCTTCTTCTTCTTCTTCTTCTTCTTCTTCTTCTTCTTCTTCTTCTTCTTCTTCTTCTTCTTCTTCTTCTTCTTCTTCTTCTTCTTCCTCCTCCTCTTCCTCCTCCTCCTCCTCCTCCTCCTCCTCCGTTAATACCTCAGTGATTCTCAAGTCGTTATCTCTATCACGCAAAATCCCCTCATACTTTCCTAATTCTGATTGTACCTTATATTTCTTAACCACAGTTCACACTCCTGTCTCTAATTCTCTGTCCCGTGTCTTTTAATGTTTTATTTCAGTTCTTTTGCCAACACATTTTCTAGCTACCGTGTGTACACGTGTTCTCTAATGTGATCATAACCAACCTCAACATATTACTCCTTTGCCTCTTGGCTCACTGTAATTTGTCCAGTTCTCTCCATGAGTTCCACATTATGATTCTGTTACACCAGTTTAGTTCTTCAGTTTTGCGTTGTTACCAATTTATGTGTCTTTCTGGTCCATTAGTGAATGTTTTAATCGTTCTCCGGGCCTATGATCCATTCAGCAGTCGTGTACTGACGTCAGAGTTGAAAATAGTAATTTTCACAATTATCCTAGCTATACAAAAATGGAAGCAAAAGCGACACGAAAGAAAGCAATTCACTCCACTTTAAATTCCCTGGTCGAGTTTACGATAACTCCTGCCAGTTTAAATAATTATGTTAATTACCGGGTATTGATGTAGACTTAAAGAAGACTTGGAAATGAAATACGCAATTAAAAAATTCATTAGATAATAGAAACATTCAAATGCGTGCATCCAAATTAGATTCGAACCTTCCGCGTTCAAATAACGGCAGTAGAGGTCAGCATGGATAAGAGCGCTCGTTCTTCCAGTGTGCTGATGACAAGGTAGCGGTGTCAGACCCTACACCGATCAGTGGGGCTAAAATATTGACTTATCGTCCTCAACTTGAGGACGTATATTACAAGTACCTCAGAAGTCGGAGTGGGTTTACCTGATGGCGCAGTACACTGGTAATAGGGAAAGCTAGCCCACGCGCAAAAATCAGCCCAGTGAGGATTACGCTCAAGTTCAAAGCGAGCGAGCGAACGAAAATAAATAACGGCAGTGGTTCTATACTAACGTATAAATAATAAATAACGGCAGTGGTTCTATACTAACGTATAAATAATAAATAACGTCAGTGGTTCTATACTAACGTATAAATAATAAATAACGGCAGTGATTCTATACTAACGTATAACTTCAATGTCGGCTTCAAGGTAGTTCCAAATGAAAAGAAAATAAATACCTGGATTGCTTGGCCACATGGCATGATCAGAACAAGAACATGGACCTCATCCAAGACTGGAGGTGTGTTTACAGAGGGTTTAAATGCGTAAGATAGACTTCGTTGCACTGGAGCCATATGGTTCGGTCTCTTTCCGCAGGGTGGACTGCAAAAGTGTCGCACAAAGCACGAACTCTGCAGCTTCGGCGACAACACCCCCCCCCCCCTCCCCCCGGGTCTCCTAAAATATTACTCTTTAACCGAATAACGGAGTATGGAGTCGAACCCAAAGCCTGCCCTAGGCAGTCGGCTTAACATTTTCACCCTGGAGACCCTGGTGAATGTGTGAGATGGTGAACTACGACCGCCCATACTAATCGGCATGACTAATGATGATGAAGATGGTGATGATGATGATGATGATGATGATGATGATGATGATGATGATGGTGATGATGATGATGATGATGATGATGATGATGATGATGATGATGATATTAAGAAAGAACCTTCATATCTCAAAACGCTTTTCTTGGAATTATTAACATAATGACATACAGGATTGTCACAACCACAAGAACTCGCCTCTGTAGTCTGTTGTAATTCTTCCTCAGAGTGGGTCGTAATCGCAGCATCATCCGCAAAAAGCAACTCTCTGATTATTACCCTGCTAATTTTGGTCTTGGCCTTCAATCTCTGAGCATTATAGAGGCCACCATCTGAGCGTGAGTGAATGTATATACCGTCATCCTGATCACAAAAGGCATATTTCAGTAGAAGTGAAAAGTATATCCCAAAGAGGGTGGGGGTCTAGTACACAACCTTGCTTAGCTCCACTCTTGATTTCAAACTCTTCTGAAGTTGAGCCATCAAACTTGATTATACCCTTCATACCTGTGTGGAACGATTCCACAATGGACAGAAGAGTTGGTGGGCAGCCAATCTTCTTTAGTGCTTTGAACAGACCCTCACGACTGACCAAATCGAATGCCTTTGTGAGATCGATGAAGGCAATAAACAGTGGCTGATTTTGTTCCCGGCATTTTTCTTGCATCTGTCGCAATGAGAATATCATATCAATGGTAGACCGGTTCTGACGGAAGCCGCACTGTGATTCAGGGTAGACTTGATCTCCCAGGACTTGAAGTCTGCGCAGAACAATTCTGGCAAATACTTTCCCAACAATACACAGAAGTGAGATACACCTATAGTTGTTACAGTCGCTTCGATCGCCCTTGTTCTTGTACAGCGTTATGATGTTTGAATCTTTGAAATCCTGTGGGACTTGTCCTTCTCGCCAGCATAGCTCTATTAGCTGGTGGATCTGTATAGCGAGTGTGTCTTGCCCACTCCTGATCACCTCTATTGGAATCCTATCCTTACCTGGAGCCTTGCCAGATGCAAGCTCATTTATAGCACACTTACCTGCTGTTATGGTTGGAAGTGTGTCCAGGTGGTCAAGAGTTGGCAGGGCCTCTATGGCGTTGAGAGCATCATCCGCTAGCTTGGTCTCACTTGAGTAAAGCTCTAAATAGTGCTCGACCGATCTATCCATCTGCTGTTTCTTATCAGTGATGATTTCTCCAGTCAAGGTTTTCAGCGGTGCACTTCTTTTGATCATTGGACCACAGGCTTTCTTTATCCCTTCATACATGCTTCTGATATTTCCCTTATCACTTGCGATTTGAATGGACTCGCATAACTTGATCCAATAGTCGTTCGCACACTGCCTGGCAGCCTTTTGTACATCCTTCCTCGCTTGCTTCAGCTCACTCAGAGTGTTACGCGTTGGTCTTTCCTGGACCAAACATGGCACACAATCAAATGAACAAGTATTGTAATGTAAATGTCCATTTACTGAGGTTTGAAATTACAGAAGACATCACGAAACAAAACAAATAACACGAGACTCTAGTACGGCGATATATCGCCCTTCTGTCAAAATGAAAGATCGAATATAGAGATATAGTATCCTCCGGCAGTGACACAATTAAGGAGAATATTGAAAATATCGTTGGCAGAGAAGACAATAAGGCTAAGGCTTTCACAAGTGCAAGTGTTGGTAGATCACTTGTTCAAGCCCTAAGGAAAAATCAGTGAACTTTATGTGACACATCAAAATCAGCTGTGTAATCGAGAAATTAGCCTCGTTTGGGGAAATACAAGGCTAGAGAGTCACAGGAATATACATACAGATGCGTGTGGAAGGCTTAGACAGATGGGAGAGGAAGAATAATATTAACAATAACAACTGTAGCAAAATACTAGATAACAGAGGATCGGGGAGTCGTGATGCCATTGTCAGCTCCTGACACAGTAAAAGAGGAGAAAGAAGAACAAGAGAAGAACAGGAAGGAGGAGAAGAAGAAGAGGGAGAAGAATAGGAAAGAGAAGAAGACTTAAAAGAAGAAGAGGAAAGGAAAAGGAGGAGGAGAAGAGGAGGAGGAGAAGAGGAAGAAGAAAAGAGAGGAGGGGAAGAAAAATAAAAAAAACATAGAAGACAAAAAAGCAGAAGAGGAAGAAGAGTAGGAAGATCATGTATTAAAGAATGGGCATACTTGGTGGTAAGCTACTTTGAATTTGCGAACCTTTTTGTTCAGAGAAGCTAACATCCTATTCACCGCTACTGGATTCTAACTGCGATATATAGTCTATGATTATTTCAGATAATCATCTCCACGTGCCCTGCCGACTGTCGTAGGCGTTAATACACCTCTACGATTATAGTGCCACACAGCTGGTGTTCTAGATCAATTAATTTCACGATATTCCTGCTCTAGTCCGACTTTGTGTAGACACATGAAGGGTGTAGCATAGGTGGGAGCGCAAGCGCAATTGAAATACCACTACTTTTATCGTTTCTTTACTTATTCAGCCAGTCGGTGGAGATTTGCCCACAACAGACGAGCAATATCTCCGGCGGGCCTATTCTCGCTGGTCGCGAGATTCGCACAGTGGAAGGATGGGAGATTTGCTCGCAACAGACGAGCAATATATCTCCGGTGGGCCTATTTCCGGTGGTCGTGGGATCCGCAAAAGTCATACGAGGAGTCTGACGGTAGTACACGCTTTACACAGGTCCTGACACTTGTGATTGACAGATGTACGCGTCCTTTGGTCCAGGCACGTACGAGGCCCTCAGCTGTGGGACTTGGCTGAACGCCTCTAAGTCGGGTCCCTTGGGTTCCAGGGTCTGGCCACAACTCGCCACCTGCTCGTGGAGGCGAGGTCTCAGAGGTTTGACGCTGCGCTCCAGCGTCTGCAGCCTACCTTGTTCCAGACGTATTGGTTACCCATTTCTCTGGAGAAGACAAGGCAAGGCCGAGAGAGGGAACATGTCGTTTGGGCACCACATGTTTCTCTAAAGCTCTGCCCAGGCATTGTGATGGAATTTAGGCCACATTCCAACTCAGATACTTTGGTCTGTCAAGACTGCAAGATGCTACTCATTCCTGCGTGCCAGCGTCTCAGTCCATCCATCACAATTTTGCTTGGTCTTCCTCCACCTTTTCTACCAACAATCTTTCCAGTTGTCACGATGTTTTCCAATGCTACTCATCTCATATGACCAAAGAAAGTTGTTTGTCCCCTGTCTTATAGTTGTAGGTTTTACTTGCTTTAGCCTCTTCCAGGCAATTGTTATTAGTTACTCAGCCAGGCAAGGTAATCACAGCAGTTTGTCTTGCCTCCGACTTCTTCCTAGTGTGTTTAAGTTCCATGATTCCCTGCCATTCAGCAAAACAGATTCTTTACAACATCTCAGTACTGTTTATCTTACATTCAATGAACAGTCGTTGGTGTGTCTGGGGCGATCACGGCCGACAAAGATTATTTTCATTTTCGTGCCAGGGCATGCTGGTGTACAACGGGAATGAGCGGGTTGACAGGCTTGCAGGTAAGGCTACCGTAGGAAGTACGGACGAGCCATGGACCAGGCTGATATTCTGAATGCTCTACGACAGTGGTTCTCGAACCGGTGGGAATTCCCCGCCCCTCAGGGGGGGGGGGAGATGTTATGGTTATCGGGGGGGGGGGGGGGGGGGGGGGGAGGAAATTAAGATTATTTCAAGATCGCATTAATATAAGGAACCAGTTACTTGATATTGATTTTTCATCTAAATTTTACGGTTCTGTACTTCTCGAACTAATGAAATTCGTTTTATTACGTAAGTAAATCGGCAAATCACGTTTTATGTAGATGTCTAGACTTTTTCTAGTATGTGTTAATAAATTTAGCTTTAATTTTTATGTATACTGTGTGCGGAAGGGGGGGGGGGGGTTATAGGGAGGAAATTCGAAAGGGAGAAATGACGTTCTGGTGATGATCAATCAATGCAAGCCAGATTTGTGCAAACAGAAAGACATGTTAGTCAGCTTAAAATTACCGTAGTAGACAATTGACATTACCGTGTGGACATGTGTATATTTCAGCTTGAAGGATTTATCTAGTTAATTTACTTTATGTTGTGTGATTTCTTCAGTATGTACCTGACGAGATTCAGCGAAATATGCCAGGCAGTAAATCGTGCAATCTATTGTTTGTGTCTTCGTTATTCAAATTCACTACGGGAAAACATTGTATAATAATTGTCTAGGACGGAAAAGTTACGAGGAAAACTAACTTTTCCCCATATGCTGTGATTTAGTATATGTTTCGGCTTAATGTTTTGCACCCAAAAGGCAGTATCTACCATACGACTTGCTTTTTGTAAATTGTCTATATCTACATGTGACGTAGATACATTATTGATTTGATGTTGTCTTTCTTTCCCCAGGGGATTACAGAAACACTTCCATTAGCGTTCCGTTGTTCAACTGATGAACCACGGTGGCATCAGGCGCGCTGACCCGCAGTGACATCTCGTCCAGGCAGCGTGCCGCACCCAAATGTGCGTGTCGGCGAGTATATGGACTATGGGATGTGGGAAAAGCCGACATCACTCGCCTGACGTCTCGGAGATTGATTTGAGAAACAGTGGCAGCTTCAAAAATAGCAGCGGCGGCAGCAGTCACAAGGCCGCTGGAAAACGCGCCAAGACAAAATCTAGCCGCCATGATAAAAACGCCACGGACAACGACTCTGGCGGTAAGTATTGATTCTAGCTATGTCCCCTTGTTCTCCGCACGCCCTGACCTTTGTTGTGGGAAAGTGGGATAGCTACTGCAAGACTCAGCGAATCTAACGTTCGATTACACTCGTCATCAACTAGCATCCTGTAGTGAAAGTCGACTGTAAATGTCTGTCAACCCCTGCATCTTGCGACTTCGCGGTGCACTCATGCAGGTTTCTTGTTATGTTATCGTGATTGAAATCCCCGCACATTTGATATTCTCATGCTTGCTCAATCCTTCAATGCAGCATCTACTCACTGTTCCCGTGAGGAGATGGTTGTAATGTCTCCGCTCTCGCCATGGAAGATGGCATTGACGTGCTTGGCTAGGCTTCGCTCCATATGTCGAATGTCAGACGGGCCTGCTGCCCAATTCTTAACCCGTTAAAAATAAAGATTATTCGTTCGTTCGTTCGTTCCCAACTCATGTAATCGAAATTGCATTAAAGACTCTTCGGTATCGGCCAGCTGGATCCGTATGGCATTGACGATATCGGTCCTGTTCGTGCTTCTTCCCGCCTGTATTGGCTTCTTCCTGTTCATCTCTTGATATAGCTCACAAACATGCAACCATCATGGAGATGTGGAGAACTTTCCTCCATAATAGTGTCACGAGCTCGCCATGAGTTAACCAGATAATAATACCGACGTTTGCTTGGTGTATATTTTCTAGGCCACAACAGTCGTACTAACAGAGTAAACACAGCTGCACGGGATACATCGGGTCAGCCCATATACACATTTGGCGGTGAGTGAGAAGGAAGGGATAAAACGCGTTGGCAGTTCATAACAGTTAAAATCACATATAATTGGCCGCTCAGGATATGGAATGGTTCCGTTTGTCATCTATGGTTCCGGACATCAGACGGAATGGAGGTTTTGACTGTCAGCACATGACAGAAAGTTGAGGGTGTTACTGAAAACAGTGGAACACCTGCCGGACATGAACAACGTCACGTGCACAATGTAAGCTTGTTTGGAAAACCATGATTGGCAGCTTGGTATCGAAACTCTTTGTTGGAACTCGACAGTAACTCTCTAGATTGTTTTGGATGTCAGAACCAGTGATGACAAATCTAACATGGAGGGAGCCCGAGGGAGGATGGATCCCTGACAGGGGATGATCTGCCAATGTGCCACCTGTGTGGGGGCATAAAGGATAACGTCACGTGGCCAACTTTGGTAGTTTGCCATATAAACCCGAGTTAGGACCAACTAGGGGGACTTGAAAATGCTCTAGTCGGAGTGCCAGGGCACTGCAGTGCTTAGTGGAAATAATATCTACCGTGTGTTAATTAGTGACTTAATTTTACACGTGCCTATAATGGCAGATGTAGATATGATTGATAGGACTGCAGTAGTGCCATTTAAGGTATAACCTAGTATAATATTAGTTCTAATTAATATAGACTGTGGCCTTGTTAAACTATAGTGTGATGATTAGCACTGTTAGTGGAAACTAGTTAGAGTAGAATAGTGATATTAACTCTGCTAGTTAAGAATAGATTAGTGAAGTGTTGATAAGCTTTACTAGTTGAGAATTGAGTAATGAGGGATAATTGGGATCTTCCCGTAGGTGTCCCTGGTGGGCGGGGTTCCGCATTCTGTTTGCTGATTTTTTCTTTGTCATAGCCTGATTCGGCTCTAGGTGGGTAGCTAATCTGCTCTATGACTAAGTCTAGTTAGCTAAAGATCATTAAGCAAGGTGATAGGCTTACACTCAGCCGAAAGGATCAGTAACTAGTACTATCACCAGATGTGTTGTTTCTATCCTAGGTTCCCTACCAGATCCAAGGAAACTCAACAAGTTTTTGGAAAAAAATCCAATCCCATTCGGAAGAACACCAGTTCAGCAATCAATAAAGTTGCATACAGAACGTAACTAAAGCTAGAAGGAAGTTGATTCACCAAAGAGAGTGATGCGTACTGATGCACCACACAGCATCAGACAGTAGTAACTAAATGAGAACAGTCTAATAGTTACCTAGTGTTATATAATCTCGTGTAATAGAACACAAGACATTATACGTGAGGCTAGATAGACACGAGTGAGGATCAATCACATTAACAATTAACATTAATGACGGTGTACACACTACAAAGGACTTGTGCAGTTTTTTTTAAGGAACGATAGGAACGGACATTGTGTAGGGTGCAACCGGTCCATGATTAACTGTTAATACCACCGGTGTCTATTTCGGATGATCATGAAATTGGATTACCAGAGGTCTACAGAGGCAAAGCAGTATCCGGCAAGATGGTTTCGGCACGGGGTGAGATGTACATGTTCTGACGTAACGTGCTGTGGTCTATCCTTGCTGGGATCAGCTGACTGGGTTGTGGTCTGAGAGTCCGATTCTACACACTTTATAGAACACGTCACACATTTTCTTCACATACACGTCTCATATACGTTACACTTTTCTTTTAATAAATTATCTTTATTAATTTTTAGAAGCAAGAGTTGTTGAGTATGTTGCGTTGGGGAAGTATGAGAAGGGGGCATAGTACGACAGTGAGAGAGTGATAGGAAAAGGTGTCCATAGGCTGATGGAGTGTGTTGGACGGAAGCTGGTGGATTCTCCAGAATATTGAGAGGGAAAAAATATTATAATGTGGGTGTCGGCTCTCTTCACTCCAGGGACGACACTGTAAAGGAGGACACGACAAATAGTGTTTCGAAATTATCTCCATAATAAGCCAGATGTCCTGCCTCCAATACTGCCATGTGTAAATTATCTATCGCATCTTAAACCCTCTACTTTCTGGTCTTCCTCTGCTTCACAGGTTCGAATCTCCGTCGGTAACTATAGTTTTCAATTATTGTGTTGTGTAATGTGTCTTCTAGTCTCTGCTTCTTTCTTCGACTTCTGTTAGAGCCAAACAATACATGTGTATTTATTTATGAACTATCTTAGTAGCCTCAAAGGGTATCCTAATTGATAACCTTGACATCAACGCACGACCGCAGGTATATGCTCCATGGTAAAGAAACCAATGGTAAATTTCATCGCCACACTTGATGTATCTCTGGAGCCCAACACATACCCCCCCCTCCCACACCCTGAGGAATCAAACCACCAACAGTCCAGGAGACAAGCCAAAAGGCTTTTTAATTTCCAAGTACACTTGCATGGGTTGGACAGCACGGCCCACTGTAACTGATTCCAGTCAATGCCCCTGAAGCTTCATTCTAGATATTCATGTCATGAATGGTTGATATGCACGGACGTACTATGTGCTGAATGACTTACAATGTGCTGAAGGACTTACAATGTGCTGAAGGATTTACAATGTGCTGAAGGACTTTCAATATTCTGAATGACTTACAGTGTGCTGAGGTGGCTGTGCTGTCCAACCCATGCAAGTGCGCGAGTAAAGTAAAGAGCCTTTTAGCTTGTCTCCTGGGCACCTCCGAAAGAAAACTAAGGTTGGGCAAGGGAGATGTGATGCTGTTTATAAATGATCGCCTGTTGCACGAGGAAACACAACTCAATAACTGCATGCGGCTATGACAGGTAGATTCGGGAATACAATTCGACAACGGCAGAAAGTATCGTGGTAGAGGACGAAGTATAGGCGAGCTGAACCAACAGTCCTCGGGAACTGTGAATATTCATACGCTTCCACATCTTTTGTGTGCGACGGAGCACATGTGCGCATGTCCCCAGTGCTGTGACGTCGGTGTTGGATGACAATTGCTGTTGCTATGGTTGCTCTGTTAGCTGGTTGGTGAACCCTCGGAAATCCTGAAAATCATCCGCATAACCCTAGATAGGGAATGATATCATAATGGTATTCGTCCTGTGGGCGTGATTTGTTGACAGTTCCCATGAACTGCTACTAACTGTCTCCTGTTTCATCTTTGTAGTTTGTCAAGTTACGTCCAATTTCTCAGTCCGTTTCTTTAATATTGAATTTCAAGTAAATGTATCGGTGTGTGTTTGTTGTTTGTGGACGGTCAAAGGTTTTAACCGTTTCGCCCAATTTGACACTTGTGATCGTGTTCCAGTAAGGCGTACCGATTGTACTTCTGTTTTTTTTTTTAAATTCATTTGTACCGTGACATGCTGCATAAGGAATAAGTGTCATTCGACGCACGACCTAACAGACCTCCCTAAACCACAATGTCACCGACCAGGTCTGGCATTCACCTGTTGTCCACTATGGGTTTGTCAGGAGTGCTATATAGATATATAGAACCCAGAAACAAGGACCCATATAGAAACCACTTCTCAGTGGCTTTTGGTTTCTTTCTAACTTTAGTCTGTTGTCCATGATTCACACGCTCATAGTAGTATGGGTAGTATGTAACATATTGAGGCCATTCTGGACAGTAATCTGTGATGCATCATGATATTCTTTATGCCATATTGAAACTACTCTGAACAGTAGTATCTGACACATCATAATGTTCTTTGTCCCATATTGAAACTACCCAGGACAGTAATCTCTAATACATCATAATGTTCTTTATCTCACGAAGTGTATTTGTTGTGATTATGTTGCATGTTATCTTTATGTGGGAGATCCTGTAGCATTGTGGCTTGTTCACTTGCCTGTAGATAAAGTGGTACGCGTTCCGTCTCCAGCACAGGTAGGATTAAGTTCTCCGACCGCTGCAGTAGATCCTGCCTTGTACCAGTGGGTATCAGACAACTTTGAGAGGGTCTTCGTGGCCAAGTGATTATGCTGCCTGCCTCTCGCTCTGAAGGTTATGCAGTTCTATTTCGGGCTATGTAGTTAGGTTCACTAAGTGCAGTTTTCTCGGAGACTTCTGGGGGTCGTCGCTGGGGCTACGGAGTTCGCGCTTTGTGCGACGCTTTCTGCGGGCCGCCTTGCGGAAAGAGACCGCGCCATATAGGATAAAACCCAGTGTAATGGCATGGTGCCTCTCGCCTTGTAAACCCCCTTTTTAAAAAGACAATTGTAAGATTTGTCTTGGAATTGTCTGAAAGGAAAGTTGACGAGGAATGGAGCTGACCACAGCACTTCATATATCGTGGACTATAATATGTGAAGGGCTAACAATTCACACCGTCAACGGCACTTCATATGTCGTGAACTAGACTATGTGAAGGGCTCACGATTCACACCACCAACGACACTTCATATATCGTGGACTATAATATGTGAAGGGCTCACAATTCACACCACCAACGACACTTCATATATCGTGGACTATAATATGTGAAGGGCTCACAATTCACACCACCAACGACACTTCATATATCGTGGGCTATAATATGTGAAGGGCTAACAATGCACACCACCAACGGCAGTATTTGCTATAGGACTATTTGTAGATGTATTGACCCCTTATCTTTGTGTGACTTGTTCCCGTCCGCCGTTATCTTGACCCTAAATGGTTTCAACTCACGGCTTGACCTGTGTATTATTGGTTACAGTTGGTATATTTAAATACAGCTGGTCCGCATGGCCGAATGGATAAGAACGCGTGTTCTTAAACATCCGTTGTGCTGATGCCGAGGTAAGTGGTTCATCCTCTACATCGAACAGCTGGACTAAAATGTTGACCTGTCGTCCTTGACTTGGGGACGTAAATTACAAGTACCTCGAACGAACAAACTTTATTTTAAAAGGGTAACAAATTGGGCACGCAGGCCTGTCTTACATTCGGCCCTTTCGATCACTCATCTTTCATTCATCAAATGTGCATGTTACATTTACATAGGGAAAAAAAACATTGTCAAATGGATTTTGTAAGCATAAACAATGCATATTACGCATGGTACATTCACATGGGGGGGGGGGGGGGGGGGGGGGGGGGAACCATTGTCAAATGAAAGTTGTAAACATAAACAGTGTATATTGCAATGTTGTGAGACACATCCTCCGTCCACCCTCACACCCCGTAGCCACCCACACATCCCTCAGACACCCACACATCCCCCACCCACCCACACATACCTCCACGCACTCACACAGACTCAGGCAAAAATAAATGCCGCCACCCACCCACTGATCCTCCACCCACACACATTTCCCCACACATACATCCCCCACCCATCCCGTAACTGAAACGCACACACCCACCCACATATTCTCCACCACACACCCACACACCCGCAACCACCCAGCAAAACACACATCACAAAACCACACACACATACCCCCGTCAACCCACACATCCCGCACCTATCCACACATACATCCCGCACCCTCACACTCACAATTTTCCCCACCCACCCACACACACATCAGCCAACCTACACCCACTCACCCACCCAATATCCGCCACCTCTCAACTACACATCCCCCACCTATACACACATCCCCACCCACAAACACATCTCCCCACCTGCCCACACATATCCCCCACCCATAAACACCCAAAAAACACACACCTCCCACCCGCACACACCCCACTACCAACGTATACTCCACCCACACACATCCGCCGCTCACACAATCTTCCCACAAACACACACATCTCCCCAACCATACACTCATCTCTCACACACATCCACCCACTCACGTACTTATCCATCAACCACTCACACCCACACATCACCCACCCGCCCATCAACACATGCATCTCTCATCTACCCTCCCACCCACACACACCCCAACCACCAAGCCAAACACACATCCCCCATCCTCACATACATCCATTATCCACCTGCACATCCCACACCTCCCCCACCTCTCACACATCTCCCCTCCCACACAAAACTCCACACATAAACACAATCCCCCACACACACAGCCCCACATGCATTCCTCACACACATCCCCGCCCACACATCTCTCACCCACTCACACATCTCCCCACCCATCCAAACATCCCCAACCTACAAACATCCTCACCACCCACACATACATCCTCCACCCACTCACACTTACCCCATCCACACACACTCTCCCACCCACACAGACATATCCCATTCACAGACACCCCCACACTCATCCCCACACCCATTACACACCCATCCCCAACCCACACAATCTCCTATACACCCATTCACCCACCCAAATACACATTCCCTACCCACACCCCCCCCCCAACCCACCAACACCCACATACTTCCAATAATCCTCCCAAATATCCCCCCACACACACACACATCCCTCACACACACATACATCCCCCACCGACTATACATCCCTTCCACACATCCACACATCACCCATCAACCCATACACATCCCCCACATACAACCCCTCCACACATACATTCCCCACACCCCCCCCCCCACACACATCCCTCACATACACACCCATACAAACATCCTCACATCTACACACATACATGATCACTGAAACTAATAAGAACAAACTCCCACACTTTACACACAGTTGAGACACTGATGATTGTCGTGAGCATTCTCGCAAAAATTGTAAGAAGTGGAGAAAAAATTGTACATATACATTGTGTAGCGTAAAAATTAGTGATGCAATTCAGCTCTCTCTCTCTCTCTCTCTCTCTCTCTCTCTCTCTCTCTCTCTCTCTCTCTCTCTCTCTCTCTCTCTCTCTCTCTCTCTCTCTCTCTCTCTCTCTCTCTCTCTCTCACTAACTCTCTCACTCACATCACAGTAATGTTTTATTATACATGATAAAATCAAGTGGCATACAAAATGATAATATGAAAGATGAGAATACAGAGAAAAAAATATGGAATGGCATGTTACAAGACAATCAAGTGGCATACAAAATGATACCTCGTAATATGAAAGATGAGAATGCATAAAAAATATGGAATAGTATGTTACATGACATGCGTGCGCTCACCTCTGAAGTAGGAGTGGGTTCGCCTGAGAGTGAGGGACACTGTTAATAGTAAGATCTAATCCACATGCAAACTACTGAACGTAACACTTGCCTAGTACATCAACAGCAGCTGAAAAATGCTGTTGTTGACTGCAACGTCCCGTAAGGTATACGCAACTTTAAAAATAAAAAATCCACATGCAAAATTAAGTCCATCACTACCATAAATAGTGTGTATGGACTACGCTTGAGGTCAAAGCGAGCGAGCGCAAAACAACAACAATAACAACAATAATAACAACAATGAACAACAACAATAACAATAATAACAACAATAATAAAACAACAACAATAACAACAACAACAACAACAAAACAAACAAACAAAAATAAAAACAAATTAATATTAAAACAACGATTATTCCTTACAAATACATTTTTGAGTTTTTTGTCATGGAATATCTAAATCCTATGAAGAAAACTTTACCGACCTTAGACCTAATCTCATTCGGTCTGTGTATGCTAGGCTGAATCATTATCTGGCTACATGGTGATATGCCTTTCCGCAGATGCGAAGATCTAGTACCTGGTATACACATCCCGTGTCTGAGCTTGACGAGGGGTAGAAGAGCTCTGTAACAATTTTCGTGGATATGGTACTTTGGGACAAAGTCGGGAGGAAAGTCTCTCATCATCATATCATGTAATGTGTCAATAAGCGTAGGGCGGTAATGGTTTGCCACCTTACACGATCACTAGAGTCGCGGATCAGCTCTGTATTCTTGTCCTGACCATGCCATGTGATTAAACCATCCAGATATTTACTTCTCTGTCTTCCTCTTGTTCTTTTCCCCTTCAATCTTGTCAGTGGTCACCAAATCTCTAGTTTATTTCTTCTCATAATTTCCCAAACACAATTTGACTGTCTTCGTTTATTTCTCTAATCAGCTTGCGGCTTTCGATTTGCCTCTTGCAGGACTTGCTCACTGGTTTTTCTGTCTGTCCATGGTATTCTTTATATTTTCCTCAGAAACCAGATTTCCACAGCCATTAGATGCTTCTCAGCTTGACTAATATTAGTCCACGTTTCACATCAATATAAAAGAACATGTTAGAATATGGACTGGCTAGTG
Organism: Cepaea nemoralis; assembly: GCA_014155875.1. Classification (NCBI taxonomy): domain Eukaryota; kingdom Metazoa; phylum Mollusca; class Gastropoda; order Stylommatophora; family Helicidae; genus Cepaea; species Cepaea nemoralis. Next base: position 147,310 of record JACEFZ010020907.1, on the reverse strand, counting down.
TAGCACTTCAACACTATTTGCCTCGTTGCAATATACATCGTTATATTACTTAAGTTTTGTTAGGAAAGTCTCTACTCCAACCTAATGTATAAATGATGTGCGATAGATGAGCCGAATGTAAGATAGGACGCCGTGCCCATATTGAGACCCTTTGAACGTAAAGTTCGTTTGTTTATTCACTTCGATATACGCAAACTCCTTTCAGGAGTCAATCAGCGTGAACGTCAGTGCATCTTGCTAAGAGTTAAACACTGAGTTTTCCAAACGAGTCTATCACCAACCAACCAGCTAAAGTACCGAATCGTCCGAAGCAGAAAGAGGTGAATTCATCAACAGTGGTAGAAGGGGATTTTGTCCTGTTAGTGTGAGTCTGGGCACGAGCCAGTGTCGTGACATTTTACCGGATTATATTCGGAATTTTCAGGAAATTGTCAATCAAAGGCGGCGAAGACAGGAAGTCACCCGACCTCAATAAGCGTGACCTAGTAATCACGATGAGCTTCTTTTTCTTTTTCTTCTGCTTCCTCTTCTTTCTTATCCATCTTCTTTTTCTTTCTTTCTTTTTTCCCCATTATTTCTTTCATTGCCGTTTTTCTTGATTCATATACATTGCTGCTTCTCTCTGTGTTACCGTGTGACCGTAGCGTGCTATTATTTTGCAATTATTGCCTTAAAATTGCTCACCTTGTTGAACACAGATGTGAATCATCGACCATGTCGCAGTCACAGTCATTTGTCATCTACTGCCTATAGTACCTTCTGGTGTAGGGCACCGGGGGTGGGGACGCAGAGGAGGGGGGGGGGGGTGGGGTTCTTAAGTCTGATGAATTAAGGCCACTTGGCCAGTGCAGTCACCTAGAACTGTGCTGGTTGTGGTTTTCTTTTTTCATAACGACAAAAAAAAAAAAAATACCCACCTCACCGAGGATTTGAACCAAGGTCTCTCGAAGGACGCCCGCCATTCTAGCCATTCGACCAGCCACTTCTTTCTACGACTAAGAAAGAAAATTGCCGCGTTTGAACTTATGTGTTACGAAGAAGAAGAAGAAGAAGAAGAAGAAGAAGAAGAAGAAGAAGAAGAAGAAGAAGAAGAAGAAGAAGAAGAAGAAGAAGAAGAAGAAGAAGAAGAAGGAGGAGGAGAGAATGAGAAAAACTGACATTCTCAAGACACCAAAACATGGAAGAAACCCGACTCATAAACGCAGCATGCCTGGAAGGCATATATTGAACACATACTATGGCCGAGAGTAACCTCACATTGACCTGGACACAGGTGGCTGCGGCTGATCAGCACCAAGTTGGTCACATGACATTGTAGGCTGGCGGGTGACGACATGCATGCGGCAGGGCAACTGGCAAACCATCACAAAGTCTTTCCGTGATGAGATCGACGTCCTGTGGGAACGGCTGTATGGTTAATCTCTTAATTTCTTTATGTCCTTCATTCTAGAATAGTTGTTACCTTCCTACCTGTCCTTCATCCTGGGATAGTTGTTATCTTCTTACCTATCCTTCATTCTAGGATAGTTGTTACCTGCTCACCTAAAGTGTTATTAATACATGCGGAAAGCCAGTGACCAAGTTACACGGGTAGCCTGGAAACTGGAAATGGTAATTGAACGTTTCTAATGGAGTCATTCGGTGGCAATATCATCCATCTTTATGATTAGCTTATGATTGCTAAAAGTCGTCTGCACGTGCGCAGAATAAATAAAAATGGCGACTGTGCTTGTGAAGTTTGCACAGTTAGAATAGCTCGCGTTTGTCCGATTTCTTGGAGGTCGAAGGATCTTCCTGCAAAGAATATTCAAGGAAATGTTACCTGTTTACCGTGTGAAGTTTTAGACGCAACAATCAGTACATAATTGGATCTATACATTTTCTTAAGCATGAACACAAATTCTGAACGCAAGACTGAGATTACGCATTTTATTTATGGGTCCGAAATGATGTCTTCATTTTCCCTCCAACTGTCTCTGCTCCACATAACTTAATCAGGAGGCTTGTATCTATATATGACCGCAAGATTCATTATATACATTGCTTTAAGAGAAATCGTTTGCTTTTTTTTGTTAAATTAATGTAAGAAAACAAAGGAAACTGTTTTGTAAACATACCTGGACCCCTTTACAAACACTTGGAAATTGTCGGCCACAAACAGCGAAGGCCCGTCATTTAAGACTTGTTCAAAAGTCAGGTAGCCTTGTTCACACCTTGAGGCCTATTGGGTACATGATGTCAATCCCATATGTGCAAGACCAATCGGCACTGGATGGGTGATGTGACCGGTGTGTCGCCGGCCGCCATCACGCCCCGGAATAATTCCTGCTACATATTTTAGGCTGGGCTGACCTTGACATTCAGGTCAATTTAAAAAAAAACTCCCGTCCTAGATAGAAATTTGAACATATGACCAAGCTATCATGCTAGCCACGGCCCTACCGCGTCACGGAAGAGTCTTTTACTCACGATTATTCCTAAAAACATCATGTCCGTGTCTTGGGAGGGGTGAAAAAATAGACAATTATCTTGTCATTTCGGAGAATGCCAAACCTACCTGGTATAGTTCAGAGTGGAGCACTGTGCCGGATGGCACCGCCTCTTCCGTCTGCTGTGTGTATAGAAAGTTTACCTCAAAATCTCATAAGGATGTCGAATTATCTCAATCTGGCCTTTATTTGTGGCATTTAGCTTACAGGTGTTGCGTTTATCTGGAGATTGCTAGGGGAATTGCTTGCGTGAATCCTCGCAGACTTGTGCCTGTTGCCAAGAGGCGTTACCTCATTGTGTACACAGTCTTATTGTGCGTAAACGATGAGTAGATGTTAATAGTTTTAATTTTCTTAATCCATTCTGTACCAGTCAACTCACCAAGCTGCTTTTCCCGTCTTCTGTCCCTTAATGGAGCTTAGGTCTTTCTTCTTCTTCTTCTTCTTCTTCTTCTTCTTCTTCTTCTTCTTCTTCTTCTTCTTCTTCTTCTTCTTCTTCTTCTTCTTCTTCTCCCCCTCCTCCTCCTCCTCCTCCTTCTCCTCCTCCTCTTTCTCCTCCTTCTTCTTCAACTGGCAACGTTTACTCTGCGTCTATTTCGGCATGGAACACTAACAGGGCAGTTCGCCTGAGGTCTTCATTGATCCCCCAGAGTTTGTCCAGAAGGATCGTTCCTGTGGGCCAGATTTCATCTATCCGTAGGCCAGATTTCATCTATCTGTGGGCCAGATTTCATCTCTCTGTGGGCCAGATTTCATCTATCTGTGGGCCAGATTTCATCTATCTGTGGGCCAGATTTCATCTATCTGTGGGCCAGATTTCATCTCTCTGTGTCTGGCGAAGTCAGGACAATCTTGTAGGACATGCTCTGGCGTTTGCTGTGATGCTTCATGGGTGCAAGTGGCCGAGTCAGTCAGACCCATTCGATGGAGGTGCGCTCTGAGTCAGTCAGACCCATTCGATGGAGGTGCGCTCTGAGTCAGTCAGACCCATTCGATGGAGGTGCGCTCTGAGTCAGTCAGACCCATTCAATGGAGGTGCGCTCTGAGTCAGTCAGACCCATTCGATGGAGGTGCGCTCTGGGTCAGTCAGACCCATTCGATGGAGGTGCGCTCTGAGTCAGTCAGACCCATTCAATGGAGGTGCGCTCTGAGTCAGTCAGACCCATTCAATGGAGGTGCGCTCTGAGTCAGTCAGACCCATTCGATGGAGGTGCGCTCTGAGTCAGTCAGACCCATTCGATGGAGGTGCGCTCTGAGTCAGTCAGACCCATTCAATGGAGGTGCGCTCTGAGTCAGTCAGACCCATTCAATGGAGGTGCGCTCTGAGTCAGTCAGACCCATTCAATGGAGGTGTGCTCTCTGACAGAGTCAGTGAGACCCATTCGATGGAGGTGTGCTCTCTGACAGAGTCAGTCAGACCCATTCGATGGAGGTGCGCTCTGAGTCAGTCAGACCCATTCAATGGAGGTGCGCTCTGAGTCAGTCAGACCCATTCGATGGAGGTGCGCTCTGAGTCAGTCAGACCCATTCGATGGAGGTGCGCTCTGAGTCAGTCAGACCCATTCAATGGAGGTGCGCTCTGAGTCAGTCAGACCCATTCAATGGAGGTGCGCTCTGAGTCAGTCAGACCCATTCAATGGAGGTGCGCTCTGAGTCAGTCAGACCCATTCGATGGAGGTGCGCTCTGCGTCAGTCAGACCCATTCAATGGAGGTGCGCTCTGAGTCAGTCAGACCCATTCAATGGAGGTGCGCTCTGAGTCAGTCAGACCCATTCAATGGAGGTGCGCTCTGAGTCAGTCAGACCCAATCAATGGAGGTGCGCTCTGAGTCAGTCAGACCCATTCGATGGAGGTGCGCTCTGAGTCAGTCAGACCCATTCGATGGAGGTGCGCTCTGAGTCAGTCAGACCCATTCGATGGAGGTGCGCTCTGAGTCAGTCAGACCCATTCTATGGAGGTGCGCTCTGAGTCAGTCAGACCCATTCAATGGAGGTGCGCTCTGAGTCAGTCAGACCCATTCGATGGAGGTGCGCTCTGAGTCAGTCAGACCCATTCCATGGAGGTGCGCTCTGAGTCAGTCAGACCCATTCAATGGAGGTGCGCTCTGAGTCAGTCAGACCCATTCAATGGAGGTGCGCTCTGAGTCAGTCAGACCCATTCGATGGAGGTGCGCTCTGAGTCAGTCAGACCCATTCAATGGAGGTGTGCTCTGAGTCTACAAAGTCCTGTTACTATTCTGTAGATTCTGCTCTGAGCATTTCTGCCAAGTTCATTTACTCTCTCGTGCTCTGGTCTGTAGTTTTTGTTTTCTTTCACCCATTGGGTCCTCGTAGGTTGTTGTAATATTGTGGAATAGATAGGGTTGTTTAAGATTTATTCAGCATTTGCTAGCTCGACAATCTTTTAAATTCCAAACATCTCACATGGCGACCTGATATCCATTGCTATCTCTTATAGTCTTGTTCATATCTTTTCTACTAATACTCATCTGTCTTAAAGTCGCTTAAAAATCGACAGGGTCGACTTCATGGCACCGGGTTTTATCCCATATGGCTCGGTCTCGGTCAGCGCGGAAAGCGTCGCACAAAACACGAACTCCGTAGCTCCAGTGGCGACCCATAGGAGTCTCCGAAAAATTTCACTCATGAACCGAAGGACGCGGCCCGGAATCGAACCCACAACCTTCGGAGCCCGAGAAAAACGGCTTGACCACTTCGCCACAGAGACTCCCAAAGACAGACTCATCTGTCTGTAGCTCTCTTCTCCATGTAGTTTGGACGTCATTATGTTTGGCTTTCCTTTTGAATACCAAAGGTAGGGTGTTCAAGATATGCGTTTAACAGGTTGTCGCAGTCTCTGTGATATCCAAAGCTAGCGTCTTTTTCTCAGCTTTTCATTCGTGTAAGTTTTCTTGTTTTCTATGAGATCCAAATTGGGGATTTCGCATCAGTTTATTCCTATTCTGCCCATGCACGAATATAAATTAGCAACTTATCAAGATATCAAAATGGATTATCATTATTGCACATCGACCAAATTCAGATGTGCGCAGTTTTCCTCTATCGAACGTCACCCAGTATATGGACGACTGATCACCCTGATGCAGTGTTGGTTCGTCGGTATTGTTGTGCTCCGTACAAAGTCTTCAAAGCTAGCAACTCCGTGCTTGACTCCCGTGTTTCTCATCGCGGTAAAGGATATGAAGGGTGGTTTTTGTTGGTTGAGGACCTGTACTACAATGGGGATAACGGGCAGAATCTTTATAATGATGAACAGTTTAACAATAGATGTAGCATCAAGCAAATCATCGGAGTTTTCATTCCCTTTGAACTCTTCGAGACCTGACACAGAAATATGGGGATTAACAACACAGTGTCATCTGTGAGGTTTATTTGTGTTCACAAAAGTCAACTTTACATCAAAAGAACAAAACCACAGAACACATTTTAGTCGAACAATCACTTTTACTCTCAAAAGGAAATTACCGAGCAACGCCATCTTTGGGGAAATTTATGGTAAAAATGTTTAGATAACAATTTCCGCTGTAATTTTCTAAATTGTCAGCTTGGTGAAGAATTTAATATACTTCCTGAATGTTGGCTGGCGTTGGAGACTCACTATGATGCGGGGAGGTCACTTGATCAGGGTTGTAGTTTTGGTCTGTTGTCAAGTTGCTGCTGTAAGCATTCTCGTGACGACACAAGAGTGGTTTATGGCTATTATGATTTAATGAACACCATCTAATTGTGACATTCATCTTTGTTTCTTCTTCTTCTTCTTCTTCTTCTTCTTCTTCTTCTTCTTCTTCTTCTTCTTCTTCTTCTTCTTCTTCTTCTTCTTCTTCTTCTTCTTCTTCGTCTTCTGGTGCTGCTGCTGTTTCTTCTTCTTCTTCTTCTTCTTCTTCTTCTTCTTCTTCTTCTTCTTCTTCTTCTTCTTCTTCTTCTTCTTCTTCTTCTTCTTCTTCATATTTTTATTAGTATTATTATCAATAATAATAATAATAATAATAATAATAATCTTCTCCTCCATCTTCTCTTTCTTCTCCTCCTCCTCCTTTTCCTTCTGCTCCTCCTCCTTCTTCCTCTTCTGCCTTTCAGCTCCCAACGTATCTAAGCATATGATTACAAATAAGCACTCCCCACACCCCCAACCAACGCATGCCAATCCCTGTGTAGATGTGTTCATATTTGCAAGGATTTAACAGCTACAGTTGTCTCCGTGATAAGGTAACCACTCATCTCGTCAATCTTTCTTTTGTCGCCACTACGGCATGCATGTTAGGTCACGGTGTTACTATTCTCGTATTTCCCACACTGGCCCCATTAACACGCGGAAGATTGTTTGTTTCATTCCATAAATGATATCCCCTTCATCTCCCTCTGGACATTGGGCATTTCTCATATGTTGACTATCAAATACCCCAAGACCTGTCGCGCCACTTGGCCAACCCATTTAAGACATATTTTGACTGCTGCAAGATATAGCAGATATTTTTAAAATGTTAGTCGTGTGTCTTTTACAAGGTTTTGCAATCAACCCCAGCATGTTTGGCTGTTTGTGATTTCTTTGCAAGTTTACGTTCAAGTAGTTTGCCATGGCTTTCTGAACGACTAGCACTCATACCGTTGTATGAAAACCAGCCCAAGGCGATCTGCTTCCAAATCTCCCGCAGCTGTATTTCAAATACGGTATGCGGGATTACGAATATAATAGTATTTAATAAAACAAACATGTATTTTTAGATCCTAAAGACATACAATAAAAACTAACACGTGTACATACATGACTTATGCATCAGTCCACGTAAACAAAATAATGAAT
>JACEFZ010020907.1:25000-135000 GCA_014155875.1 Cepaea nemoralis | reverse complement strand
AGTGTTTGTGCATGTCTGCGCGTTTGCTTTTGTTTTCTTTACTCGTAAGCGTGTGAGCGTGTGTAGATTTCAGGATGTCTTTGTAAGCTTGTTATTGCCTACGTGTTTGTGTGTCTGCGGGTATTGCATGTCTCTGTCTTCGTGTGTGTGATTGTGAAGCATATTCCACAATGTTTAGCCAACTGCAGACTGAACACTGACTCAGAGAGACATTCAACGCAACTGTTTGAGAATCTCTTCGAGCTCTCGGTTACCGACATCATTATCATCATCCTGTGCACTTCCAGTTCAAGTAGGCGTCTATGTCTTCCCACAGATCTTGGACCTTGGTGTTGTGGGTCAACTCTGCTGATGATTTATGCCACCGTTTCAACGGGGCATGGAGGAACATCATCCCAACATCCACATCATCCCAACATCAACATCATCACAACATTAATATCATCCCAACATCCACATCATCCCAACATCAACATCATCCCAACATCAACATTATCCCAATATCAACATCATCCCAACATCAACATCATCCCAACATCAACATCATCACAACATTAATATCATCCCAACATCAACACCATCCCAACATCAACATCATCCCAACATCAACATCATCCCAAAATCAGCATCATCCCAAAATCAACATCGTCCTAACATCAAGTCGGGGATTTTGTTTTGTAATGACCAAGGTTCTCAAGTCAACCCAACCTAAAACTGGTACCAGAAAATGTTCGAGGGGGTAAAGGCTACCATAGAGATACTGACGACATCCTGTATAGAGTGACAATTTGTCTATAGAAATATACCTCTAGCACCATAATCCCTCGTGGCTAAGTGGTTACGGACGCAGTTCATAATCCCGCATACCGGGTTCGAAACACAGCTGCGGGCGATTCGGCAGTAAACCGCCTTGCGTTGGTTTTTTTAATGAAAATGGTACGAGTGTCGGTCATCCAGAAACCCATGGCAAACTTCTGGACGTAAACCTACCAATAGATCATAAACAGCCAAAAAATGATGGAATCGACTGCTACGCCCTGTAAGGGATATGCAACTAATTTGTAACCATAAGCACAGAACACCAAAATGGCATTAAATTGGTCTGTTATTACAACTATATCAATGGGTAGACAGTTGGTAGTGCGCTTGACTGCAAGGCCAACTGTTCTGGTTCTATCCTCAACAGTGGCGGGGTTAATTTGTCCCAGTAGTGCAGCTCTGGGGTGGACCCAGCCTTATAAAATGGGTCTCAGACAGTGTGTCTAGGCGTTCTCGGAGTTCTATAGGAAGGAAAGGCGGCTAGGAAAAAATCTGGATACACTAGTTCATGCCACGGCCTAGAAATTGTTAATACTTCATAACCCAAACAACAGTGGAAGACAATTGGTTACGCCTTATGGCTCTCGCTCTGAAGGTTTTGGGTTCGGTTCACGGGTGCCTATTTCCCGGAGACTCATGAGGGTCGTCACTGGAGCTACGGAGTTCAACTGCCTAGCGCTTCGAAGGTGGTGGGTTCCGATTCCGGCCTACGTTGTCTAGTTCATGAGTGCATAATTCGCGGAGACTCCTGGATGTCGTCGCTGGAGCTACGGAGTTCGTGCTTTGTGCGACGTTTTCACCAGGCCGCCCTGAGGAAAGAGGCCGAGCCATATAGGATAAATCCCGGGCTATCATGTGTTGTAACAAGCTCCTTATTATTATTATTATTATTATTATTATTATTATTATTATTATTATTATTATTATTATTAACGTCACCATTATCATAATTATTACTAATACTGTGCGAACAGTTAAACACCCCCTCACTTTTTTTCCTTACAGACAAACCTTCCTCAGTCAAAAAGGCATCCAACGGCAAGACGCGACCTAAAGACAAAAATAAAGATCCAGGGATCTCGTTAGGACCTTCGCCACAATCATTATCATCATCATCATCATCATCTGGCAATCGAGCTGTGGCCTCATCTTCAACAGGAGCCGCTGGCGATAAATCTAATGGTGCTACTAAACCACTTGGAAATTATTACCTGCTGGAGGTGCCCAATGAAGTGTACAAAGTGGTGAGTGGGGGTCTGTCCGGTGGGTATTTTATCACCAGCATTATCTTTATCAATGTCAGGAGGACTGATGGTCTCGGGGTATGGTGTCTGCCTCGAGTGCTGCAGGTCCCGGGTTCAAACCCCAGTGAGGACCGGGAGTTTTTCACGTGGACTTCTAGTAACAATATTTCCCCTGGTCTCTGGGTAGTGAGATCAGGACGCCCGTGTGTATTGACGGGCACGTAAGAAAAATCCCTTGGCAGTTGGAAATCGAAAAAGAGTAGCCTAACGGCGCTGCCCGGGCAAAAATTTCGAGTTAACAATGTAACCAAAGTATTTCAGGATCCTCACCGGTGCTACAGAGTTCGTGCACTGAGCTGAGTTTCTCCGGACTCAGGCTTGAGTTAGAGTATAACGGAGCACTTATGGGATACACCCGTGTGCCATAATGTTGATCCGTCGATTAAAACTAAACTAAACTTATCAATGTCATTATGGTTATTACCAGATCAGCTCATGGTTAGTATTATTATCATCACTGTTGACTGTTGCAAATAAACACAAAAACCTAACATTATAAACATCATCATCATCATCATCATCATCATCATCATCTTTATCAATGTTAGCGTGGCTATTAGCACATCATGACAGTATCATCACAACCACAAACATCTTCATCGTCATCGTTATCAATATTATCGTGATCATTACCACAGTATCTCAGTTTCATTACACCCACAAACATCATCTTTATCAATATTATCGTGATCATTACTACAGCATCTCAGTATTATCACAACCACAAACATCAGCATCGTCATCTGTATCAATATTATCGTGATAAATACCACAGTATTTCATATCATCACAAACAACATAATCATCGAAATCTTTATCAATATTATCGTGATCATTACCACAGCATATCAATATCATCATAACCACAAACATCATCTTTATCAATATTATCGTGATCATTATCACAGCATCTCAGTATTATCACAAACTTCATCATCATCGTCATCATTATCAATATTATCGTAATAAGTTGGTGAGGTTTTACTAAGTTGATGGGGAAAATGGTGAGTTTTCTCTAAGTTGACGGGAAGGTTGTGATGTTTTACTAAGTTGGTGGGAAGATGGTGAGTTTTCTCTAAGTTGATGGGAAGGTTGTGAGGTTTTACTAACTTGATGGGAAGATGGTGAGTTTTCTCTAAGTTGATGGGAACGCGGTGACTTGTTTTCTAATGTGGTGAGAGTTTTTCTGTGGAAAAGGAATGGCAAAGTGTTTTCTCTAAGTTGATGGGAATGTAGTGAGTTTTCTATAAGTTTATAGGAAGATCGTGAGAAGGAAAGTTGGTTATCTAACTTCATACAGCTATGACCTAGTCTATGTAAAACCTTATAATTGTACATCTGATGTGAGATTAACTTTGTTTTCTTTAAACTGTAGGAAACTTCGTCAAGAACCTCAAGTAAAGATGTAAAAACGTTGACATCGACAAAAACTGTTCAGTGAGTATACTCTTACAGTTGTATGTATAGTTAGGGAGTGGGTTACATGTTTGGTCAAATATGTATTCTAAATCTATACTCATTCTACTCACAGATGTGAGGCATGAAATATTTCACAAATATGAACTGTTTTACAAATATGAACTGTGTCAAAAATATATGAACTGTGTCACAAATATGAATTATTCCACAAATATGAACTGTGTCACAAATATAAACTGTGCCACATATATGAACTTCGTCGCTTAAAAGTCGACAGGGTCGACTTCATTGCACCGGGTTTTATCCCATATGGCTCTGTCTCTTTCAGCAGCTCGGAAAGCTTCGCACAAAGCACGAACTCCTTAGCTCTATCGACGACCCACAGGAGTCTCCGAAAATTTTCACTCGCGAAACGAAGGACGCAGCCCGGAATCGAACTCACAACCTTCGGAGCCTGAGTCAAACGACTTGACCACTAGGCCACAGAGACTCCCGTAACTTCGTCACAAATATAAACTGTTCCACAATATGAACTGTGTCATAAATAAGAACTGTTCCTCATATATGAACTATTCCACAAATATGAACTGTGTCACAAATATGAACTGTGTCACAAATCAGAACTGTTCCTCAAATATGAACTGTGTCACAAATATGAACTGTGTCACAAATATGAACTGTGTCACAAATATGAACTGTGTCACAAATATGAACTGTGTCACAAATATGAACTGTGTCACAATTATGAACTGTGTCACAAATATAAACTGCGTCAGTACCAAGCTTTTTTTTTAAAACTATTAAATACTCATCATCATTGTGTGCCATGCTGATAAGCGTGAGCGGTCATGTTTCGCCATTTCACAATGATAATCTTTCATTTACTTATTTCTTGAAATATACAATAGTGTGATGTAAGGATGGTAATTTTTCTTTTACTTACATGTTGAAATATACAATAGAGTTTGTAACAAAGATAATCTTTCATTTGCTTACATTTTGACATATACAATGGTGTGGTGTAAAAATTGTAATCTTTTACTTTCAGTGTCACTACAAGCCAGCTTGAGTTCTTCAAAATGCTGGATGAGAAAATTGAGATGGTAATTTCTTTATTAGTATGACAGTTATTTTCCAATGTACCTTCTCGTTATTAATCTCCGAACGTTTTCTTTCTTATTCTCTGTACCTTCTCTTTAATTATTCTCTGTACCTGCTGTTTGTCTTCTGTACCTTCACTGTATTATTATTTGTACCTTCTCTTTATTATTCTCTGTACCTTCTCTTTATTATTCTCTGTACCTGCTGTTTGTCTTCTGTACCTTCTCATTATTATTCTCTGTACCTTCTCTTTATTATTCTCTGTACCTTCTCTTTATTATTCTCTGTACCTTCTCTTTATTATTCTCTGTACCTTCTCTTTATTATTCTCTGTACCTCCTCTTTATTATTCTCTGTACCTGCTGTTTGTCTTCTGTACCTTCACTGTATTATTATTTGTACCTTCTCTTTATTATTCTCTGTACCTTCTCTTTATTATTCTCACCCTTATCATTCTCTGCTAGGTTTCCTGTGGAACATAACATTTCAGTAGTTGTTATCCAGTTTTTTTTTCTGCTTTAGACTGTTATCTTCAATGTCGTTATGTACACACACGGACATCTCACACACCTTGTACACACATGCACACACACACACACACACACACACACACTCACACTCACACTATATCGGTGTGTGTGTGTCATCTTGTGGCCAGGCTTGTGCAAAACCTTTCCTCCATAAGCCTTTTGAGATGCCTTTCCACCACCAGCAAGACACACACATAAAACGTCACTGTGATAACGATGCAGTGGAAAGACTCTTGAGCTTTCACTAGTTCCCACGCCTCATCCGTGTTCATATGTTCATGTCCAGCAGGTCTGTAATGTTCAGTGAAATTAGGCGATGTTATGTTATGTTACACGACGTCACTGCACTTTGGGCATTCCTTTGCGTGCTCAGTCAGTCCTCCGATGCAGCAGCCATCCAAAGTATTTCTGCTCACTGTTCCCATGAGGAGTTTATTATGGTATCTCCTCTCTTTCTCACGAAGGCGTCATTGATGTGCTTGACCAGGCTTTACTCCCAGTTCATGCAATCAGGCTAGAGTCGATGTCTCGTCAGTATCCGCCAACAGAGTCCGCACTACACTAATTATATCAGCCTTGTCCACGCCTCTTCCCGTTTGCGTTGGTGCATTATTTGCCAGCTGGTGGGCGCGTAACCCTCACTCCGGCATGGCCGGGTGTGTACATCCAGGTCAGTGATGTCAGGCGTGACTTCCGAATGCTGTCTGTCCATTCAGAGCGGAGGCTGTCAGTTGTCTAGTGAACTTCCTTCGTGTTCGTCTACCCTTTGCCTCATCTTCCAGGAGCCAAGCTTTCCATGACTGTCATTTCTAAACCACTGCCACATTTAATATGGCCAATGTATTTCAGTTTCCGAAGCATGTTACTGTCTATGAGGCAGTTTTATTTAATGTTTCAAATTGTGTATAATACCATAATCTCTCTCTCTCTCTCTCTCTCTCTCTCTCTCTCTCTCTCTCTCTCTCTCTCTCCTCTCTCTCACTCACTCACTCACTCTCTCTCTCTCACACACACACTCTCTCTCTGTATCTCTCTCTTTGTGTGTGTATCTCTCCATCTCCCTCTGTATATATGTCTATGTGTCTTTGTATCTCTGTGTCTCTCGCTCTGTATTTGTATGTGTGTCTCTGTCTGTCTGTCTGTGTGTCTCTCTATCTCCTCCTCTCCCTTTTTCTCCCTCTCCCTCCCGCACTCTCTCTCTCTCTCTCTCTCTCTCTCTCTCTCTCTCTCTCGCGCTATATATATATATATATATATATATATATATATATATATATATATATATATATATATATATATATATATATATATATAAAGGTGCCGAGCCATGTGGGATAAATCTCGGGGCAATGAAGTCGATTCTCTCAAATTTTAATGCATTAATGTGTGGCTGCTGGTTTTCTAGTGACTGCCGCTCCAATCGACGATAAATTGTATTTTGTGGGAGGACTTTTTGTGTTGGCATTCTGACGGTGGCATTATGTACAGTGAATATTTATATGAAACCATATCGACTGCATTCCTCATCATCGGTACATTTTGAAATGCTATTGTAATAGGCAACATACATATAAAGTTAATGAAGGCCACATATAAATCAAGGAACATCAAATTACATCTGTGTGCACTGAAGAATAAGATAAAAAAAGACACATTTTACATATAAATAGAGACCAGATTGTATACAATGTCTGATCTGGAAATTCTGTTTCAAGATGTTTATGATAAATAAAATATAATGAAGAACTGTGAGACTGGCTGCAAAAACAACTTTCCAAAAATATCAGATAAAAGTCCATAGAAAACAAATTATGGGGATATCTTAAAATTAATTGGGGGAAAAGACAAACACAACAGAATTACCTATGCAAAACATGAAGAGTATCAAAGAAACATTTGAAAATTATAGACAGATGTGAAAATTATAGATGCATGTGAAAATTATAGACAAATGAGAAAATTATATTAAAAGTCACAAGACTTGAGGAAAATTTCAAGGAAATAGAAAACCAACACAATGCCAAAATACCAAATAAAATTAATGACCTCACAAACAAAAGAATATTCTCATCAAACGGCTACCTGGAAGCCAGGGAAGACAACTTCATAACCGCCAAGGATCACATGTTAGACACATGGTCAGAGTACGTGACAGACCTTCATAGTGATTCACATAAGGAACAGTGTGATATTCCCAATACTAATAAAGGACCAATCATAATATAACTAATCTTAAACATGTCAATATATTTAAGTATTTGGGTATTTTAACAACAACAGATGGATGCTGCATTAAGGAAGTTAAATGTAGAATAGCCTAAGCAAAGGCGGTATTTCACAAGATGGAGAATGTTCTCTCAATTTATCTTTCTCAATCGAGGTGGCGAAAACTGTTCTTAAGAGCTATATTGAACCAGTCCTGATGTGCGGAAGCGAATCATAGACAATTAGTTTATTAGTGAGGTATAATGAGGAAGCTGCAGAGTTGGAGTTTTATAAAAGAATCACGAAAGCGCCATTGACAAATAGAAAGACCAATGAAGATATCTTGAAAGAAGTTAACTCACAAAGAGAACTGATTTCTCACATCAAAAGAAAACTGTCCATATTTTTGGATGATGTCATGAGAAGAAGAAAGCTGAAGAATATCGTAACAATGGGAAGGTTGGAGGGGACAAGAGGCAGAGGGTGAACAAGAGAGAAAATGACGGACATTTTGACATCGTGGCATAGGGGAACGTCAGTATCTGAAATGATTGAAAGCACAAGAGATGGAAGGTTGTGGACTGACATGATCACCAACGCCACACAGCATGGACTAGAAGAAGACTGGCAGTACACGAGACAGAAGACTGTGGACTGACATGATCACCAACGCCACACGGCATGGACTAGAAGATGAATAAAGGATCATCAATTTTGAAAAGGTTGAGAATGCCCTCAACCATATGAACCCCAGCAAAACCCCGGGTCCAGACAACATCACAACAGAAACGATCAATAACTTAGAAAAATATGGAATATTCCAGGTCATTAAGCTGCTTGGTCTGCATGACAGACTGGATAAGATCTCTCGTTCTTAAACATCCGGTGTGCTGATTTCGAGGTAATCGGTTCAACCCCTAGCACCGGTCAGTTGGACTAAAATTCTGACATCTCGTCCTTAATTTGGGAACGTAAATTACAAGTACCTTTGAAGTCGGAGTGGGTTCGCCTGATGGCAAGGGACACTAGTGATAGGGAATGCTAATCCACACACATAAATCACTCCAGTCCACTAGAAATAATACCATGTGTATGGACTACGCTTGAGTTCTAAGCAAGCGAACGTAAAACAAATTTGGCTGCTTGACACAAAATGTGATACTGGAAATATACCTCCTGACTTATATGACAGTTCGCATGGATAGAATGATAATGTTGATGGATACATCCCGTATATGCATGTGTATGTCTGCACGTATATGTGTATTTAAAAGCTTATTGCTTCACCCTGCTAGGATGTTCTCTTCCACTTCATTTACCTATGAATGCTTCCTAAAGTCAGCAATATCCAGGTTCTCTTCTCTATGTTTTCCAGGGTGGTGATTATCAGGCTTCAAATGAAGCATCTGAGGTGTCCTCGGATGGATGATGCAGCTAGGCAGTGAATGCAGCTTTCTGAATTATCCAGCGGTGCTTTTGTCATGATTACTGAACACCTTTCTGAAGAATCCAGGATAATCATTTAGCCATTATTGGACGACTTTCTTAATCATCCAGGGATATGATTTTCAGTGATTACTGGACAGCTTTCTGAATAATTCAGTGATAATCACTTAGCGTTTATAAGAAAACTTTCTTAATCATCCAGGAATATTTGTATTAGTGAATACTTGACAGCTTTCTGAATAATCTAGTTATAATCATTCAGCGATTACATTACAACTTTCTGAATCATCCATTGACAGATTAATCATCAGTTACAGGACAACTTTCTAAATGATCAAGGGATATTTTCATCTGTGATTATATGGTAACTTTCTGAATAATTCAGTGATAATCATTTAGCGATCACATGACACATTTCTGAATCATCCAGTGGTACTGATTAAGTGATTATAGCACAAATTTCTTAATCATCCAGTGACACTTTAATCAGTGATTACATGGTAGCTTGCTAAATCATCCTGGAATACTTAATCACTTATTATAGAACAGTTTTATGAATCATCTGTGTTTACTTTAATCATCTGTGTTAACCTTTACATTAAGAGATCATAGGATAACTTTATGATGTATGTGAAGATACTTTAATCCGTGAATTATAGTGCCGCTTGATGAATTATTCAGGGATGCTTTAATCCTGGGTGTGAATCCTGGAAAGCTTGTCGACGTCATCTTTGAGGTCAAGAGCGAGGATGTTATAACCAAATCCTCATGAGGACAGTGAGCGGAGATGCTTTGACATGGCTGTTGCATCGAAAGACTGAGCTCTCAAGTGAATTCCCAGTGTGTAGTGACGGGATTGTGATAACATAATTTTTTTGTGGTGGTTATTAATTAGCTTTCTGAATCATCTATCAGTAAGTTAATCAGTGATTAAAGAATTACATGATATATTACCTGACGTTACTTTAATTAGAGATTATAGAAAGTAAATCGGCAGAGATTCCTTGTCCATGTCTTGATGTGTATTGTGTATCTGGGGCTAGTCTCATATTGGTATAGATCCACTGACAGTCGATGGTTGATGTGGTCGAAATCGCACCGGTCCCGTTTACTTTTTAGAGTATACCTTGGTGCACTTGTTTCGACCTCCAAACCCAAGTCAGTTTTTTAAACAGTCCCTAACTTACGCCGGCTCTTTGGTGAAAGGCTTTACGAATGCAATTCGTACACCCGCATACCTCGTTGAAACACAGCTGCGGGTGATTTGGAAGCAGACCGCCTTGCGTTGGTTTCCGTATAATGGTATGAGTGCCGGTCTTTCAGAAAGCAATGGTAAACTACTGAACGTAAACTTGCCAAGAGATCACAAACAGCCAAAAATTCTGGAGGTGACTGCTACAGATGTAAAGGATATGCAACTAACTAAACTGACAGGGCATTTGAAAGCATGATCTCTGAGCTGGACAGACAGGTGTGCTGGCCACTGTACTATAGGGTGAATTTTTAATGACTGTGCAGTGTTTGAAAATATTGCCGGCCCACGTTTTGTGTTCACCCTCTGTAAAGTTCGTGCAACACAATAGGTAAATATAAAACTTGGACCGGTAATATTTTCAAACACTGCAGAGTCATTAAAAATACACCCTGTAGTACAGTTGTTTGTTTCATTTGTGGGTATTTTAATCACTGGTAATAGGACAGCTGTTTGAGATATCTATGGAGAGACAGAAAAAACAATGAGCAAGTCCTACAAGAAACAAGTGAAAACCATAAACTGAGTAGAGAAATTAGGTTTAAACAGTCAAGATGTTTTGCGCATCTTATGAGTAGAAATAAACTTGGGAACATGGTGACAACTTGCAAGACTGAGGGGAAAAGAACAAGGGAAAGGCAAAATTAATTAATTATCCGGATGTCTTGGCCACGTGGCATGGTCGAGCCAAGAAAACAGAGCTGATCCATGACTCTGGTGATCGTGTGACATGGGGAAACATGACCACCCACGATTATCGACATGGCACATGATGATGATGAGGATGATGATGATGGAGACTGTTCTGCTCACGGAATAGTTGTATGTGTTACCTATTCGGCTTACAGAAAAGTTGTGTGTGTAACCTATTCTGCTTACAGAATAATTGTGTGTGTAGCCTGTTCTTCTTACAGACAAATTGTGTATAGCCAGTTCTGCTTACAGAAAAATTGCGTGTATAGCCTGTTCTGGTTACAGAAAAGTTGTGTGTAGGACCTGGTCAGAGACAAGGTGATTGTGTGAGGTGGTAAGCTAGGATTGATCACACTGCCCAGTATGGGACTTGACCATCTCGACATTCAGCTAAAAATTCAACATCGTTGTCTGGAAGCATGAACCTGTTAGTGATGTGACACGTCCTTCATATTTTGTAGGCCTGAATGCAGACGTCCAACGCTTGACAATATCACTGCGAATGTAAGACCGGCCTGTGTTCCCAATTTGTGACTCTTTGAAAATAAAGTTCGTTCATTCGTACTGTAGCTGCTTATCGACTACACTGACGTGCCCATTCAAATAAGAAGTGAAAGAAAATATTTTCAATAAATAAATAACGAAACAGTCTATAAACAATTTAAAACAGTTGTAGTGGTATCACTCCAAATCAGAAGCGCACAATTTGTATCTGTCAACCATGATATACATCAGTTGGCATATTTTGGTGTTTGTTTTTTTAATATTTTAAGTTAAGTAAGAATAATCGGAGAGTAATAATAATACGTATTCAATCAGTTCTGAAATTAGTAAACAGTCAATATAACACAAGCCTGAAGTTGTTGTGTGTGTGTTGTTTTTCACGTTTATTCGTTATGAACTCTAGCGTAACCCATACACAGGCTACTACTCCGAGTGCACTGGACTGGTTTTTGCGTGTGGATTAACTTTCCAATGTTTCCATTGTCACTTCGCCATCAGGCGAACCCATTCCGACTTTTGAAGGTACTTGTAATTAACGTCTCCCAAGTCAAGGATGATTTTAGTCCAACTGGCCGGTGTAAGGGTTGAACTTGAACCCGCAATCTCGGCATCAGCGTTTCGGATTAGGTACTAGTGCTCGTATCCATTCGGCCATGCTGACCTCAGCAACCTGAAGTAAACATATAGGGTGTATTTTTAATGACTGTGCAGTGTTTGAAAATATTGCCGGTCCAAGTTTTGTATTCACCCTCTGTAAAGTTCATGTAGCATAATAGAGGAAATACAAAACTTGGACCGGCAAAATTTTCAAACACTGCACAGTCATTAAAAATATACCCTATATATTGATCATCAAGTAAAGGCAGCTACGATGATATTGACCACATCATCCCTCGAGTGTTGATTGGTCTGTATAAAAATATGGCTAGCACCATATCCTGTATTCCCCCAACGCATGGGGCAGAACCCTTAACAATTTTGTACTTTTATATATCATAGTGAATGCCAGTTTGGCAGATTGGTTAACCAATATCGTCCATACATGTGGGAGAGTTATTAACGTTTGGCTCAAAACGTGATGAAATATCTGGATCATCATATGTATTTATGTCTTGTATTTTTCTATATACCACTAAATTGCAAAAAGTCCTCGCGCAGGTTGTACAAGGTGTATGTTTATGACTGTGCAATATTTGAAAATATTGCCGGTCCAAGTTTTGTATTTATCTATTATGTTGCATGAACCTTACAGTAGGTGAATACAAAACTTGGTACCGGTAATATTTTCAAACACTGCACAGTCGTTAAAAATACACCCTATAATTTACATAGCTTTAGATGTATACACCTTACACATTTACAATATGTGTTCTTTAACTGATTTAGAGCCGACGGATAACATATCGCCGGATGTGACCTGCCATTTTGATAGAAGGACTATATTTCGCCATACGAGTGTCTTCGTGTTATTTGTTTTTGTTTCGTGGTATCTTCCGCAGTTTTAATACTGAGTAAACCGGAATTTACATTATAATACTTGTTTATTTGATTGTGTATCAAGTTTCGTCCAAACCTACTTTGTGTTTGGTACTGAATCAGTTGATAGCTCAATTATACATTGTTCTTGTTTCAACATTGGCTTGTAGAACTTGCACCCATGATTGGTTGGTTGTAAATTCCCTGGAAGAGAGAGTTTGAACTCTTAAATATGATCGGGTAGCTGTTAGAACATGCAACAATCATTGGTTGGTCGTGAATCTTCAGGAAGAGTGAGTGTGAACTCTTAAGTCTGATTGGATGGCTGTTGGAACATGTACCAATGTTTGGTTTGTTGTAAATTCCATAGAAGAGGGAGTGTGAACTTTAAGTCTGATTGATTGGCTGTTAGAACATGCATCAATGATTGCTCGGTCGTAGGACCACCAGGAAAGGTGACTTTGAACTATTAAATCTGACTGGTAGTCAGATCGTCTGAGCCCTGGACAGTGCTTGCATATAATAGAGTGACGTTGGTGTGGAGACGTGTCTCCTGATCCCATACATCAAAGTGACGTTGGTGTGGAGACGTGTCTCCTGATCCCATACTGAAGTATTTATTTCACACAGATTGTGCTGCAAGGCTCTCCTCCCCCTCTCTTAGCTCGGAAACCAGTCGGGTTTGCAAGGCAAGATCAATCATAGAAGTGCGTCAGAAACCAATAGGGTATGCAAGATCGGTCACAGAACTGCGTCAGAAACCAATAGGTATGCAAGATCGGTCACAGAACTGCGTCAGAAACCAGTCGGGTATGCAAGATCGGTCACAGAACTGCGTCATAAACCAGTCGGGTGTGCAATACCAGTCATAGAACTGCGTCATAAATCAGTCGGGTGTGCACTGAGCTGAGTTTCTCCAGGCTCAGGTTTGAGTTAGGAGGAGAAGGGAGCACTTATGGGTTGCACCCGTGTGCCGTGATGTTAATCCTTCGACTAAACTAAACTAAACTAAACTTTCGACAGGATGCCCTGCGGAAAGAGACAGAATCGTTTTGGATCAAACATGCTTCAATTATAATCGATCCATTCACCTGGAAACCCCCTTAAACCTTAAGGTCTGTTTTGGCCATGTTTCCTACTCTATTTCAGTCATGTTTCCTATTCTGTTTCAGTCTTCTTTCCTACTCTGTTTTAGGTATGTTATTGTCAACATCCACCCCCCCCCCCCCCCCCCAGTACCTTGAGGGGACACGCACCCACAAACTTACCATACATTCTCATTTCCCAGAGTTAGGACTTGCAATATTAATGTTAGTTGCAAATGTGGCAGTAAAGCAGCTATAAGGCTCATATCTTTCAATCTCTGCATCTCAAGCCGGCTTCACCTACAAGTGGCGAACTCTCTTACTTCTAGAAGGTCAAGTAGTTCAAAGGTTGTGATGTCTGCGCCTGGTTCATGCAAACTCGAGCCCACATGAACTGTGATATCTTACAAATAAGAACATGAGGGTATACTCCTCCTTGATCATGAGATAGTGAATCAGACACATAACCTTCCCAGACAAGTCAAAACCTGGGAGGACCCGTTTGAAAATTACAATCCTTTGGTGGTTGGAATTGTTTAAAGCAGGCCATAGAGGCAGCTGCCCAAGCACAATTTTAAATTTAGGAAACCTACCCTCATGTTTGTTTCTGGTACCATGGAGTTTGTGAACTGCGTTTTATGCTCTTTGCGTGATCTATGGGAGAAAACTGGAACATTTATGGAGATGCCCGTGTGCCGTGGATGCGATTGTCATATTTATACAATGTTGTGTTATTGGATTGTCAGTGTATGTGTAAACATGACGTTGGGTGACAATGAGTTAATAATTTGCATTTCCTTTTCAGGGCGTCGCAATCAACACCTGTATATTTGGATGATTTATTGGCAAGCTTACGTTTAGTGGTTAGCCATTACTTTATGAACGACCGGCAATCATACCGCTGCACGAAAACCAGCGATATGCGGTTTGCTGCCTAATCGCTCGCAGCTGTGTTTTGAACGCGGGATTTCGAGTCACATTCGTAAATCCTTCGCAACAGCGCGGCAACAATGATTAACCTGCCTAATTTACATACCATAAGCGAGCAGTGTCTAATAGAAACGCTGATCTTTGCAGTCAGCGCGTGAACCCGTGCTCAGATTGAAAATAGGTTAGAATTTCCTAGGTCCGGCCGAGTGGCTAGAATTCCTGGTTCGAATTCGGGAGACCTGGGTTTGAATCCTCGATAAGATGTGGATTGTTTTCTGTCGGGGGCAAAAAGAAAACGTTAACTTGCACAGTTCGTAGCGACTGCACTAGCCAGGCGGTCCTTAATTTCCCATAGGCTCAAGGCCCTCCGCCTTCTCTTCCTCGTTCCCTGTCCTACATTGCAAGGTACTATAGCCTATAGTATAGGCAATAGATGACAGTGAGTTTGTGTAAACGATTGTAGTCGTAATTCTGAATCGATGATTTAGAAATAGCATTCATTTATGCTACCAATGTCTAACTTGGACATGATCCAAATCACATTTGCGCAAAATAAACACTTGTGAGATGTGATGCGTGAGGAGAGCTTCCAACTTAACTACCCAAGACCGAAAAAGAAATTATGATATCGGACAGACAGTGAGATAAACACCGTTTTACACAAATATTGACGGACAGAAGATCAACTGGTTTGGCCATCTCATTAGAATACAACGCCATCAACAACCAACACTGGCCCTACATCAATTAGGATCTGCTATGAGAGCATGAGAACGCCCGAAAAGAAAATACATCAAAGAGGATCTGCTATGAGAGCATGAGAACTCCCGAAAAGAAAATAGATTGTACAATTACACGGAATGGCACTATGCAGTGCCACCCATTGGACTCTGGGGCGACAAATATTTCTCCCCACGACGCTTGACGGCAAAATTGAGATAATGATTCAGCGCCTGGAGACGGTTCAGACGTATGCTTGTGTGTGAGAAAGATTCAATATATAATTAACATCGACATTGAACGAAAAAGGAAGACAACCAAAATATTTGTCTCGTTAACATTTGTAGCGAACTTTGATACGACTTATTATTTTATACCTTACAACATGATCAACATTATCCAGAGCCGAGTTGAGCCACCCAAAAATTTAGGTCAAGCCTACTCACATATTACTATGACTTGTCGATGCCTGTCAGAGACAAGCACTTTGTCTAGGAAGGCATTTTATACACGGAAGCTCAAGTGCGTTAAAATCCCAATGTGGCTACACTGGAAGGGACGTCGCAGCTCTTGATAAGTTACTTTGGGCTTACAGGTGCGGTCCAGGTGAAGTGCATCGGTCATCTAATGTCATAGTGGGTTGTTATTGATTAAACTGTGCCAGTCACAACCAGATTGCTGTCCTGTGTTTGTGTGTGTTTATTATCAATTCTGTCCTGTGCTTCGTCTGTCCATCTGCACTTACCAGTTTCCCCAGGATCCGTTAAAAGAGGCTTGAATTTAAGAGTCTCTGTGGCCGAATGGTCAAGTCGCAACACATGACAGTTGTGGGTTCATTTCCGAACTATGTCATTTGGATCACGTGTACATTTTTTCCAGAGATGTATAGGGGTCGTCACTGGAGCCACGGAGTTTATGCTGTGTGCGACGTTCGTGCTGTGTGCGACGTTAATGGCAGACTGTTGTGCAGCAAGAAGACTGACTCATATATGATAGCTGAAAGTTCGTTGCATATCTTTTACAGGACTTAGCATTCAACTCCAGCATTTTTTTTTTTTGGGGGGGGGGGGGGGGGGACTGTTTGTGATTCATGTGCAACATTACGTTCGGTAGTTTGCCATTGATTTCTTAACAACTAACAAGGTGATCTGCTTCCAAATCGAACGCAGTATGCAGATTTACGAATTGCATTCGTAACCACTTCAACATAGAGCCGGCATTTGGCGTAGAGCTCGATTAAATTAAGTCCACCCCTCAGAAGAGGTCCATAACAGCGACCCTTAACTAAATACTCCCAGAAATCTGACCTAAGGTTGGATTCACACCCCGGCAGGCCGTCAGCGTACCAGGTACAGAAGACACTGGACAAGTCTGCCACCAAAGAGCAGCCGACAGTGAAGCTGGTGATGCCATCTGTGTACAGTCCATGCACAGTGCGGGACGCTACCAGCCGACAGTTCATGTCATCTACTATTGTTGTCAATCCATCATTCATCATCATCAAATGCCATGCCAGCTTTATCCAGTCAATGCACAGTATGGGGACGTTAACATCTGACATGCCTGGCTTCCGCTAGATAGTTCAGGTCGTCTTCTGTTGTTGCTAATGCATTATAATTAAGTGCCATGCCAGCTGACGTAGGCGTTCATGTTTCTGCACAGATCTCGGTCTTTGGTGTTCTGGATCAACTCTGCTGATGATATTCCTCTATGCCACCGTCTCAATCCATCCAGCATCATTTCTCTTGGTCTGCCTTTGCCTCTCTTCCCCTCGATCTTTCCAGTTGTTACGATGTTCTCTAATGCCTCTCTTTTCATCACATGACCGAGGAAAGCTGTTTGTCTCTGTCTTATTGTTGTATATAATGTTCTAGTTTCGTTAGCCTGTTTCAGGCAACCGTTGCTAGTTACCCTGGCAGTCCAAGGAATTCGCAACATTCGTCTCAGGAACTACATCTCTTTTGCTTCCGAGTTCTTAATAACTTGTTCATTTACATCCAAAAATGCACAGCCTTTACAACAAAACAGGTTATATATAGCATTTCAGCATTCTCTTTCTTACATTCAATGATAATGAATTGTTGCATAAGATACTTTTCATTTTCTGAAATGCAGCTTGTGCTTGTCCTATTCTGCTCTTAATCTCTGTTGTGCATCTTCCATCTGATGTTATAATTGGCCCTAGGTATTTAAAATTATCGACTTGGTTAAGAATTGTCCCTTTGATTTCCATTTTACATTTTGGTGTAACCCTTTTTTTTTTTTATATATCACTATTGTTTCTGTTTTCTTGATATTCAAGGAGAGTCTGTAGTTAATTGCAGGGCAACAATTTTCGCTTGTTGTTTTTTCCCTTCTAAATTACGGTATTGTTTTGCGTAGTGGCAGTGCCCGGTATAGTGGCTATTGCATTCATCTACGTGTCTGGTGGTTCTGGGGTCAACTTACTCAGGTAACAGATACTTAAATAACTGTCTCAGAAGTCAGATACCCAGCATGCCACTGACTACATCCGCCATATAGCGCCGCTTGGTCAAGAAGACATGTATTTAGTACCATATTTCTATTATACCACATTATCTTTATCATTATGACATGGATTTTGTACGATATATCTACTATACCACATTATCTTTATCATTGTGACATGGATTTTTTTTTATTCGCATATCCTTTACAGGACATCGCTGTCAACAGCAGCATCTTTCAGCTGTCTGTTGATTTCTTGGCAAGATTACGCTCAGTAGTTTGGACATGGATTTAGTACGATATATCTACTATAGCACATTATCTGTATCATTATGACATGGATTTAGTACGATATATCTACTATACCACATTATCTGTATCATTATGACATGGACTCAGTACCATTTATCGATTTTACCACATTCACTTCATTATTATCACCCATTTGCTTGTAGTTTCCTTTCCCCCACCCATAGTAGTCTTTTGACATGTCTCTCTATCATAATCCAGATGTCTTGCCTCTAATGTTGGCATGTGTAAATTATCTATCACATCTTTAAGCCATCTAGGTCCTGGTCTTCACCCCAACTCCTCCAGCACCCCTCCTGTCACTGTTATCTTTTCCAGACATTCCTGTATCTGTACATTCCCAGAATGTTTCATTGTTCTTAATTTTATTTGTCTTAACTGATTAAGTCCCATGGAATCATTAATCGTCTGAAATGACTTCCCGTATCTGCCATCGGCGTATATATCGCCAAAATTTTGTCATTGCGTTACAATACAACATTACTTGTACCATATTAAAATCTTTGAAGTCATAACTGTGACACAACCCTACTTACCATTTTCCGCCATCCACTTTTGTCAAGTAAAAACCTACTTTTTCTTTCGCACAGAATCTATTAATAACCAATCCCCATCAATGCTGAACAATTGTTTGATAGATCTTCTTGTTCTCTTGATTGTCCAGTTATTGTTTTGTACTCTTCTGTGAAAGGAGCAAATGTGCTTTCCAACTGATTTGTGAATTGTCCAGTTTTCACACTCGTGCCAGCTCTCTGGTGAGGGGTTACAGAAGTGAAAACTAAATAGAGAAGAGGAAGTAAATAAATAAATGAGGAGCCCGCATTCATTCACTCAACCCACTGCCTAACCTACAGTGGTGCAGAGAAGGAGAGATGCGCAACGCTGGCTGCTGGAGGGCCAGAGAAGAAAAGAATAACAAGGAGAACAAGAGATCACCACAACGTATGACGTTTCTTTTAAAAGAATAGATTATAGATATCAGAAGAAATTCCGGAACTTTAGCAGGGGATTAGAATATGACCTCTAATCCCAATCAGTGAAATGCCCAGCTGCACTGTACCAGCAGCAATGCATAGTAGTAAACAATGGCTAACATCACTTGAACAACAAAGACTAAACATAGCAAGTTATACATAACACATGTCAGAGTCTCACATGGAGTCGTTAGGAATATAAAGATAGAAGGGAATTAGAGAAGGGACATAACCCCAATACAAGGGAACTAAAGAGACCCACTCGAATGCTCGAACAATCTAGAGCCTTCGAGAAGGATAGGTCAGTTCGCCTACAGCTCCCTGGACACAGGTGGAACCCGCTGACCGCGTGCCAGGACCTATTCCACGAGAAGCTCGAGGAGAGTTACAGCCCGTGTCCGATCGAGACACGTTAGAGGGGAGACGCCGACTGGACATCGAAGAAGCAACGGGGCTTAACTTAAGGGGGACTTGATAGATTGAACCCAAGTGTATTTAGGGGTGTTACTCATAAGATAGATAGATGATAGAGTTTGTTGTAATGATCATGTATGATTGCTTTGTTATGAACTCCTGTGATATGCTATTCAAGTGTAGCTGGCTGCGAAAACCATTCTTCGCCAGCTTACTGTACATAAATTATGTCAGATAGTATCAGAACGGAGTTTGTTGCCTGTATGAACCCGAGTTTCATTTCCCTAGGTCTCTAGGACGTTGACACACATCAGTAACAAAAATTGAAACTTTAATGACCAAATCTCGCGGCTCAGGAGTAACACATATCCAGTTAAAATATACGGCAACAAAAACAACTGCAACTTAACTACAAAAGAAAAACATTAACAATAGGAACATAACCTAACCATGGGACTGAGCTACCTGGTCCAGGAACAGCATATGTTGCACCGGGGCACAAAATACATCAGCGCAAATGAACGCGGTCCGACACTTAGGCCTACTGTGGGATGTGCCCCACCTTGTATCTTGTCCCCGAGACACATGCATATAATACGTCGAGTGCCGTGGGCAGACATGATATCGTAAACCAGACATGACATGAACATGGGCATGGTTCGCTAGAGCATATGCATAAACATGAGCATGAAGAGCTCAGCCAATTAATCAAACCAGGAAACTGCAACCTTAATCATACAGAAACAAGGGTATGGAAAGCTCGACTATTGGGTTAGCTGCAGGTGGGGAGGGGGGGGGGGGAGAGAACCCAGGAATGTTCCCTCTCCATAACTATGATTGGCGAGTCACATCCTCAAGCGCCTTACAACCATATTATCATCCTGTTTGGCTTCTTCAACGGTTTATGCACCTGTTTTATTGATATCTGTGACACGGCCTGGTCGCACGTGCCGCCTTTATACATGTTCTTAATGGGTGTGGTGTGAGGGGGGGGGGCAGTTCCATTCCCCCCTGATTTGGGACCGATACGGCCTCCCCCAGCCGAGGCTGCACCAAAACTGACTGGCCCGGGCAAAAATCGCGCAAATAATTTTTTTTTCCCCGCATATCATTTACAGGACATTGCTGTCAACATCAGCATCTTTCAGCTGATTGTTGATGTCTTCGCAAGATTATGCTCAGCAGTTTGCCATTTCTTTCTGAGCGACCGGCTCACATACACCGTAAGTTACCAACGCTGCGAGAACCGCTACCGATTCTCGCGAAAGTTACGTTCCTCGGGTGGATATACGGGATTACGGAGAAAGACGTTAACGCCTAAGCCAGGGAGTAGGCAGTGCAAATATGGCTGGGGAAATTACCCAGCACCCACCGAGGTATACAACGGGTTCTGGTCGTTGCATCAGATCAGCGTCATCATTATTCAGAGCCGCGCTGAGCGGCTTCATAACTAATTCGTAATCCCGCATTCAGCGCTCGAAACACAGCCGCAGGAGATTTTGGCAGCAGACTGCGTCGTATTAGTTTTCATACAATGGTATGAGTGTGGGTCTTTCAGAAAGCAAAGGTAAACTGTTAAATGTTAGTTGCATATCCTTTACAGGGCGTAGCAGTCAACCCCAGCATTTATTGGCTGTTCGTGACTCCTGGGCATGTTTACGTTCAGTAGTTTGCCATTGATGTATGAACGAATGGCACCCATACCATTTCATAAGAAACCAACGTAAGCGGTCTGTTGCCAAATAGCTGTGTTTCGAACGTGGGTATGCCAGATTATGAACTGTGCCCGCAACTCCTTCGCCACGGAGAGGACAATGGCAAACTACTGAACATAAACTTGTCAAGAAATCACAACCATCCAAACAAATGCTGGGGTTAACTACGACGTCTATAAAGTATATGCGACGAGCATTTGTTTTCACACCCATACGACGCAATATGTCCTTTTGTATGTCCAACATACTGTTAGCTTTGGTAACAAAAGTGTGTGTGTGTGTGTGTGTGTGTGGGTGGGTGGGCGGGTGGGTGGGTGGGTGGGTGGTTTATTCACAGAGTATATGGTGATTTTCAGGATACAGAATGAGTCATGAATATGTAAATATTTGAATTTAGTCACAGTTCAACGTACAATTATTTGTTTGCTATAGAATCAACGTAAAATTCAAAGCGACAGAAAGAGATTACAATTCAAAGCGACAGAAGGATATTAAAATTCAAAGCAACGGAATGAGCTTAAAATATAAATCAACAAAATGAGCTTCAAATTCAAAGCAATAAAATAAGCTTCAAATTCAAAGCAACACAATTTAAACTTTTGAGAGATGGAAGTTTAGTATTTAAGGCTATTAACCTAGTAGAGGCGCTTGTCCAGAGAAAATACATACACGAATGGATCCAGGCAACAATCAGCATTTACCCATGAGACTCCCATTCTAAGACTAGACCAGCATTCTTTTAACATTGTAGAGTACAAGCACATCTCAACAAAATTAAAGCTGCTAGAACTGACCACTGAAGAAGAAGCAGCAGACGAAGAACAAGCAAAAGACGAACAAACAGGCAGTAAAAGACGAACAACAAGCAGCATAAGGCGAACTACATGCAGCAGAGACGAAACAGTAGGCGGGAACAGCAACAATATAAGAAACAGCAGACGAAGAACAAGAACCAGCAGAAAAAGAAACAGGGGGGGGGGGATAGAAGAGGTAACAAAATTATTTAATATAACAATATGTAATAAAAAGCAAGAAATATCAAATAAGAAAATTGATAGAAAAGCATGGTTATGTGTGATTGAGACTTCCGCCGTACCATTTTCATTTAAACAAGATAGAACTTGGGTGGGCTAAAATTAAAGGACAGGTGGCAGCTGAAAATACTACATTCAAATTGCCTGACGTTAAGATACTAACCCAACCCGCGCTATTAAATACTGCTACAAGTTACTGGGGGGGGGGGGGGGAGGGGGGATGTGAGGACCATGTGTTGAAAGAGGAAGATGACTATTGGAGAAAGGATGGATTGAATTTTTTGCAACCGAGAGGAGTCATCAACCTACTGGAATCGTCCGACACAGATTAAGGTCTGGGCAGGTCGCATACATTAATCCACATGCACACCTGCTGGGATATTATGCTTTAACTATTCTGCAGAATTGCAGGCCCTAAACATTACAGCATCGGCACAAACATTCAGAACTATATTCGTCGTGTAAAACAGGTAATCATATTCCGTCTTTGAACAGTAAACAGCGGAGTAGACAATCTTTCACGAAGACTCAAAGCGGTCCTATCACCCATGTGCACGTATAAACAAATTACACAGACAGCTGAACAGATCTTTACAAATTGATACATGATGACTGACTTGCGGTATCATCACTGGTCACTCTATATGCACATTAACGCACAGCTGCTTGGAAGCTTTCACGAACTCCACATAAAAAGATAAACATATCCTTGTAACATGATTCCTTGTGTACACATTATTAACCAGCAGCCGAAGGAAAAAAGAAGGAAATGAAAAATAAGGTATGAAATATATTCCTTCTTTTTTCCTGTCCATTTCCATTTCGATTACACATTATTCACTCATGCCTCTGTAAATTCTCTGTCTTAATTAATATTACATATTTCACCCACTTCCATACGAATATGGTGGATACGCCCTGTGTCGTCACCAGAACTGACGTGCATTAATGTAAAACAAGTTTGTTAGCGGGAATTAACTACATTTTCATATGGTTCATAGGCCTTAGGTTCATACCAGAATACGATCAGCGTTGCCAGTAGTGGGTTGTGCTCAATATTTAAATCTCAAATCCCGAAACAACCTAATAAATCAACTACATTTTCGCCAAACCATCAAATAAATATCGCCTCTTTCCATGATTTCAGTTGCCTTTGGGCCTATCAAAGACATATTCCTTGGGTGGTGGTAAATATAAGACGGCAGGAACAATTTCATAGCAATGCAACATATACTTTTCAAGAAAATTAAATGTGAATGAGACGAACAATTGTGAATGGACCCTACTATTTCTAGTGCACTGGACTGATGTTTGCGTGCGGATTAGCTTCCCCTATTACCAGTGTCCCTCGCCAGCAGGCGAAGCCACTCCGACTTCAGATGTGCTTGTAATTGACGTCCCAAAGTCAGGGACGAGAAGTCAACGTCTTAGTTCACTGACCGGTGTTGAGGCATGACCAGCTACCTATACATCAGCATATCGAATGTATAAGAACGAGCTCTCTTATTCATTCGGCCATGTATGTTCATGTGAAATACTTGTCCATTTATACCATCTCAAAAATGTCCATACAGATATGTGTACATGTGAAATACTTGTCCATCTATACCATCTCAAAGTGTATCACACAGATGTATGCCCATGTGAAATACTTGTCCATCTATACCATCTCAAAGTTTATCACGCAGATGTATGCCCATGTGAAATACTTGTCCATCTATACCATCTCAAAGTTTTCCCCACAGATGTATGTCCATGTGACATACTTGTCCATCTATACCATCTCAAAGCCGCCCACACACATGTATGTCCATGTGAAATACTTGTCCATCTATACCATCTCAAGGCCTCCCACACAGATGTATGTCAATGTAAAACTCGCCTTCAGAACCCCGAAAGCAACGGGAAGGTTAACCCGGTCAACAAACGCCCGCAGAAGTCGGATGTGTCGGCCTAAGGCGCAAGAACGCAGCTCTGCTGTAAACAGGCGCAACGCAATAACGTCCGGGGAAAAAAAAACTCCGGATGAACGCAGAAGAAGAAGAAGAAGAAGAAGAAGAAGAAGAAGAAGAAGAAGAAGAAGAAGAAGAAGAAGAAGAAGAAGAAGAAGAAGAAGAAGAAGAAGAACACATCCTTCAGAACCACGAACACATCCTTCAGAACCCCGAACACATCCTTCAGAACCCCGAACACATCCTTCAGAACCCCGAACACATCCTTCAGAACCCCGAACACATCATTCAGGACCCCGAACACATCCTTCAGAACCCCGAACACATCCTTCAGAACCCCGAACACATCATTCAGGACAGCCCAACTTACAAAGATCAGTGCTACTGGATGTGACCACAGAGAGCAGAGCCTTAGCTCAAGTTATGGGGTTCCAATACCAAGCTGGAGACGATGCTGAATACTGTGAACTTCGACCTCTAGATCTTATTTTGTGAATTTCAACCGGTAGTCATTATACTATGCACTTCACCCTGTCGACCTTAATCTGTAACTTCATCCTGGGGACCTTATACTGTGTACTTCATTTCCTTTATGTTTATCTATTTATCTCTCAGTATATGACAGAGGGGGGTACGGGGTGTCAGGCATTGGTAGCACCTTTGGTAAGGATGGCTCTCATGTCCTTTCAGGACCCATCCCCCACTGGTCCAAGTCTGACACCCAGCTCGTGCCTGTGGCTCCTAGTAGCTGTCAGCATGCGACAGCGGCCACCCCCCGGGCAACAGCTGTGAGAGGCTGGCTAAACCAGGCATGGGTATCCGATTTGGTGTCAAACCAAGAGGTAAACTAGGGTATGCCTACCCAGCATGTGAAGACAGGATTCTGCAGACTGCGCGGAAGAAATCATTCCTGATTCAACGGGCAAGACGGCGTTTACCTGCAAAGCGTTGTGGAACGTAATGAGCACAGCAAGGCACGTAGAGCGCCCTGGTCATCCACTGCACCTGTATTCGTCTCCAATCGTCTCGACTTGTCTTGCCACTGGACTCGGATGGACTCAGGCGAGAGAGTGAGGTCGACGAATTGCGCAACTCTTCCTCACTTTAATCCAAGTAATCGCGCAAGTCATTCTTCATCCAACGTCACTTATCGGTGAACTGTCTGAACCCTTTCCTGTCACCAATGGAGTGAAGCAAGGATGTGTCCTGGCACCAACACTGTTCAGCCTCATGTTTTCAGCCATGTTGATGAATGCCTTCGAGAACGACGACATTGGAATAGACATCAACTACCGTATGGATGGAAAGTTATTCAATCTCAAAAGGCTAAAAGCTAAAACCAAAATTAACAGCGGCACCGTCAGAGAGCTCCTGTGTGCTGATGATTGCGCTCTATACGCCAACTCAGAGGCGGACATGCAACATAATGTTTCAGCTTTTTCACATGCCTGTGCCAACTTTGGGCTCAATATCAACTTGGAGAAGACTGTAGTTATGTACCAGCCAGCTCCAGGGAATAATCACACTGTGCCGAATATCAAAGTGAATGATCATAGACTAAGTGTTGTGGACAAATTCACCTATCTTGGCAGCACCGTGTCACAAGCTGCCACAATCGATGACGAAGTGAATGCAAGAATCTCCAAGGCCAGTGCAGCCTTTGGCAGACTGTACAAGAATGTATGGGACAGAACTGGAATAAGCCTGCAAACAAAGCTAAAAGTCTACAAAGCAGTTGTATTATCCACACTGCTATATGCTTGTGAAACCTGGACTGTTTATCAGCGACACGCTAGGAAATTAAACCACTTCCACACAGTCAGCATAAGGAAGCTACTGAAGATTAAATGGCAAGACAAGATTCCAGACACTGAAGTCCTAGAAAGAGCATCCATGCCCAGTATCCACACTCTACTGATGAAGAATCAGATTCGCTGGGCTGGTCACTTGACTCGCATGCCAGATCACAGGCTCCCTAAACGAATTTTCTACAGCGAACTGCGTTGTGGTAAACGCTCCCAAGGTGGCCAGAGGAAACGTTTTAAAGACACTCTGAAAATTTCACTGAATGCTTTTGGAATTCATCATGACACCTGGGAGGCTGCAGCCAGAGACCGAAATTCGTGGCGTGCATCATTGCGCAAAGGTGCAGTCATATGTGAGGCAACCAGGACTGCAAGAGCTGTGAAGAAAAGGCAGGACAGAAAAATCACTCCTCCAGAGACGTCAAGCATTCTTTGCCCACATTGTCAAAGAACATTTCGAGCCAAAATAGGCCTTATCAGCCATCTTAGAACCCACGGCTCGACACCTTCAACCCCACTGGATGAAATGAATGGTCATCATCATTCTTGATGGACAAACAACAACAACATATGACAGACAGACAGACAGACAGACAGACAGACAGACAGACAGACAGACAGACAGACAGAGGGAGGGGGAGGTAGGTCAATCACTGATTGGAGAGAGAGAGAGAGAGAGAGAGAGAGAGAGAGAGAGTGAGAGAGGAGAGAGAGAGAGATTGACAGACAAACAGAGAAAGGGAAGGGCGGTAGCCAAAACAGACACACAATCAGACTTCAAATGGTACGATTAGTTCTGGGACTCTTCGCTGATTGTTGAATATGAGGACTGAGCAGATATTGGAATGTCCCACGTGCTGTGATGTCGGTTCTTGACCCAGTGTGTACCACATCCCCCGTACTTGCAGACCTAGCCCCAAGTGATTTCCATTTGTTTGAACAACTCAAGGAGTCATTGGGAGGAAAGTTTTAGCCGGTGGTGTATGAGCGGTTACACACACGACCAAGGGAACTTTCTTCTACAAGAATCCAGGCCATTTATCGGCGCTGGAGGACTTGCATTGAAGGCTGTGGTGACTACATCGAAAAATTATACATTTGATCTTTACTTTTTTTCCCCAGAATATATTCACCCCCCCCCCCCCCTGCCCAAATCCCCCCTACCTTCACCCCCTCCCCCCCCCCCCCCCCAAAAAAAAAAAAAAACAACATTTCATTTGAATCCCCCTCGTCGCTTCTTGTAATGCTTGTGATGTCGTCCCTGAACTGAAAGTCATCTCATTACAATTTAACCAAACAGTTTAAATAATGACTTCAAATTGTGTATGTCATTATTACCCCACAAGCAATTTGTTTTTCTATTATTATAACTTCTTTGTGGCCTATTCGATTTGTAGTAGTAGTAAGTGGATTCTGTATAGCATGACTTGATCACAATAGAAAAGTTTGTCTCGTTGGGAAATTTAAGAGAAATTTTATAAAGAGGTCATGACCCGACAGTTTGCAGACGTAGAGGCGATAGAGAGACCGGGCTCCAGGAAGTGAATCATTGGATTTAATAACTTCCTAACTGTAGTCTTGTCTTGTTGTCCTCTGAGTTTAATCTATAGTTTTACAGACAGAAGTATTCTCGCTCACTGAGGTATTGTTGTTGTTTACGACTAGGTTATCTTTGTCCACAAAACTACATTTGCCTTGTTTTATTTAATGACAATGAAATTTCAGTTTTACTTTTAAAGTTTAAATTAAATTTCGATCTATTTAAGTATTTTCTTAATAAAGTTTCTTCATTGCAATGTCTGTGTCAAATGTGAATGAGCCGAGGCAATGATGATTTGTTTCACTGTTTTATTTATTGCTGCTTGCAGTCTATGTTTCAGAGCTCTATGTAAAGTATAGTTAAGTGCTTTGGGCTAGAAATTTTAGTAATAATATAATCAAATATATGGCCCAAAGCACTCTTCACTATATATAGTGACTATATACGATACGCTGTGAGTGGACGGCCGGTGAAACGTGGATTTTAAACAGAAGAGCTTTTGAATTTGAAATGTTTGGATATCGCAGAATGTAAAGAATATGCTGGACAGAAAAGAGATCAGCAATAAATGAGCAGATTCTTAAACTGACTAAACATATTTGAGAAAATAGACAACTATTAAAAATCATCGACAAATGCATTGGTTGCATTATTAAGTCTGTTAACTAATCTAAGTGGACATAGTGATTGATAGTAGTGGCCTATGACCCAAGGGCCTATACCGTAGGTATTCAAATAATGATTTTAAAATTCAGTATTTACTATGCGACCACCGCAGGTAGATAGGCCTTGAAAACCCAAATATAATGGTACCTCAATGATGCCTGTATGTCAATTCTAAGTGGAGATATTCACATTTTTGTAAAGGTGAAATGAGTTACTATTTTCTCATGTTCCTCGTACTTTTGAGGCCCTTTGCTATGTCTCATTTTCTCAGCTTCCGGTCCATCCGAGATTGTATTAAACAGGTCATTGACGGATATGAAATCTGACTTCATAAATATGTTCCGTCATGTTAAATGATAAAAAAAATAGTACAAGTATTAGTATACAAGTAAGTTATTAAAGATCTTTAAACTTGTATTTTCTTTAACTTTAGTAGTTCAAATTGCACGTTTAAGCGTTAAAACTTTTCACGGCTGGCTGCCGCCATCTTGGAGTTCCATTCATCATTCCAACATCTCGCAGACATATCTTTTAATTTTAACAAGAGGTAAAGCGAAGCAAGCGATGAAACTCCAAATGTATGTAAAAATTGGTACTGAATTCGAATATCCATCTAAAAATATCTTAATATTAAATAATCAAGCTCTAGAATTTAAATTTACTTACTTTTTGCTAAGTAATTTAATTTATTTAAAAGGTCACGATAATTTCAACCAATCGCTGTGCATAGAATATTAGGTTAACCTTTTCTGCTTAACCTTAGATGGTGCCTGCTATTGTCACATGATATTTGAATGAATGAATGATGCTGAAAGCATGAATGGTCTTTACAGCAGCCATTTTTGAGGACGCAATGAATCATTGCGGCGTGGCGCGGTATGTCACTTCCGGTTTAAGTTTGGGTCGCGGCACGATCGAATTACCTAATACTAGTATTACTATTTAACTGATTCAGTGCCAAACAAGAAGTAAGTTAGGTCAATACAAGGGGGACAATCAAATGAACAAGTATTATAATGTAAATTTCCATTCACTGAGCATTGAAATTGTGGAAGATACCACAAAACAAAACAAATAACATGTTGACCCTAGTAAGGCAATATACCATTCTTCTGTCCAAAGATGGAATGTCATATTTGCTTGCTTGTGTTCATTGGCTTGAGCTCCAACGCGAAGTCCTGTATGTCGGATGAAGGCATCCTGTTGTCCAACATCAATGTGATGTCATACAGGACCTGAGGTTTGCGTGAGTATCCGTTGTCCCATGTCTGGCTTACTGGTGCGCAGACTGGTGGTTCCTCGCCGTACAGGCAGACACTCTCCGACTTCGGAGGAATCGGCGATCCTACTGACTTAAGCCAGGACCTAGAAGGAACCTGTTGCCCAGGATGCTCGACGAGGATGCGTCAATAGGTCTTGGCCAGTATATAACCCGGCCCTGGTGCCTTGGAAACACCTCTGCGTCCCGTCATATTTGGTGATATATTATCCTTCAACACTGAATCAGTTAAAATACTGGAAGGTAAGATCTAAGACAAGAGAAAAAAATTTGCTGTCTAGAAAATAAAGCATAACAAATAGAAAATGTGGTGAGTAAAATAAGATGTGACAAGCGCAGAAAGCTTCAGGGCAGGAAAAAAAGCTGGGAGCAGCCACCTTGGTGGAATTTCGAGGTGGAGAAGGCTTGGGTGGATAAGTGTAGATCCACCCATGTAAGGAGATGGCAAAATGCCAAGAAGAACAGAGCTGGCCATCCTAGTCCCTGCTTGCACTTAGAAAGAGAGATGCACACAAAAGTAAGCTATTTAACAAAACTGGTCACAGTGGTTAAAAGTGAAAAATGGGCAGAGGTGTGTCAAAGAGTAAGCACAGACAAGTCACTGAAATTGTTCTGGCGACTACATAAAAGCATGAGTGGGGTAATCAAGAATAAGAGCATTTCTGACTTCCAAGGTGCTGACCTCATCTGGCAGAGGACTGACGAGGACAAGGGCAAAGCCCTCTTTGAACGCTATCTAGAGCAGAGCAACCAGACAGATATGGGAGGCCGAAATCTTGCCAAGGAGGTCACCTCAGACAGGTGCAAGGCCCAGAACACTTCGGGTGAAGACACAGTGACAGTGAAAAAAATCAAGGCTGTGCTTCAACAATCAAAAAACAGCGCCCCAGGCCTGATGGCATAAGATACGACGACATCAATAGGTGTACCGACAACAAGCTAGAGGATCTAGCAGACATTTACAACAACAGTATTGGGAGTGCTAGCATCAAGGAGGAGTGGTTACACAGCTATCTGATTCCCTTGCCGAAGCCTGGCAAAGACCACACAAAAATTCAGGGATATCGAGTTATAACCATGCAGAATACAATAGGCAAGCTGCTGGAGAAGTTAATTGCCAGGAAAATATCAAGCCAGCTAGAGAGGCAAGGTGTTTTCCCACCTACCCTGGGTGGGTACCGTCCAAAAAGAGAAACCTGGACCAATGCAGCAGTTTTTGCCCATGATGTCTATGAAGGTTTCCACTCAGGCATTGAAACCTTTGCTGCAGCGATTGATCTTGAGGACGCGTACAACAGAGTACCATTGGATTTTTTAATGCTTCAGCTTCTTGAACTCAAAATAAGTCCATTCCTCCTTAGTTGGATCGCTGCAGCCCTCTTCCAACGGAAAGTAGTTTTTAGATGTGGCAGTTGGACTTCGGAACCAACAACAATATATCCTGGCCTACCATAGGGATCACCATTATCTCCGGTACTGTTCAACGCCTACACAGTGAGAATCACCAGTGAGCAGATCACTGGACCTGGTAGGACATTGTCATATGCTGATGACCTTTTAGTGTATCGTCAGGGTAAGGATAGAGAGCAGGTTGCTGTGGAACTACAAACCAAACTCATTCGCATAAGTACTTGGTGTGATGAAGCTGGGGCAATGGTCAACCCAACAAAGGCAACAGTGACTTGGTTCTCGTTGAATAATCATATTGTCAACACTCCAACACCAACTGTAAAGCTGTGTTCAGAGACGGTGGAAAGAACGCAGGCAATGAATTACCTGGGGATACGGTTTGATCGAAGCCTTGCTTATAATGAGCACATAGACCAGGTGATAACAAAGGCCAAGCGGGGTTTGGCTGCAATGCGGATGATGGCGGCAGCAAACTGTGAGCAGCGCCATCTGTGTCTTCTGTATGAGGGGCTGGTCATGTCTGTTTTTGAGTATGCAATGGCAATCCTGACTCTCAGCCGTAAGCAGATAGAAAGGATGGAAAGGATACAGAATGAAGCTATGCGCATTATTCTTGGATGTACAAGAGATACAGCATGCAGGGCGATGCGCTACCTTCTTGATTTTCCAACCATTGAAGACAGAATACAAGTTTGCAGAGCACGCGCCTACCTCAGAGTTAACGCAAACACACAACATCCACTGCATAGTGAAATTATGAAGGTGAAGGGCAGCAGGTTAAAAAGAGGACGGTCGTGGATGGGTCAAGCCGAAGACATTCTTCAACAGGTGTGTTCACTTGAGGACTTAGAACCTGGCGAGGAGTGGGTACAAGTGCCAACAGATTTCTGCACATCCTTTTCAGTTTGCATCGAACTAGATAGAAAATGCAGACAAGAAAATCCGGCTGCTGTGGAGGCTGAAGTATAAGCGTTGATTTTTGAGAATTCGCTAGACGGTGATGCTGTCATCTACACAGATGGGTCGGTCGTCCGACATGTGAGAAGCTCATGGGCCTTTACGGCTCGGGCCGGAGGGAGAATTGTGAAGGAGGACTCTGGTGCTTTCACTGAAACCACAAGTAGCCTGACTATGGAAGTCATGGCAGTAAGTAAAGCAATAACATGGCTCGAGACACAGACATTCACTAGGGCATGTTTCCTTAGCGACTCAATGAACATGATCAAGAGGATAGAGGATGGGGTGGATCCGAAGAGAATGGTTGCCATCTCTGGAGTGGTCTCGGCTGGCAAAGATTAGTTTCATCTTCGTGCCAGGGCATGTGGGAGTACAAGGAAATGAGCGGGCTGACAAGCTCGCAGGTGAGACTACGGTGGAGGGTGGATGTGCCATGGACCAGGCTGACATTCTGAATGCTCTATGAGAAGTAAGACTATTGCGTGAACCAAGTGATGACTGTGAATCTACAACTATGGCCAGACTGCGAGAACAGCAAATTAAAAGAGGGGTGGCCAAACAAGAACACTACGCAGGAAGCCAAAGAAGATTGATAAACCAACACAGAACAGGTGTCGTTAGCCGCTACACGCTGCAGGATTTGCTGAGGAGGGGATCCGACCACTTATGGACTGAATGGTTCGATGTGCAATGAGGATGATCTGTCGACTAACTAATTAAATAGAGCACCACATGACCATGCTAGCAGATGGGCACATATTTATCCTGAACTGAAGAGAGTTGCTGAGAAGAAAAAAAAAGAAGTTAATTCAAGAACATCCTATGGTACCTCATTCAGTTTGAAGCTGATGCAATAACTTCTTAAACAGTTAATTCAAGAACATCCCTGGTACCTCATTCAATTTAAAGGTGATGCAATAACTTCTTGAGGAATTAATAGTGGATTCTTGTTCACAAATTCTAAGAATTGAAAAATACATTTTTGTTTTAAAGATGTTTGCAGAGTTGAGAAAGAATGAAGAATTCCATCAACTTAATTCATTAAAAGCATTATTTTCTGTGATCTCACCTGAAAAATTAAAAGACTAATGCAGCCTCTTCAGCAAAAATTCACTGGACTGAGAAAACTAATAAAATGATTAACACAAGTTATACATCCATTACAAAGCTGTGTTAACCAAAGATTTTATTTTCGCCATAAGATACATAGCACTTCCGGACGTTGTAACTAATATGGAGTATGATGC
Source organism: Cepaea nemoralis (assembly GCA_014155875.1). Classification (NCBI taxonomy): domain Eukaryota; kingdom Metazoa; phylum Mollusca; class Gastropoda; order Stylommatophora; family Helicidae; genus Cepaea; species Cepaea nemoralis. The sequence goes on along the minus strand of JACEFZ010020907.1, from coordinate 101,745 downwards.
TCAATTCTGTGTTGCATTTCGTGCCCCACTTTATGCAGGCCAAACTTTAAAACCATTTATAGGATTTGAAGAGACAAATACCTGTAAATGACAAATCAGAGAATGATTTGAAATTCTAAAATTGTGCCAGTTCAGTCAAGTTCTTTAAAAAGGCACTATTTGGAATAAGGTATTTCTTAACAGGATTGAGATGGCTTCAAGTCAAATTTAAAAAAAAAAATGTCTCATAGTAGAAACCTGATAATGAAGTAGGCCAATATCAGCCTTTTAAGAGTTTAGTTGAGTCAAGAACCGACATCGTTGTACTCCGAGCACTCCCATAAGTGCTCCTCATCTTCAACAGCAGCGAAGAGTTTCAATACTAATGGTGCCCGTTGCAATCTGATTATATGTCCGTCTTGCTTTACCTCTTAGTGTCGACCACTTTCTCTGACCACCCCTTGCGGCTGCATTCTCTCTAGACCATGATAGTCTATCTGTTCTTCTGCATTATTCACATGCTCGCAGAGGACTTTCAATACATCTGCCTTAACATGCATCAGATCACCACTTAATGATGCGGCACCAGCCAATCTGTCTTTGTGTTCATTTCTAACCACACTAGAGTGTCCTGTAGAAAAGATGCAGCGATTGCTCACAACCCGCGAATCGATGTATGCCATTCTGCATGAAGCATGCTAGTCTTCACCTTTGTCAGCATGCATTGTGAATCAGTCATAATCACCACATGCATATACAGTTTGTTCTCCAACCAGCTGAAAGCTACAGTAACCACCTTCACCTCCATTCTCAGACTTGAGAGTGTGGTGTCATATGCCAAGCTCTCCTTTACTAAACATTGGTCATTTGGATTTGTTATGAGTCCCTAGGCACTTTTTTTTGCCTCTTAACACAGAGCCATTGGAATAGAAAATCACACAGACAGGACGGGAGTAGTAATGAATTAATTGCTGAATTTCTACTACTGTAGTGCTTGCTGGCCACTCCCTACATTCATGTCCAATGTGATTATAACCTCACACGTCTGAATTTCTGTTCGGCACTCTGACTTACTCTTTGCCTCTGCCAATCTTCTCAAGTGCACACACTTCTCTGATTTTATCTAGTTAGTTAGTTAGTTAGTCGACAGATCATCCTCGTTGCACATCGAACCATTCAGTCCATAAGTGCTCGGATCCCCTCCTCAGCAAATCCCGCAGCGTGTAGCGGCTAACGACGCCACGGTTTCCGGTTTCAAGATGGCGACGGACGGTCTGATTTTATCTGTCTGTTAAGAGAGGTGTGTGATAGGGATGTGTAATGTCTCCAGATCTTTTTTTCCCTATTTAGTGAAAATATGTTTATAGAAATTTAGATTTTAGAGGAATCACCACTGGGGAACATAATATCAGTAATATTAGATAGCGGATGATACAGTATTGATTGCAGACAATGAACACAAAGATGTGGTTGTTGTATACAGTGAACAACTAGTGTTGGAATTATATTGTAAGAAGACAAAGATTATGGTTGTCACTAAGAAGACAGAAATACCACAATGTAATATACATGTAAATGGAATATTCTTAAAAAAGTGAATCGGTAGAACTATCTCGGAATAGTCATAACATCTTATGGGAGGTGCCTTGAAGAGATTACAAAAAGAATCGTTATGGTAAAGATAGCCTTTTGCAATATGGAAAACATATTGACCAATAAAAAGAAGTCACTTGCAACGAGTAAAAGAGTAGTTGAAGTTCTACATAGAACCTGTATTTTTGTATGGATAAGAAGCATGGATAATGAGCAAACTAGCTGAAAAACATCTAATGGCAGTGGAGGAAAATGCACAGAATATCATGGACAGACAGAAAAACCAATGAGCAAGTCCTACAAGAAACAAATGAAAACTGTAAATTGATTAGAACAATTAGACATAGACTGTCAACATTTTTTGGACACGTTATGAGAAGAAATAAATTAGAGAAATTGGTGACACCTGGCACAATTGAGCAGAAAAGAACAAGGGGAAGACAGAGCAGTAAATATCTGGATTGGCTTGGTCACGTGGCATGGTCGAGACAAGAACATGAGCTGATCCACAACTCTGGTGATCATGTGGGATGCAAAACATGACCGCCTACACTTATCAGCATGACACATGATGAAGATGATGATGAATCTGTTAACACTGTCTATTTTAACATATCCTCACAGATGAGCACACAAGTCGTTATTGAGGATGAACCATCCTTTACTGCCGCACTCTCAGATGTTCGGAATGACGCCAGTGACATAACCTACATCATCTGTGGCCATGTCAGTGGAAGCCCTAATCTCATCGGTGTAATGTACACTGGAACTGACATTTCAGAAATTGGGTCCAAATGGACCCAACCGAAGCCTTGTATGGACTGGCAAGATACGAAACAAAGTTTGATATGTCGACAACTGTCAAGTTTGTGTATATTCACTGGTAAGTTTTTTAAATATTTTATTTATCATTATTTAGGAGAAAAGTTTTGTTTTCGTTATTTAGGAGAAAAGAGGTAACACAATATCAGAAATGCAATGTTGGAAAAGCATATTGAAAGTAACAAGAAAAAAAAATCGGAAATGAAGAATTTAGATGCTAAGTTAGAACAGGACCAATTACTGTAGAAACAACAGATGTTTTTGGTTCAGTCATGTAACAAGATTGTCACCAGAAGATTGTCCTTACAAAGGACAGTCAGAAGTTCCCCTACATAGGACAACCAGAAGTTTCCCTACAAAAGACAAACCATTAGTTTCCCTACAAAGGACAAACCATTAGTTTCCCTACAAAGGACAACCAGAAGTTTCCATAAAAGGACATCCAGAAGTTTCCCTACAAAGAACAACCAGAAGCTTCTCTACAAAGAACAGTGCAATGCAATTTTGTTACAGTGGTATAAAAGCAACAGACTAATCATAGAAATAATGAGTAGCAGTGAATGAAGATATCACTCATATTAAGAAAACACCAAGAGTCCCTGACACTTATGGCAAAATAGGACAGAGATGAGTAAGAAGACGTTATTTAGATGTAGACTCATCATCATCATATCAAACTGCACAGTCAATCTTGTTGCTCCACAAACATTTGAACTTGTTGAAATTGTTTTTGACAAGCTCAGCCATTGAATACTTTCCATGCTACTTTGCCAATCCATTAAATATCTTCTCCCTCTGTTGTCCTCTGTCACTAACACCCTTTATCATTATATTTGTCACAACTAAGATGTTTTCTTTGAACCTTGAACTGCAGGATCGGTGAAAATCTACCCGTGGGAAAAAAGGCCGCTATGGTGTAGTCCATGGAAGCATCGAGTCCAGGTTTTCCCCTTACCACCTGCTTGTTGAGGCAAGTACACCGGAAGATTTGGACCCAGAGAAGATTTTACACACTGTAAGTTGACATGCTTCTGACAATGAGAAGTTTTAGTATGTTAGTTAGTTAGTTAGTTAGTCGACAGATCATCCTCAGTGCACATCGAACCATTCAGTCCACAAGTGCTCGGATCCCCTCCTCAGCAAATCCTGCAGCGTGTAGCGGCTAACGACACCAGTTCTGTGTTGGTTTATCAATCTTCTTTGGCTTCCTGTGTAGTGTTCTTGTTTGGCCACCCCTCTTTTAATTTGCTGTTCATGCAGTCTGGCCACGGTTTTAGATTCACAGTCATCACTTGGTTCTCGCAAGTCTTACTTCTCGTAGAGCATTCAGAATGTCAGCCTGGTCCATGGTGCATCCGCCCTCCACAGTAGCCTTACCTGCGAGCTTGTCAGCCCGCTCATTTCCTTGTACTCCCGAAGGCCCTGGCACGAAGATGAAACTAATCTTTGCCAGCTGAGACCGCTCCAGAGACAGCAACCATTCTCTTCGGATCCACCCCATCTCTATCCTCTTGATCATGATCATTGAGTCGCCAAGGAAACATGCCCTAGTATTTTTTGAATTTAGTATGTAATTGAGCATGGTTTGAGTACACGTGTGAACATCGTTTTTGTATGTAAGCAGACATAGTTTTAGTATGTAAGTGAATATGGGATTATTATATAAGTGAAAATGGTTCTTATTATGTAAGTGAATATGGTTTTATTATTTAAGTGAACATGGTTTTAGTATGTAATTGAAAATGGCTTTATTATGTAAGCAAACATGGTTTTATTTTGTAAGTGAAAATGGTTTTATTCTGTGTGTAAATGTGGTTTTATTAGGTAAACAAACAAGGATTTAATATGTAAGTGAACATGGTTTTGGTATGTAAGTGAACATGGTTTTAATGTGTATGTGTTTTTATTAAGTGGACATGGTTTTAAAGTGTAAGTGAACATGGTTGTAGTATGTAAGTGAATATAGTTTTAGTATGTAAGTGAACTTGGTTTATTATATCAGTAAACCATAGTTTCAGTATGGACATGGCTTTAGTATGTAAATTAACCATAGTTTCATTAAGTAAGTGAACATGGCTTTAGAATATAAGTGAACCATAGTTTCAGTATGTAAGTGAACATGACTTTAATATGTAAGTGGACCATAGTTTTAGTATGTAAGTGAACATGATTCTGATAATGTAAAGTTTCAACATTCTTGAGTTTTATTTCTTTCTTGTATATGTTTACTTCAGCTGATGGAAACCGCTGGAACCAAATCTAAGGTGGTTGACTTGGACCACATCGCACAGCGGCAAATGCGAGGCTTCACTCAGTCACAACTGCCGCAGAGGGACAAGAAATCCAACTTTGGGGTCACTGCTGTCGCATCCAAGGGTGCAGAGGTTGATATCTCACCTGAGGTATATGAAACTGTCGCTAGAGTGCGATCGGATGCTGATCCATTGAGATGGATGGTTGCTGGATATGTGGATGCTAATCCTAAAGGTTTGTGGTTATTCGCATATCCTTTACAGGATGTTGCAGTCAACACCTGCATTCTTTGGTTCTTTGTGATTTCTTGGCAAGTTTACATTTAGTAGTTTGCCATTGCTTTCTGAACTACTGGCACTCATACCATTATATGAAAATCAATGTCAGGCGGCCTGCTTACAAATTGTCTAGAAGAATAGGGTAAGCAAGAAGAATGTGGTAGGCAAGGAGGGTTTGTTGGTAAGCAAGAAGAATAGGGTAAGCAAGGAGGGTATGTTGGCAAGTTGGAAGAATAGGGTAAGCAAGAAGGGTATGTTGGTAAGAATAGGGCAAGCAAAAAGAATAGGGTAAGAAAGTAGGGTATGTTGGTAAGTTTGAGGAATAAGGGTAAGCAAGAAGGATATGTTGGCAATTTAGAAGAGTATGGTTTGATTGATTTAGGGACCGACATCACAGCATTCGGGGCTGAAGAAGAGTATGGAACATGTTGATATGCTTATTATCCCTATTAGATACTGATTTGTATATTCATTCCATATTTATGTTGAACAATGTGCAGATAAGTTTATGGAGTGGGCTTCATTAAGGCAATGCTAACCGTAAAAAATTTAATTCCATAATACTTAATTTCTATGTTCTTTTATGATATAGGGTTTGATACTGAAGACTGCTGATCGATAAAATATTGTCAAATTGACTTTGCACTTAACGGTTGCTATGGAAACCAAGATAAACAGCGGCCATATTGAATTTCTTAATGTACCTCTAAAACATTTATTTTTTAATGTACAGGCTAAATTCTTTGTTTTATGTGTAAATAAATAGACCCTTTACAAGTTTAGTAGAAAATTTTAATGATATCTCCTTGCAGTTTTTTTTCTTCATAATTTGAAAATTTTAATGACATTTTTCATGACATTTTTTTTTTTTAGTGCAGCACAAAAACTAAAACTTAATTTTAAAGATTGATCTACTCACAATGTAAGTGATATAATAAAGAATATCTCCTCAAAGTTTGATTAAAATCTAACGAATAGTTTTAAAAAAAATTGTACCTATGTATAAAAAACTGGCGAAATGAGAAAACGGGGAAAAACTAATTATTGTTTTGTTTTTTATTACTAATACACTCTTTTACAGCGAAAAACAGTGTAAAACTCTACCTGACTGTTAAAATAGTCCTGCTGAATATGCAAGACCTCCCTCCAGGGCATGCAGCTCACCTTGACTCTTCAGTTTGGCCGCTCGTACAGTGTCGCGTCTTTTAGTTTGTTTGTCCTTCTTGTACTTCAGACTATTTCTTACTTGCTTCTGCATCCTAAATGTTCCTAGTCTCTGCATATGCAGGCCTGTAGAAAGTCCATAAAACTGGGCAGTGTCTTGGGCAGCAGCAGCTCCAAAGTTGAACTCTCTTGCTGCAGTTACAACTGCAAACTGAACGCGCTTGCGAGAGGCAAAGTTGTCTTTAGTGCATCGAGCCCATATCAAGCTGTGTAAACACTCATTTGAATTCTGAGTTTGTCCTGACACACATCTACTAAGTAGTTTAGTGTCAGACAGCCTTTCATAAATTGGCAACAGATATTTCTCAAGCTTGTCACGGTTGAGCCATGTGTGTAACATCTTGTCAGGACCTGGGACCTGATGCTTAGCCAGGGCGGATTGAAAAAAACACCAAGATTGCTCTCCACTTGGGCACATTTCATGACGTGGACTTTTGTCTGTTGAAAAACAGTGATGCAGTGAAGCCATAACACTTTTCCGCATGGACTCTACATTTGTGTTGTTTTGAATGGCTCTATTGTAATAAATTGTCAGCCTATGGATGGCATTTTGTGTAAGCTGACCTTTACCGCGTCCTCCTAGGGTCACACCTTGCTTTCGGCAGTCAGCAACAACATTGCGGAGTGCTGTTCCAAGGCGTTTACTGACATGGTTGATACACTCCTCTTTGTCTATCTGAATGTCATCCCCATATGGTTTGATCTTGGTAAGTTCCGCAAATGTTTTGATGTCACCATCAGAAAGTATTGACGTGTAGCGAAGTTTATGACGGGCCACAGACCGTCGCCACAGCACCCTTGCAGCCTCAACCTCCATCATTCCAGCAGATCCTGTGAAATTGTTATCACAATTTAGAAGATGTTCTGCCTTCCATGCTGCAAATTCATCTGGTTTGTCCCTGGAAAGTGTCTTACCAGTGGTTTCACACACCTGACAATATGTGGACATAACATGGGCATCTATGCAAAGTCCTGTAAGAACATCCACTGCACAGCCAACTCCAATGTGGGATGTGTGGCCTCTATTCAGCTAGGTACCATCAAAGCTGACACTAATATCTAGCACATCATTGTCATGTAGAGTTATGCCTGACTGTTGTGCATGAGCCTGTCGAACATACTTTACAGTTTGAGAGAAAACAGTGTCCTCCAGATCTTCTATCTTTGAATATAGTTTATTCGCTTTGCTGTGAAATGTTTTGTGATGAATACCTTGCAGGTTCATATTTTCACAAAAATTATTAAATGTTGTTGCACCCATCCCACAAACTAATGCTGAATATACTGACTGGCTGTTGACAGCAAAAGATCTATCCCCATCATTACTTCTTTCAGATAGGTATCTTCCACACACCACTTCTTCACAACAAGAGCAGTAAACCTCTGCATACACAGCTAATCCCTTGGCTTTCTTGCTGTCAGTTTTCAAAATAAGACTAGCATTTTTACAAACTGGACAACATAACATTTTGATTATTGCCTCAATTTCTGAACAATCAACTATTGCTCTTTGTTCCCGTTTTTGATATCCATTGTCGTCACCAGAAGCATACTTGCTGCTAGTGGATGTTGTGTATTAATACGTATCTCTTTTAAATTGGCTTCGGGTAATAAAAGGATCACTTCCACAACTTTGAGAAGAACACGATAGCACTGATTCATTCAAATTCACTGTCAAAACACTTGGATTTGGAAGAAGTGGCATGTGCACTTTACCTGGGTTGCTTTCAGTAGTTTCAGAATTGTCTGTATCGTTTACGACGTTCTGATAGGCTTTTCGCTGCTTACAAGCATTTGCGAGGTGTAGTCTGAGAGATTTCTTACGTTGAGTAGATGACTGGATGTTAAATTTCTTAGAACGAGGCATATTTCAATGCGTGTCAGTCTGTCGTCAACAACGAACGTTCAGCACGTCGTGAGGTGTAAACAACACAAAGCCGCCATTTTGGAAACCCACGTGATCATCAATTTCAGCCATCGGCTAACGCGGGTTACTTACGATGTTCCATATATGGAAGTTTCCGGAAGATCATAGACACGAATAAACCCGATGTACACAGAAAACTTTCCGATTAGATGAACTCTGGGTTTTACGAACAGTTACGGAAGATCGCGACCTTTCCAGGGATACCTTACATGTGCGTGTCGTGTTTTCCTGAGATATCGTTGCTAGGATTTGAAAACCGTCAATTTCGCAACAATTTTCAATAATTAGACAATTTGACACCTAGGGTGGGTTCAGTAAATTATGAATATTGCATTAAAATAAAAGTTTTTAAACAAAAATAAGTACAGAATCTGATAGAAGACATGATAAGGTGTCTAAAAATGAACTATTCCAAAAATAGCCAAATTGACCAAAAATAGATTTTTTTTACTACCGCACATCGCCTTAAGTAACATCCACATTGATCTTTCTGTTTGTGGAACTCTTGTGTTTGACTGTCTGCAGGTCCTCTTGTGTGTATGGGCAGTGGAGAAGGTGAGTTAGATGAACTCAAGAGATGCCTGCAGGACACTTTGCCCATGTATGGTCTGTTTCGTGTCACACACACAGATGCTGATGACATCACCACAGTCAAGTTTGTTTACATTGCCTGGTAAGTGTGTTTGTTTCTGTTTTCTGGTGACCTAGGCCTCTCTTCACCTCCATATGGGGACATCCTGGGTAGACACTAATGTCTGGGGCATCCTGGGCAGACACTAGTCTGTGGGACATACTGGGTAGACACTTGTCAGTGGGACATCCTGGGTAGACACTAGTCTGTGGGACATCTTGGGTAGACACTTGTCAGTGGGACATCCTGGGCAGACACTAGTCTCTGGGGCATCCTGGGCAGACACTAGTCTCTGGGACATCCTAGGTAGACACTAGTCTCTGGGACATCCTGGGCAGACACTAGCCTATGGAGCATCCTGGCAGACATTAGTCTGTGGGACTCTCTCTCTCTCTCTCTCTCTCTCTCTCTCTCTCATCTCTCTCTCTCTCTCTCTCTCTCTCTCTCTCTCTCTCTCTCTCTCTCTCTCTTTCTCCCTCCCTCCCTTCCTCCTTCCCACACACACCCAACCACTATCACTCAATGTAAAGAGGAAAGATTGAAAAGGCTGTATGGTACCTCTACATCTCAGATTACAAGAGGAAAGATTGAAAAAGTATGTATGGTACCTCTATATCCCAGTTTACAAGAGGAAAGATTGAACAAGTATGTATGGTACCTCTATATCCCAGTTTACAAGAGGAAAGATTGAACAAGTATGTATGGTACCTCTATATCCCAGTTTACAAGAGGAAAGATTGAACAAGGCTGTATTTGTGCCTCTACATCCCAGTTTACAAGAGGAAAGATTGAACAAGGCTGTATTTGTACCTCTACATCCCACTTTACAAGAGGAAAGATTGAACACATATGTATGGTGCCTCTACATCTCAGTTTACAAGAGGAAAGATTGAACAAATATGTATGGTACCTCCACATCCCAGTTTACAAGAGGAAAGATTGAACAAGGCTGTATGGTATCTCTATATCCCAGTTTACAAGAGGAATGATTGAACAAGTATGTATGGTACCTCTGTATCCCAGTTTACAAGAATGATTGAATAAGTATGTATGGTACCTCTATATCCCAGTTTACAAGAGGAATGATTGAACAAGTATTTATGGTACCTCTACATCCCAGTTTACAAGAGGAAAGATTGAACAAGTATGTATGGTACCTCTATATCCCAGTTTACAAGAGGAAAGATTGAAAAGGCTGTGTTTGTACCTCTATATCCCAGTTTACAAGAGGAAAGATTGAACAAATATGTATAGTACCTCTACATCCCAGCTTACAAGAGGAAAGATTGAACAAGTATGTATGGTACCTCTATATCCCAGTTTACAAGAGGAAAGATTGAAAAGGCTGTGTTTGTACCTCTATATCCCAGTTTACAAGAGGAAAGATTGAACAAATATGTATAGTACCTCTACATCCCAGCTTACAAGAGGAAAGATTGAACAAGTATGTATGGTACCTCTATATCCCAGTTTACAAGAGGAATTGTTGAATAAGTATGTATGGTACCTCTATATCCCAGTTTACAAGAGGAATATTTGAATAATTATGTATGGTACCTCTACATCCCAGTTTACAAGAGGAATGATTGAACAAGTATGTATGGTACCTCTATATCCCAGTTTACAAGAGGAATGATTGAACAAGTATGTATGGTACCTCTATATCACAGTTTACAAGAGGAATGATTGAACAAGTATGTAAGGTACCTCTATATCACAGTTTACAAGATGAAAGATTGAACAAGTATGTATGGTACCTCTGCATCCCAGTTTACAAGATGAAAGACTGTACAGTGGCATGTGATGGTGATGATAATGAATTGTCTCTTTTCTACCAGGGTTGGTGCAAAGGTGAAGCCAGTAACCAAAGCCAAGATCTCCACTCACAAAGGGACAGCAGAGGAGATCTTCTGCCCAGCGCACGTCACAGTGTATGCTTCAGAGATCTCCGACATTGTAGAGAGGGACATCATGGAAAAGGTATAGATTCTGTTCCCGCTGTGTTGCTGTATAATTTCAACGTTGTGTTATTTTATGTACATGTTGCAACTTTCATTTCAATTGGCATAGGTTTTTATGAAAGCTTTGTATTGTAATGATTAGGACTTTATATTGCAGTGGTTAGAACTCTCAACTGTCCCCCCCCCCCTCCCCCCAATTATTTTAATTCTTTTGCCATCTGCACCTGTGGATTAGTGTCACATACACCAAGACTGCCTAGGATACAACATACCTAGGCCAACTTTCTGGCCTAGAGAAACAACAGTGGAAGATAAACTCGATGGAGCACTGAGTGAACTATAAAAGACAGTGAAATTCATACAAGAAACAACATTGCAGTTATAGACATATTTCCAGCGAACAAAAGAAGTAGTAGTAATAATATTGTGTTTACAGAGTTAGTATCATTTAACAACAGGCAACAGTATAATTCCCTTTACACCAAAGAAATGTTGTCTTACAGTAGAATACACAACAGACGTGGAGCTTACAGAGAGAAGTATAAATGTATCGGTGCTTCAAGATGAGAGGAAAACATTCTGGCACTACATAGGACACACATTGAGAAAACCAGAGGATTGTATAACCAGAAAGTCTTTTGTGTGAGAAAACCAGAGGATTGTATAACCAGAAAGTCTTTTGTGTGAGAAAACCAGAGGATTGTATAACCAGAAAGTGTTTTGTGTGAGAAAACCAGAGGATTGTATAACCAGAAAGTCTTTTGTGTGAGAAAACCAGAGGATTGTATAACCAGAAAGTCTTTTGTGTGAGAAAACCAGAGGATTGTATAACCAGAAAGTCTTTTGTGTGAGAAAACCAGAGGATTGTATAACCAGAAAGTCGTTTGCATGGAATCCACAGCGAAATTTAAATAGAAGCAGACATACAAATCCCATAGAAGGGAATTAGAGACAAAACAAAATAATAATATGGGGGTTAAAGGATGAAAGTAAGAGTCTATATGAGTTGGTTTTCTCGAGCCTTTGTCTGTCCCTGGTCTACCTGAATGAATGAACGAACAAACAAATCTTGTTTTTATTTTCAATGGGTTAATATTTGGGCAAGCAGGCCTGTCTAACATTCTGCCCTTCTATCACTCTCTTTCATACATTATGTCATCCACACATCATTTGAGGCTAACTGAGAACAGCAATAATATAAAATATATGCACTATAAAGGCATGGGGAAAATGCAACATTCAATTCTACATAACTCACCAATATTAATGAATGATGTGGCAGTTGTTATTAACTATGGGAACTATGCTAGTCTACCAAAAGGGACTGGCTATTATACTAGGGTCTTATTATTATTATTTTTATTAAGGGGGAACGTAATCCGTACTGAGATAAAACATACCTTCGAATAATTTGCGATCATATTTATAGGGATTGGTGATGTCTTTGATTTCTTGTGGAAGATTGTTCCACAGCTGAGCTGCGGAGTACCCTAACTTGTTTTGTGTAAGTCTATCCTAGGCTGCAGGATGTGTAATATATGTAGTCGTTTACTGTACCTACAAGACACTAGGTCTGTATCTTTCTTAGTTTAGTTCCTACCCTTTGACCTGTCTGTCCCGGGAGTCCCAGCCAATAGCTGATCTACAGCCAGCGTGACTCCTCAATTCAAGGTAACAGAATTCTTGGCTGGAAACAATAAATTTCATCATCATGTGCCATGCCAGTAAATGTGGGCAGTCATAGTTCGAATCTCACACTATCACCAGAGGCTTAGTTCAGATCTTTGTGTTTGTCCAGATCCTGCCATGTGGTGAGCCATCCAAACATTCATTGCTTTGCCTTCCATTTACTCTCTTAAAGGGCATAATATTAGACGGGCCTGCGTGCCCAATTCTTAGCCTTTTGAAAATACAGTTTGTTTGTTTGTTCCTTATTTTGTTCATGTTGTTCCCATTAACTTCATCATCATCATCAAGTGCCGTGCCGGCTGGCGCAGGCGTTCATGGCTTTCCATAGATCTCGGTCTTTGGTTTTCTGGATCAACTCTGCTGCTGATATTCCTCCATGCCACCGTCTCAATCCATCCAGCATCACTTCTCTTGGTCTACCTCTGCCTCTCTTCCCCTCGATCTTTCCAGTTGTTACGATGTTCTCCAATGCCTCTCTTCTCATCACATGACCGAGGAAAGCTGTTTGTCTCTGTCTTATTGTTGTATATAATGTTCTAGTTTCATTAGCCTGTTTCAGGCAGTCGTCGTTAGTTACTCTGGCAGTCCAAGGAATTCGCAACATTCGTCTCAGGAACCACATCTCTGTTGCTTCTAATTTCTTCTTAATTTGTTCATTTACATTCCAAGATTCACTGCCATACAACAAAACTGGTTCTACATAGCATTTCAGCACTCTCTTTCTTACATTCAGTGATAGTGACTTATTGCATAAGATACTCTTCATTTTCTGAAATGCGGCTTTTGCCTGCCCTATTCTGCTCCTAATCTCTGTTGTACATCTTCCATCTGATGTTATAAATGCCCCTAGGTATCTAAAATTATCAACTTGGTTAAGGATTTTCCCTTCTATTTCTATGTCACATTTTGGTGTCACCATTTTCTTTGATATTACCATTGTTACTGTTTTCTTGATATTCAAGGAGAGTCCTTTCCTTGCACTCTCTGTTACTACAACGTCTAATAATTGTTGTAGGTCTGTTGAATTATCCGCCACCAATACTGTGTCATCTGCATAGCGTATATTATTTATATTATAACCTCCAACTAGTATTCCTGGCATCTCTTTGATCTCTCTCATTATTACTTCGCTATACAGGGAGAAAAGATCTGGTGACAAGACACACCCTTGTCGTACTCCTAGCTTTATCTGTTCGTAACTACCCTCTTTATTTCCCATTTTAATTGCTGCTACTTGGTTCCAGTAAATATTCTTTATTATTCTTAAATCTTTTCCATCAATGTTGATATCTTCCAACATTTTAATCAGTTCATCATGTTTTACTTTATCAAATGCCTTAGTATAATCTATGAAGCACAAATATATGTCTCTCTGTTTCTCTATTGACCTTTCTATTAGTGTCCGTAATGTATAAATTGCATTGTTTGTGCCCTTTCCTTCCACAAATCCATACTGTTCTTCACTAATTTCCATTTTTATTTTCTTTTTGGTTCTTCTCATTATGATTCTGAGTAGAAGCTTAGTGATATGGTTTATAAGGTTAATTGTACGAAAATCTTCACAATCAATTGCTCCTGGTCTTTTTGGTATAGCTATAAATACAGATTTCAGCATATCACTGGGTAAATATCCACTGCTGTAAATATCATTCAACATTTTGGTTAATATATCTACTCCAAATTCTCCCAATACTTCTAATTCTTCTATTGTGATTTCATCTGGCCCAGCTGTTTTTCCTTTCTTCATACGTTTCATAGCATCAGCAACTTCTTCTTTCAGAATAGGTGGACCTTCTAAGTTACTATCTTCTGTTAATTCTTCTCTTCCTCCTTCATATAATTCTCTTATATACTCATTCCACCTCTTTATTATAGCATCTTCCTCTAATATTATCTTTCCTGTTTTTGATTTCAAACACCCTGTATTTATTCTTATTTTTCTTCCTGTAAGCTCACTGATTTGTCTGTGCATATTTTTTGTATCTTTAATGAATTTAATTCAATTTTTTTGCATTGCTCGTTTAACCAACTTTCTTTAGCCTTCCAAAATTTATCTTTTATTTCTTTATTTATCTTAGCGTATTCTTATTTGCCATTTTTACTCTGTTTTCTTTTGTCCATCAGTTTTAAGATATCTTCATTCATCCATTTTTTCTTAGCTATTTTGCCTCTCTCTGGTAATACTTCTTTGCTAGTTTGATGAATGGAGTCCCTTAACATTTCCCATTGTTCATCTATACTCTGTATTTTAGTTATTGCATTGTACCTATTTTTCACAGTCACTCTGTATTGTTCTTGTATTTCTTTATCTATTTTCAGAACCTCTTTATTAAGTCTCATGTTCTTAACCATTTTTTTCCCTCTCTTTAATCTTACTTTTATTTGTCCACATAGTGGTACATGATCACTATTACAGTCAGCACCAGGCATTGTCTTTTACATTAATTAAAGCATTTCTAAATCTTTTATTAATTAGTATGTAGTCAATTTGGTTTCGTATTTTCTTATCAGGGCTTATCCATGTGTACAGTCGTCTTTTATGGTGTTTAAACCATGTGTTTCCAATTATCATATCATTGATATTTGCCCATTCTATTAGCTTTTCCCCTCTTTCATTTCTTGTACCTAAACCATAATTCCCCACTACATCCTCCATTTTTCCCTTTCCTACTTTTGCATTAAAATCACCAAGTATTATCTTTATTTCTTGTGATCCAATTTGAGCCATCGCCATTTCTATTTCGTCGTAAAAGTGTTGTATTTCTTCATCACTACTGCTTGCTGTTGGTGCATATACTTGTATAATATTTATGTCTATTGGTTTGCCTTTGATTTTTACCATAATAACTCTATCTGAAATACACCAGTATCCATTAATTGACTTGGCTGTTTTTTCGTCTAATATTATTCCTACACCTTTTTCATGTGTATCCCCTCCAGAATAAATTATTGTGTGATTGTCAGCTATAATTTTGCCCGATCCCTTCCATCTCATCTCACTAACGCCTAGTATATTCATTTTCATGCTATCCATCTCTCTTAGAACATTGGTCAACTTTCCTAGCTCATTTAATGTCCTAACATTCCATGTTCCTACTCTAAATTTATTTATTTTAGTTAAGATTTTGCCATCAGTAGCTGGATGACGGTCTGGTGTCACCTGTGGCTCATGACTGTCCCTACCGGACGAGGATGCCCTAAGACAGCCATTAACGTCCTTCACTAACTTTGATATATGTTTTGCCATGAAGTCTTGGGAAGATAATGTGGTGGTTTCCCCTTGCCTTCCACATTCACATGGTGGTCTTTTTACCTCTGCCTTTGACAGCCATTTCCGACTGTAAGGACAAGTGAGTGCCCTGCTCTGCTCAGCTGTAGAGTTGTCCACTTATTCCGGTGGATACTCGGTCCCCAGAGCTGTGTTAGCCACACCGTAGTGTGTTTCCATCCTCTACCGCGGGGAGGTGCAGTTGGGATTTTCCCTTCATAAAGTTATGGTCTCTGACCAAAACTCTCCAGTACTTTTAGAGGACGTTAACCCGTTAACTTATGTTTATTTATTTATGTTTCTATTTGTTCTTGTTTAAATCAGTAGAATGTTGATGTTTTTCTACAAACAGATTAGAAGTCAGGCAGCCCGCTAGTCCAGAAGCACATATCGCCAACCTTGGGACATCACAATACCAGCAGCCACCTATGTTAAACTATCACAGCTTGGAAGACTTACAGAGGACTGCTCTATTCATTGACACATCCATTGAGACATCTGAGAATGTCACAAGAAGAGGAAGCACTAACGTTCTCTTGTATCTTTGCCCAGTACTGACTCCCCAGAAACCTTAGTCTCCACACGTTGATCTAGTTGTGCCATCTGGGACGTCATGAGGAAATCATAGAAGCCAGGATGGACTTTTAATTTGGGGAGTTTGAAGTTTCAAGAGTGCAAGATCTGTTTTTAGTGATGTGGAAGACTGGTTTAATTATGTTTTAATGATGCACAAGACTGGTTTAATTATGTTTTAATAATGTGCAAGACTGGTTTAATGATGTTTTAGTGATGCACAAGACTGGCTTAATTATGTTTTAGGGATGCACAAGACTGGTTTTATGATGTTTTGGGGATGCAAAAGACTGGTTTAATGACATTTTAGTGATGCACAAGACTGGTTAGTGATGTTTTAGGGATGTGCAAGACTGGTTTCAAGATGTTTTAATAATGTGCAAGACTGGTTTAATGATGCTTTGGTGATTTGCAAGACTGGATTGGAGATGTTTTAGTGATGTGCATGACTGGTTTAGTGATATTGTATTTGAATTATAAATTAAGTCTTAATTATATTTTAGTTTTATTCTTCAGAGGTGTGATGTTTTAACACTCTTTGCTATTGATTAGGGAGACCATGCATGGCAAAAACATAGCTCCCTTCAGAAATGTAAATGGATCATGGGGGTCACCTAGAAATGTGTCATTAGCTTCTTGAGATAGAATGTGTCAAGATAGTTAGACTTGTGTGGTCATAGATATTCTCTAGTGTGTAGTCAGTTGCTGTCTATACAAGTCAAAATGTACATGTTTGATCATAGATATTATCTAGTGTATGATAAGGTAATGTCTGTGAAATGAGTCAAGAAATTGTGTGGTCATAGATATTCTTTAGTGTATGATAAGTTAATGTCTGTAAAATGAGTCAAGAAGGTTAAAATTGCTTCATCTTAATTATTTTCAGTATATGAACAGCTGCTTTACATAGAATAAATTTAATAAAGCTATATGAGTTTGTTCTTAGTCATTGAATTATGTATATTAAAATTTTTGTATATAACAAATTAAGAAAGTTACAAACCGTTGGTTATAGTCATTATGTATGTTTTTTTTTAAATCTACTGTGTACTGAGTGTATCAAGAAAGTTACAAATGGTTGGTTGTAGACATTATTCATGTTTGATAATCTACTATATATAGAGTCAGTCAAAAAAGTTAACAAATGTTTGGAAATATTATTTGTTCAATATTTGATAAGCTACTATATATGGAGTCAGTGAAGAAATCACTAATGTTTGGTCATAATATTTGTTCAATATCTGGTTAGCTACCAAGTCAAGAAAGCTAGACACATTTAGTCTCCAGCATCCTTCACTTCATGCTTATTGCTTTGTATAATGTGAGATGTACGGTATGACATGAGTCCAGAAAATTAGCCATATTTGGATGCGGCCAGTTGTACAGGGTATAATGTGTGACCTGTTCATTACTGAATTAAAGTACCACTTTCTTGAACTTCTACATATTATTTCTGGATATGAAAAAAAATGTTAGTTGCATATCCTTTACAGGACATCGCAGTCAACCACAGAATTTTTTGGCTGTCTGTGATTTCTTGGCAAGTTTCCTTTCAGTAGTTTGCCATTGTTTTCTGAATGACCGGCACACATTATTTTATCAAATCCAACGCAAGGCAGTCTGCTGCCAAATCGCCCGAAGCTGTGTTTCGAACCTGGTATGCAGGATGACGAACTGCGTCCGCAACCCCATCGACACAGAGACCGCTTCTAGATATACATATCCTAACTGCATCCAGCCTTTAAAGATTGCATTGTATGTGTATATATATTAGCAGTGATGACAAGGGCATTCTCGGTTGTTCACATATCAGATTGCACTTTGTTCTTAAACTTCCGGTGTGCTCATGCCAAGGTAGCTGGTTCAGCCCCTACACCAGTCAGTTGAACTAAAATGTTGACTCGTCGTCCTTGACTTGGTGAGGTAAATTACAAGTACCTCAGAAGTCCGAGTGGGTTCTCCTGATAGTGAGAGAAACTGGTAATAGGGAAAGCTAAGCCACATGCAAAAATCAGTCCAGTGCACTAGGAGTAGTAATGTGTGTATGGACTAGGCTTGAGCAGGCACCCAGAAAACAGTTTCTTAGTTTTTCACGTATAAGAGGATTGTACTTTGTCAATTAAAACTCAAGTTATTACTAGACTGAGTCCATGTCCCAACTGACACTTCTGGGTACATAAAAAAAGAGACAGTGGGTTTCTTTCTTGTTGGATTATACATTGTGGCACTTTTATACCGCAAGCTTTTGTTTATAATGGCATCTTTATTCAATATTATCATTATATTTAATGCTTTTTCCCCCCCTCACATATCCTTTACAGGACATCGCTGTCAATATCAGGTTTTTTCAGCTGATAGTTGATTTCTTGGCAAGATTGCACTTAGTAGTTTGCCACTGCTTTCTGAGCCACCGGCTGACATACCCCGTAAGTTACCAACGCGGCGAGACCCACTACCGATTCTCACGCAGGTTACGTTACTAATGAGAATATACGGGATTACGGAGAAAGACGTTGACCCCTAGGCCTGGGAGACCGGCTATTTAATGCTATATATGGGGGAAAAAGATTGTCATTTTTGTGTGTGTGGGGTATAATGTAATGTTAATAACATAGCATTGTGTGCACCCTGAGGCTGTATTGAGATGCCTGCTTCTTCATCTTCCTTTTTGTTTTCTTCCTTTTATTTTTCTGCTTCTTTGTTTTCTTCCTCTTCTTCTTTTCCTTCCTATTCTTTGTTTTCTTATTCCTTGTTTTGTTCTTCCTCTCTTTTTCTTCTTCCTTTTCTTTTTTTTTCTTCTTATTCTTTCTCTTCATTTTGTTTACTTTTTCTTCTTCTTCCTCCTTTTCTTCTCTTTTTTCTTCTTTCTCTTCCTCTTTTTTTTTTCCTTTTCTTCTTTTTCTTCAGCAGTCTATTCCTGAATGGGTCATGCACATGATAGTGTACTTGATGTCTTCACCACTCACCCTATAGACCAGATTTCTGATCTTCAGCCAATTCAGGCAGTCTTCTGTAGTTTGCTTTGGTGCTCCACAGCTGCAAATGACAGTGTCTCTGAAACCCATTCATTAATAATGTCCTTGAGTTCAGTAGTGTCCTCTTAAGGATCTGGCTAGTACACACAAGAATCTGGCAGATACTCGGAAGCAAAGATCAAGACAGACTCACAGTGGCAGCTGGTATAACATTTATTCCCAGAGGGTGTGTGTGTTTTTTTTTGGCGTTAAATAGCTGTTATAAAGTGAAACATGATGTAATCAATAACAGATTGTTTAAATGTCAAAGTAATGAAAGCCTTACAGTCGTAAGAACTCCGACGCGGAGCAAACACGGCAGGGGGCTTCTGATCATCAGAAGTAAAACCCTTCCCCAAGCATTTCGGACCTTTAATTTCTTAATACTCTCGGGGGCTGTCCCGTCCGGGTCATGACTCCGGGCGTCTGTCCCCTGCCGTGGAGACGTTCGTTCGGTCATATTCATTATCCCTGATGTTACGCTTGTCCCTTCACTGTTACCTTGTCTCCTCTCAAGCCCTCCCTCCCTCCCTCCCTCCCTCGGTGGGGAGAGCCTGTGCAGCTTGTGCCTGCCCCTTGGCACGTGTGGTCGTGGGATGCCAGCTCCATCCCCGCCACGGCCTCCGTCGTCTCCATACGCTTCCGTTGCCGTGTTCCTTCCCCGTACCCCGTTCACGGCACCGCACCCGCTTAGGAAGCCGGATTTTTCCTTTCCATTCGGACCCACCTCTTGGTCTGTCTGCAACTGACTAGACCACGTAGTATGCGTATCTTGTGAAAATGTGAGGTGTGGGTTATATTGGCAGACTTTGTTAAATGCGCTCGGACTGGGTGCGACCTACGGTCGATCATCGCTATATTATTATGGAGGTTGGACTTCGGCCGACATTTGTGTGATCGACTGCACTTAGGCTCACCACTTACGCCCGGAGGAAGGGCTAAAGGGCTGACACGAGACGTTGTAAAGTTCGAGGTCTTAGTTGAGAAATTGTTGGTATTGCAGTTACTGTTTCTGACCATACTAGTTCCGAGACTTATTTCAATCTAGGTTGCGGCAGTTCCACAGCCAGCACGAGGCCTTTTCGGCTGCCTCAGCCAGTTGTTTCTGGGCTCGGGCCCTTGCTCAGTCCTTTAATGCCCATTCGCTTCAGCACTATCGAACACGGAGTAGGAGACAAGACCTCGCGCACCTACCTTGACGGTGAACAGCCTGACGGTGTACCTCTCCCGACCATATCATTGTACTTCTCTGTCTTGTACAGGTGCTGCTCCTCAATTTTCAATTCATACGGACGATCAGCTCAATCAGCGTTAGCTGCTTGGCTGACTGAGGAGCTAAGCACAAGTGTCGCAAGCCAAACCTTCGGATCACCTCAAGGTAATTGCCACTGTCCTTTAGGTCTACGGCCAGTTGCCAGTCCCTCGCACCGTCGAAGACGGTAGCAAGCGGCAAGTCGCCAGCTTTACCATTTTTGCGCCCTGCTCGGACGAAGGAAATTTCCATCGGTCTCGGTCCGTGCCCCTATTTGTTAGCTTTCATCCTTGCCACGTCCACAACTCGGTCAGGACTTTGTTATGTCGCCATGTGAAACACCCCTGGGTGAGGGGAACCTTGCAGCCAGACAGCACATGCTCCGCTGTCTGGACTATCTGGACTTTTGTGCAGAGGGGACAGAACGGGTCGGTGGTTAACCCCACATTGCCAAGTTGGCACCTGATCGCAGGACATCGTAGAGGGATCGGATGACGAAACTTAGACGTAGTGGTGCATGTGCCAGATTTCATTCCAAGTAATGGATCTCTGCACAAGTCGCTTTCCATGACATCCACTGCGCTTGCTGCACCTGTTGGGCAGCCTTGCGGACTATTCCAGTCATCTTCACCCTTGTGGATCTCCTTGACCACCAGGTCCCTGCGTTCCTTGGCATTCGTCTTCGACCACATCGGATCATTCACTTGGAATCTGAACCCTTGCTTGCCAAGCTGGGTGTGGCCCATTACCTCCTTCAGCTGGAGTAGCCTGGGCTGCTTCAACTGCGCTGATGACTGTCCACTTCCTTCCTGTTTTCAAGGCGGGAACCAAAGCGCTGACCGTTATCTGGAGACTCGCGCAGCATCATCGCGAGTCTGGTTTTTCTGGCTTTAAACTCTTCCATGAGGGACAGGAACGGGAGGACGAGCTTGCCCTGCTTGCAATACAATGCGGCAGTCGTGAGACATGTGTGTACTCCAAGCCACTTTCTCATGTATCTGCTTGTCTTGCTCTCCATCTCGCTCACTGCGGTCACGCCGATATCATATATCAGCAGCAGCTACAGGAGTTTTGGAATAAGCATAAATTGGAGGACCCAGATTTTGAACTTGCCTATCAGCCTGCGATGGTATTCAGGCCGTTCGTCAGCATTGTTTGTATCTCCGCCACTGCGTTCCTGTCCGCCAGGGTTGAGTCGTACACACGACCGAGACTCTTCACAGGTTCCTCCATCACCGCTTGTTAAGACAATATTATAATATTATGCCTGCAAAGTAACTCATTTTAAAGTCATATTTATCTGTGCATGTAATTTATATCACTATTATGATAATAAAGTAACACTTATTTGGCCATGTGTGGTTGAACTGAAGTATAAACACGACAAAAGCTGTTTGCCATAGCTGCAAAAATGGAATCTTGTTAATGTTATTGATGTGGGTGGCAATAATTTGATGTTAATGGCAACATTTTGATGTGGGTGGCAACATATTTTTGATGTGGGTGACAACATTGTGATATTGGTGGCAACATTTTGATGTGGATGGCAACATTTTGATGCGGGTGGTAAATTTTTTATGGGGGTAGCAACATTTTGGCATCTACACATGACACAGTCCAGATTAAGTGTTTATAAAAGAGATATTTTATAACAAAATTGTAACGGGTGCCTTTATAGCCAGTCAGACATGACATGTTGACTGGTGCACATAAAGTATAGCAGCTACCTAACAGATGCACTTCTTATATTGTCTTCTTTTATAAAAAAAATCTTGTTTTGTTTTGTCTTGACTTGTCTTGTCTTGTCATGTTTTGTCTTGTCTTGTCTTGTCTTGTCTTGTCTTGTCTTGTCATGTTTTGTTTTGTCTTGTCTTGTCATGTTTTGTCTTGTCTTGTCTTGCATCCACTTTCACTGAAGTCTGGCTTTTAGAGATTTTTTAAAATGTAAAATATTATCATTTTAAAACATTTTCTAAGATTATGCCAAGTTGTGGTGTGTTTATTTTGTATAATTATAATAATCAAATAACACTTTTGATCATTAATATCTGACTCTAGGTGTCTATTTAAGATACCTTTCAGCACAGAAAGTGATCAGTGTTTTTGTTGTTATTATTATAAAGATGCAGTGTTTTCAGGTACATGAGTTATAGATTATTCATGTATAATATAGTTACAAAAGAATACTTTTCAACTAATATCCATTATTTTACTATTGGTCATCAAACTCATTCTGTCAATGCCAAGCAATACATAATGACAATAACAAAATCACTAAAGTGCCACTTTCATATTTTATACACACTTATTAATATAAAAAAAATTTAACTGTGAATATGTTGTCAGATTTCTTTAGTATTGGTGTATGTGAAGAGTAGCCGAACACAAATCATGTGACCGGTATACATGAAGAATAGCCAGTCACACACGACATGTTGATGGGACATACAAAAAGTAGCCAATAACACATGGCATGTCTGGTACATATGAAGAATAGGTAATCACATATGACTTGTTAATTGATGAATATAGAAAATAGCCAATGATAGATGACTTGTTAATTGATGCATATAGAAAATAGCCAATCACATATGACTTGTTAATTGGTGCATATAGAAAATAGCCAATCACATATGACTTGTTAATTGGTAAACATGTAGAATAGCCATTCATGGAATTTGTTTCTATGATTGTGAGAAAGAGTTAATTGTTGTTCTCGGGAGCGAACAGAAAACGTTTTCCCATAAATATATAACGGAACAGTCACAGAACTTGCATGATCAACCATTCATGCTAGGATCAACCCAGCCTTATAACATGTGCATGGAGATTTCTCATGGAATGAAGGATATTGAGGAATATAGATGGTCACTTCAGCCTCAAAATACTGGACCTAGTATATGTGAAGTCCTGTGACTCACATCCCTGTAGTGTGTCTGCTATGGAAAGATCTCTACCTTAGCATGACCTCTGATATATAATTCAGGCCTGATTTCCCCACTTCATTAAATCTCTCAGTGCACACCCCATTAAGCCTCACAGTGCGCACCCCATTAAGCCTCATAGTTCACACACCCATTAAGCCTCCAGTTCACATGCCATTAAGCCTCCAGTTCACATGCCATTAAGCCTCCAGTTCACACGCCATTAAACCTCCAGTGCACACCCCATTAAACCTCTCAGTGCACATCCCATTAAGCTTCTCAGTCCACACCCCATCAAGCCTCTCAGTGCACACCCCATTAAGTCTCTCAGTACACACCTGATTAAGCCTCTCAGTGCACACTCCATTAAGCCTCTCAGCACACACCCCATTAAGCCTCTCAGTGCACACCCCATTAAGCCTCAGTGCACACCCCATTAAGCCTCTCAGTGCACACCCCATTAAGCCTCTCAGTGCACACCCCATTAAGCCTCTCAGTGCACACCCCATTAAGCCTCTCAGTGCACACCCCATTAAGCCTCTCAGTGCACACCCCATTAAGCTTCTCAGTACACACCCCATTAAGCCTCTCAGCGCACACCCCATTAAGCCTCTCAGTGCACACCCCATTAAGCCTCTCAGTGCACACCCCATTAAGCCTCTCAGTGCACACCCCATTAAGCCTCTCAGTGCACACCCCATTAAGCCTCTCAGTGCACACCCCATTAAGCCTCTCAGTGCACACCCCACTGGTTTCTGAGCACAGAGAGGGGAAGTATAACTCTGTAACACAGTTCCCTTGAGATGGTATTTTTGTACTGGGTTGAGAGGAAAGTCTGTACACCAGTCTCTTTCCAATAGATGCAATCCTTTTTTGCGACTCAGGTAAACTAACGTCGGAACACCAGACTTACGAGTTAAAGCTCAGTCTTTTTTAACCTTCACCAACCAGCCAGCCAATACATGTGTTTCATTGATTCTTTTGTTGTTGCCTTAGGATTTAACCCAGCCTTCCACGTTTCATTATATAATGTCTTCCACATACTTCCTGTACTCAGATTTTGTTTGTTTCTTGTTTATTAATCCTGATTTTTATATGGGTCTGAGTTCACATACTTTGTATTACAATGCAAACGGATCCCTTAAGTACTCCAACATTCTGTCATAGATCACACAAGGAGCCTCTCTGAGCAATGCACCAACTCTGGCACTGGGGAAGATCCAAGCATGTGTATGCCGGAACCAATGTTATAATTATGTTTTCAGTGGGTAGGTTGTTTTTTTTATGTAGGCGGACAGCAGCCGATGTGACATTCTTTTACAGTTTGCAACTGTTCATTGATTTTTAATGTCGCAACTTGTGCACACATAATTCTTTGCCCTTAGCTGGAAAGATAATGTGTCTGTTCCTCTACCCCATAATCAGGGGTGGTGTGACAAATATCTTTCAGTTCATTATTTTGTAAAAATCCAAAGCTTGATTTATACCCAGTCTTTTCAAGTTACGAATGGGCACTTTATCTCTTAAGCCAGTCCACCTATTTAATTTGTTTATAATAGAAGTTTGAGTTGTTACATGTTTAAGTTGTTGCATGTTTAGTTTGGGTTGTTGCACGTTTTAGTTGTATTTTTGAGTTGTTGCATGTTTGGGTTGTATGTTTGGATTATTGCCTGTTTGCATTGTTGGATGTTTGAGTTTGTATGTTTAATTTTGTTAAGCTGTAAATCAACTTTTTAAAGGGACCATCAACAGAATTTGATTCCAGCCATGTGTACAGTAAACACACTACAGACATTCCCGCTAAAATAAAACAAACATCAGGGTCCAAGTGGAACTCTGATATATAGGTGAATATTCATGTCATGTTTGGTAAATAGTTTTTATCATTGGTGTGCAGTGTACTGATTGAGGGGGCACAACCAGTGTTTGTATATCTGCATTTATATGGTTACTAAATAGTCTACCTTTGATTAATAATTGCCTTGTCACACACACACAAACTGTCTTTGTGGTTGGTTGCTTGCTTGGATGGTTGGTTAGGTGGATAGCTGGATGGATGGTTGATTGGTTGGTTGGCTGGATGGTTAATTGGTTGGCTGAATTGTTGGTTGGATGGTTGGTTGGTGAATCCCATGAAAGACTGAGTTTGCTTGATAAGGTTGATGCATTGGCATTCAGGAAGTTTGGCCCTTTGGTTAAAAAAGTCAACTGCAACCTCACTCCGACAGATGCACGCCCTTTTCAGAACCCAGGCGATCTTTAACGTCAATGCCTAGGTCTTAAGAGTTAAAAATCAGTCTTTCAGGGGGCACATGACCAACCAACCAACCATTTTGATAAATTATGTGAGAGTTGTTTATTCATGGGCAAGCTATAAGTCAATGCATGACATTTTGAACACTAGCTGGGGTGACTCTAGATTTGCTCAACTGTACATGTTATGGTTTTTCTGTGTCTGTCTAGTGTTGCTGCCATGTTCCACAAAATATATTATGGTTTTTCTGTGTTAATGTTGCTACGATGCTTCACAGTGTGCCCCACAACTATATTATGGTTTTTCTGTGTCTGTCTCTGTGTCTGTCTAGTGTTGCTGCCATGTTTCATGGTGTACTCCACAAAATATATTATGGTTTTTCTGTGTTAATGTTGCTACGATGCTTCACAGTGTACCTCACAACTATATTATGGTTTTTCTGTGTCTGTCTGGTGTTGCTGCCATGTTCCACGGTGTACTCCACAAAATATATTATGGTTTTTCTGTGTTACTGTGTAATGTTGCTACCATGCTTCACAGTGTACTCCACAACTATATTATAGTTGTCTTTGTGTCTACCTGATGTTTCTGCCATGTATCAACTCAATCCACAGGTATATTATGGTTTATTTTTGTCTACTGTGTGTTGCTTTCATATTTCAAACTTTACTGGTCTACCATATTATGGTTATTCTGTGCATCTGCTGTTACAGCCATGTTTCTAAGTTTATTTAACTGCTGTATTATGGATTTTCTGCCCTTCAAGTAACTCTTACTTTGTTAGTTCTGATAATTTTAGTATTGTAATCTCTGGGAAGGTTAACCCGGTCAACAAATGCCCGCAGAAGTCGGATGTGTCGGCCTAACGGCGCAAGAACGCAGCTCTGCTGTAAACAGGCACAACGCAATCACGTCCGAAAAAAAAGTCTGGATGAACGCAGCAGAAGAAGAAGTATTGTAATCTCCGACAGTTAAAACAGCCAGCTAAGAGTTCATTTGTACTTCTCACATATTAGCCTAATGTGACACACATCCTAGCCTTGTATGACACACATCCTAGCCTTATGTGACACATTTTAGCCTGTGTGATGCACATCTAGTCTTGTGTGTCACACATTTAGCCTTATGTGACGCACATCTAGTCTTAAGTGTCACACATCCTGGCCTTATGAGATGCACATCTAGTTTTATGTGACACACATCCTAGCCTTATATAACACACAACTAGCCTTAAGTAATGCACGCCTAGCCTTATGTGGAAGAATATTCTTTTCCATCATGCTTCCACTGTTCGACATAAGTAAAATGTAATAATTGTGTTCATTGATGTTACAAGCTGACAAGCTTTCTATAATTTACAAGTACATGAAAAACTTGTTATATCTTTATTTAAAACAATGTTGTCTCATTGTAAATTTGGATAATGAAGGCACAAACAATATATTGCACGGCATATTTCACTGTATCTTGCCAGGAGCATGCTACAGAAAATAGTTCAACATGAAGTAGTATATGAGTGAGTGGCACCTTACAGTCTTGACAAACCAAAGTATGTGACTTGGAATTTGACCAAAATTCCATCACAATGCCTGGGAAGAGCTTCAGAGAACATGTGTTGCCCAAATGACATGTTCCCTCTCTCAGCCTTGCCTTGTTTAGCCCAGAGGAATGGATAACCAGTACGTCTGGAACAAGGTAGGCTGCAGACGCTGGTGGCTCAGTGTCAAACCTCCTAGACCTCGCCACCATGAGCAGGTGGCGAGCGATGGCCAGACCCTGGAACCCATGAAACCTGACTTAGAGGCATTCAGCCAAGTCCCACAGGTGAGGGCCTCATACGCGCAGGGACCATAGGACGTGTACATCTGTCAATCGCAAGTGTCTGGACCTTGTAAACTCCCCGCCTGACTCGTGCGGATCCCGCGACCACCGGGAATAGGCCCACTGGAGATATTTTTGTCTGTGAAGTAGTCTATAGTAGTACTGTATATAATAAAGCAGTGTATAGTAGTAGTTTGTTTAAGAAAGTAGTGTAACTAATCCATTCAACTGAAATACACAAAACACATTGTCATGTTTTTCAATGTCATCACGGAGGGGTCTCCGTGGTGAAGTCATTACACTGCCTGCTTCACCTTCCAAAGGTTGTGGGTTCAATTCCTGGATACGATATTTGGTTCAAGAATGCAATATTCTCAGAGACTCACTCCGGGGGTCATCACTGGATTTACAGAGTTTGTGTGACATTTTTGACAGGCCGCCCTGCAGAAAAATTATTGAGCCATATGGGATAAAACCCGGTGTAATGAAGCCAATTCTCATGCGTGTTAAAGCTTGTTAAATGTCAACACGGCAGTTTTAAAGAGACAAGTGAGTAAACCAGTTATGTAAGCAAATGGACATGTTGATTTTCTGTATACCACTGTAGTACTACTGGCACCTGGCCATCTTGACAGACGATAGGTTGTTACATTGAGCTTCAAAAAAGGCATAACTACAACCCATTAGGGGGAAATGAGGGATGGAGTTATATCTCTCCACAGGGCAAAACCTGGACTGATTGTAGAGACCATGTGTTGTCCATTGTGCATGATCCCTCTCTCGGCCTGTCTAGTTTACTCCAGAGGAGATGCCAGATCAGCAAAGCAGTGCTCTAACTGTCCGCCTGTCAGAGCTTCGATCCTAAACCTGTTGCTGACCTAGGCTTAGGGCCTGGTGTGCTCTGCCATGAAATTTAGTCTTTAGGTTCCATTTCCTTGCACTGGGATAAGAGTTGTATCCTCCCAATTGCACTCCTCCATTCTAAGCCATGACACAATTTAGTGTGTCGAGTTTGGTGGGCACTTCCCAACATTTAGTGCAAACAGAAAGCAGATTATACTGTCTACTGTCACATGGTTAGTTAAAGTTAGTTGCATATCCTTTACAGGACGTCACAGTCAATACCAGCATTTTGTTTTCTTTGCTGTTGTGATCTCTTGGCATGTTTACATTCAATAGTATGTCATATGGTAGCTCAGTCTTATCTGACTATGACCTGACAGAAAAACTACTGTGGTGACATTGAAACTATGACATCTGCTTTGTTTATTTGGATTGAAAGGATCCATTACGCAACTCCATTATATGTTGAACTTTGTTTATACAGTATGTGCCTGTCGAGATAATTGTAAAATATGCCAGCAATAAATTATGCAGTACATTCTTTGTAGTCTTCGTTATTAAAATATCTTTATTTCATTTATAGTCCAGCATCTTTTAAAGTACTAGAAAGTATTCATGTAATTCTGGTTTTTTTTGGTGTGTGTGGTCATTTTCGGCATTTGATTGAGCTGTTTTATTTCTTTTAAATTAATAATGATTCTTCCATGTGAGAAAGACAGAAACTTCTTTATGGTCATCATTTTGCCACGTAACATTGTAATTTGTGTAGCAAAAACAAGATTGGCTCCTCTGTTGGCTCTTATGTTCATTCATGTAAGTATTGAAAGTAATGACGTTGCCACTATTTTACATTGTGCTGCATTTTCCTGCTTTTTAAAAGTCAATTATTTCAGCATTTTTCACTGGTGCTAGTATACTGTAGTAAGTTATAGGAGGCTGTCTGTAGAACTGACGAATGTGATCAAGTGGTAGTTAAGTGATCACCTTATGAACTTTATATGAGTAGATATTCAATGTTTAATTAATGTATGGAACATGAGTGGAAGCAAGGGCAGACAATTAGACAGGCTGGCATGCACAGCTCTCGCCCCTTTCAAACTAGAATGTGTATGGTTTAATTTTTGCTTCCATTTCCATGTACTCCAGCATTAATTGGTGTCTTCTTCTTCTTCTTCTCTTCTTCTTCTTCTTCTTCTTCTTCTTCTTCTTCTTCTTCTTCTTCTTCTTCTTTTTCTTCTTCTTCTTTCTTCATCTGCTTCTTCATTTTCTTCTTCTTCATTTTCTTCTTATTATTATTATTCTCCATTTTCTCCACTTCATTGTTCTCCTCTTTCTCTTCTTCCTTCTCTTTCTCTTCTTCCTCCTCCTCTCCCTTCATCTCCTCCTTTTTGTTCTTTTACTTCTCCTTGTAGTTTGCCTCCTACTCCTCTTGTTGCTTCTTCTTCTTCTCCTCCTCCAGCTGTCAGACTGGGTGTCTAGGGTGAACTAAAAGAGCTCATCTTCGATACATCTAGCCACCTTTGGTTTTGTTTCTTCATTCCTTGCTGGGCCCCCTCACAACTACACAACTCCAGTTTATGAGATGTGAGTTTGCTTGCAACATCTGGCAACTTTATCCCTGTCTGGCTATATTTCTAAACAAGTAATGACCAAAGAACAGCTGAAATCTGGATGTGGCTACCAAGATGTGATGCCCCAGAGTGGTCAAAATCTTGCCCATGTATACCACATCATCTTCCTTGACAGTATGCTTTTGTATATCTGCTTATTGTTTATTATTTGTAGGCTTCCATTGTATTATGATTATTTGTTCACCATATCTACATTACTGTTTTTTATAACCAGTTAAAATTACCTTGTTATATTGCTTCACTGCTTGAATCCAGGATTCCTGTATGTTGATATGATTGTGGTTTACCCACTTCTGTGGTCTAGGGGATATTGTGTCGTGTATCAGTAATTAGAGTATTTATTGTAATTGAGTGATTAGATAGCTGTGAAATAAGGATGGTTGCACCAAGCAGTGATTAGATAGCTGTGAAATAAGGATGGTTGCCCAAGCAGTGATTAGATAGCTGTGAAATAAGGATGGTTGCACCAAGCAGTGAGTAGATAGCTGTGAAATAAAGATGTCTCACCAAGCAGTGATTAGATAGCTGTAAAAATAAGGATGGTTGCACCAAGCATTTGATTAATAGCTGTGAAATAAAGATTTTCTGCACCAAGCAGTGATTAGATAGCTGTGAAATAAGGATGGTTTCACCAAGCAGTGATTAGATAGCTGTGAAATAAGGAGGGTTTTTCACCAAGCAGTGATTAGATAGCTGTGAAATAAGGAGGTTGCCCCCAAGCAGTGATTAGATAGCTGTGAAATAAGGATGGTTGCACCAAGCAGTGATTAGATAGCTGTAAAAATAAGGAGGGTTGCCCCAAGCAGTGATTAGATAGCTGTGAAATAAGGATGGTTGCACCAACCCATTTGATTAGATAGCTGTGAAAAAAGGGGATGGTTGCACCAAGCAGTGATTAGATAGCTGTGAAATAAGATGGTTGCACCAAGCATGATTAGATAGCTGTGAAATAAGGATGGTTGCACCAAGCAGTGATTAGATAGCTGTGAAATAAGGATGGTTGCCCCAAGCGGGTGTTTAGATAGCTGTGAAAAAAGGATGGTTGCACCAAGCAGTGATTAGATAGCTGTGAAATAAGGATGGTTGCCCCAAAGGGCAGTGATTAGATAGCTGTGAAATAAGGAGGGTTTGGGCACCAAGCAGTGATTAGATAGCTGTGAAATAAGGATGGTTGCACCAAGCAGTGATTAGATAGCTGTGAAATAAGGATGGTTGCCCCAAGCAGTGATTAGATAGCTGTGAAAAAAGGGATGGTTGCCCCAAGCAGTGATTAGATAGCTGTGAAATAAGGATGGTTGCCCCAACAGTGATTAGATAGCTGTGAAATAAGGATGGTTGAAACCAAGCAGTGATTAGATAGCTGTGAAATAAGATGGTTGCACCAAGCAGTGATTAGATAGCTGTGAAAAAAGGAAATGGTTGCACCAAGCAGTGATTAATAGCTGTGAAAAAAGGGGGGGGTTTTTGCACCAAGCAGTGATTAGATAGCTGTAAAATAAGGATGGTTGCACCAAGCAGTGATTAGATAGCTGTAAAATAAAGATGTCGCACCAAGCAGTGATTAGATAGCTGTGAAATAAGGATGGTTGCACCAAGCAGTGATTAGATAGCTGTGAAATAAGGGATGGTTGCCCAAGCAGTGATTAGATAGCTGTGAAATAAGGATGGTTGCACCAAGCAGTGATTAGATAGCTGGAAATAAAGATGTCTGCCCCAAGCAGGGGATTAGATAGCTGTGAAATAAGGATGGTTGCACCAAGCAGTGATTAGATAGCTGTGAAATAAAGATGTCTGCACCAAGCATTGATTAGATAGCTGTAAAAATAAGGATTTTGCACCAAGCAGTGTTTTAGATAGCTGTGAAATAAGGATGGTTGCACCAAGCAGTGATTAGATAGCTGTGAAATAAGATGGTTGCACCAAGCAGTGATTAGATAGCTGTGAAATAAGGATGGTTGCACCAAGCAGTGATTAGATAGCTGTGAAATAAAGATGTCTGCACCAAGCAGTGATTAGATAGCTGTGAAAATAAAGGATGTCTTGCACCAAGCAGTGATTAGATAGCTGTGAAATAAGGATGGTTGCACCAAGCAGTGATTAGAATAGCTGTGAAATAAGGATGTTTGCACCAAGCAGTGATTAGATAGCTGTGAAATAAAGATGTCTGCACCAAGCAGTGATTAGATAGCTGTGAAATAAGGATGGTTGCACCAAGCAGTGATTAGATAGCTGTGAAATAAGGATGGTTGCACCAAGCAGTGATTAGATAGCTGTGAAATAATGATGGTTGCACCAAGCAGTGATTAGATAGCTGTGAAATAAAGATGTCTGCACCAAGCAGTGATTAGATAGCTGTGAAATAAGGATGGTTGCACCAAGCAGTGATTAGATAGCTGTGAAATAAAGATGTCTGCACCAAGCAGTGATTAGATAGCTGTGAAATAAGATGTCTGCACCAAGCATGATAGATAGCTGTGAAATAAGGATGTCTGCACCAAAGCAGTGATTAGATAGCTGTGAAATAAGGATGTCTGCACCAAGCAGTGGATTAGATAGCTGTGAAATAAAGATGTCTGCACCAAAGCAGTGATTAGATAGCTGTTAAATAAAGATGTCTGCACCAGCAGTGATTAGATAGCTGTGAAATAAAGATGTCTGCACCAAGCAGTGATTAGATAGCTGTGAAGATAAAGATGTCTGCACCAACATGATTAGATAGCTGTGAAATAAGAGTGAAAGATGTTGATAGCTGTGATAATCTGACCAAGCAGTGATTAGATAGCTGTGAAATAAGATGTCTGCACCAAGCAGTGATTAGATAGCTGTGAAATAAAGATGGTCTGCACCAAGCAGTGATTAGATAGCTGTGAAATAAGATGTCTGCACCAAGCAGTGATTAGATAGCTGTGAAATAAAGATGTCTGCACCAAGCAGTGATTAGATAGCTGTGAAATAAAGATGTCTGCACCAAGCAGTGATTAGATAGCTGTGAAATAAAGATGTCTGCACCAAGCAGTGATTAGATAGCTGTGAAATAAAGATGTCTGCACCAAGCAGTGATTAGATAGCTGTGAAATAAAGATGTCTGCACCAAGCAGTGATTAGATAGCTGTGAAATAAAGATGTCTGCACCAAGCAGTGATTAGATAGCTGTGAAATAAAGATGTCTGCACCAAGCAGTGATTAGATAGCTGTGAAATAAAGATGTCTGCACCAAGCAGTGATTAGATAGCTGTGAAATAAAGATGTCTGCACCAAGCAGTGATTAGATAGCTGTGAAATAAAGATGTCTGCACCAAGCAGTGATTAGATAGCTGTGAAATAAGATGCTGCACCAAGCAGTGATTAGATAGCTGTGAAATAAAGATGTCTGCACCAAGCAGTGATTAGATAGCTGTGAAATAAAGATGTCTGCACCAAGCAGTGATTAGATAGCTGTGAAATAAAGATGTCTGCACCAAGCAGTGATTAGATAGCTGTGAAATAAAGATGTCTGCACCAAGCAGTGATTAGATAGCTGTGAAATAAAGATGTCTGCACCAAGCAGTGATTAGATAGCTGTGAAATAAAGATGTCTGCACCAAGCAGTGATTAGATAGCTGTGAAATAAAGATGTCTGCACCAAGCAGTGATTAGATAGCTGTGAAATAAAGATGTCTGCACCAAGCAGTGATTAGATAGCTGTGAAATAAAGATGTCTGCACCAAGCAGTGATTAGATAGCTGTGAAATAAAGATGTCTGCACCAAGCAGTGATTAGATAGCTGTGAAATAAAGATGTCTGCACCAAGCAGTGATTAGATAGCTGTGAAATAAAGATGTCTGCACCAAGCAGTGATTAGATAGCTGTGAAATAAAGATGTCTGCACCAAGCAGTGATTAGATAGCTGTGAAATAAAGATGTCTGCACCAAGCAGTGATTAGATAGCTGTGAAATAAGATGTCTGCACCAAGCAGTGATTAGATAGCTGTGAAATAAAGATGTCTGCACCAAGCAGTGATTAGATAGCTGTGAAATAAAGATGTCTGCACCAAGCAGTGATTAGATAGCTGTGAAATAAAGATGTCTGCACCAAGCAGTGATTAGATAGCTGTGAAATAAAGATGTCTGCACCAAGCAGTGATTAGATAGCTGTGAAATAAAGATGTCTGCACCAAGCGTGATTAGATAGCTGTGAAATAAAGATGTCTGCACCAAGCAGTGATTAGATAGCTGTGAAATAAAGATGTCTGCACCAAGCAGTGATTAGATAGCTGTGAAATAAAGATGTCTGCACCAAGCAGTGATTAGATAGCTGTGAAATAAAGATGTCTGCACCAAGCAGTGATTAGATAGCTGTGAAATAAGATGTCTGCACCAAGCAGTGATTAGATAGCTGTGAAATAAAGATGTCTGCACCAAGCAGTGATTAGATTAGCTGTGAAATAAAGATGTCTGCACCAAGCAGTGATTAGATAGCTGGTGAAATAAAGATGTCTGCACCAAGCAGTGATTAGATAGCTGTGAAATAAAGATGTCTGCACCAAGCAGTGATTAGATAGCTGTGAAATAAAGATGTCTGCACCAAGCAGTGATTAGATAGCTGTGAAATAAAGATGTCTGCACCAAGCAGTGATTAGATAGCTGTGAAATAAAGATGTCTGCACCAAGCAGTGATTAGATAGCTGTGAAATAAAGGATGGTCTGCACCAAGCAGTGATTAGATAGCTGTGAAATAAAGATGTCTGCACCAAGCAGTGATTAGATAGCTGTGAAATAAAGATGTCTGCACCAATCAGTGATTAGATAGCTGTGAAATAAAGATGTCTGCACCAAGCAGTGATTAGATAGCTGTGAAATAAAGATGTCTGCACCAAGCAGTGATTAGATAGCTGTGAATAAGATGTTCTGCACCAAGCAGTGATTAGATAGCTGTGAAATAAGAAGATGTCTGCACCAAGCAGTGATTAGATAGCTGTGAAATAAGATGTCTGCACCAAGCAGTGATTGATAGCTGTGAATAAGGATGTCTGCACCAAGCATGGATTAGATAGCTGTGAAATAAGATGTCTGCACCAGCAGTGATTAGATAGCTGTGAAATAAAGATGTCTGCACCAAGCAGTGATTAGATAGCTGTGAAATAAAGATGTCTGCACCAAGCAGTGATTAGATAGCTGTGAAATAAAGATGGTTGCACCAAGCGTGATTAGATAGCTGTGAAATAAAGATGTCTGCACCAAGCAGTGATTAGATAGCTGTGAAATAAAGATGTCTGCACCAAGCAGTGATTAGATAGCTGTGAAATAGGGATGGTTGCACCAAGCAGTGAGTAGATAGCTGTGAAATAAAGTGTCTGCACCAAGCATGATTAGATAGCTGTGAAATAAGATGTCTGCACCAAGCAGTGATTAGATAGCTGTGAAATAAAGATGTCTGCACCAAGCAGTGATTAGATAGCTGTGAAATAAAGATGTCTGCACCAAGCAGTGATTAGATAGCTGTGAAATAAAGATGTCTGCACCAAGCAGTGATTAGATAGCTGTGAAATAAGATGTCTGCACCAAGCAGTGATTAGATAGCTGTGAAATAAAGATGTCTGCACCAAGCAGTGATTAGATAGCTGTGAAATAAAGATGTCTGCACCAAGCAGTGATTAGATAGCTGTGAAATAAAGATGTCTGCACCAAGCAGTGATTAGATAGCTGTGAATAAGATGGTTGCACCAAGCAGTGATTAGATAGCTGTGAAATAAAGATGTCTGCACCAAGCAGTGATTAGATAGCTGTGAAATAAAGATGTCTGCACCAAGCAGTGATTAGATAGCTGTGAAATAAAGGATGTCTGCACCAAGCAGTGATTAGATAGCTGTGAAATAAAGATGTCTGCACCAAGCAGTGATTAGATAGCTGTGAAATAAAGATGTCTGCACCAAGCAGTGATTAGATAGCTGTGAAATAATGATGTCTGCACCAAGCAGTGATTAGATAGCTGTGAAATAAAGATGTCTGCACCAAGCAGTGATTAGATAGCTGTGAAATAAAGATGGTTGCACCAAGCAGTGATTAGATAGCTGTGAAATAAAGATGTCTGCACCAAGCAGTGATTAGATAGCTGTGAAATAAAGATGTCTGCACCAAGCAGTGATTAGATAGCTGTGAAATAAAGATGTCTGCACCAAGCAGTGATTAGATAGCTGTGAAATAAAGATGTCTGCACCAAGCAGTGATTAGATAGCTGTGAAATAAAGATGGTTGCACCAAGCAGTGATTAGATAGCTGTGAAATAAAGATGGTTGCACCAAGCAGTGATTAGATAGCTGTGAAATAAAGATGTCTGCACCAAGCAGTGATTAGATAGCTGTGAAATAAAGATGTCTGCACCAAGCAGTGATTAGATAGCTGTGAAATAAAGATGGTTGCACCAAGCAGTGAATAGATAGCTGTGAAATAAGGATGGTTGCACCAAGCAGTGATTAGATAGCTGTGAAATAAAGATGGTTGCACCAAGCAGTGATTAGATAGCTGTGAAATAAAGATGTCTGCACCAAGCAGTGATTAGATAGCTGTGAAATAAAGATGTCTGCACCAAGCAGTGATTAGATAGCTGTGAAATAAAGATGGTTGCACCAAGCAGTGGAATAGATAGCTGTGGAAATAAAGATGTCTGCACCAAGCAGTGATTAGATAGCTGTGAAATAAGATGTCTGCACCAAGCAGTGATTAGATAGCTGTGAAATAAAGATGTCTGCACCAAGCAGTGATTAGATAGCTGTGAAATAAAGATGGTTGCACCAAGCAGTGATTAGATAGCTGTGAAATAAAGATGGTTGCACCAAGCAGTGATTAGATAGCTGTGAAATAAAGATGTCTGCACCAAGCAGTGATTAGATAGCTGTGAAATAAAGATGTCTGCACCAAGCAGTGATTAGATAGCTGTGAAATAAAGATGGTTGCACCAAGCAGTGAATAGATAGCTGTGAAATAAAGATGTCTGCACCAAGCAGTGATTAGATAGCTGTGAAATAAAGATGTCTGCACCAAGCAGTGATTAGATAGCTGTGAAATAAAGATGTCTGCACCAAGCAGTGATTAGATAGCTGTGAAATAAAGATGTCTGCACCAAGCAGTGATTAGATAGCTGTGAAATAAAGATGTTGCACCAAGCAGTGAATAGATAGCTGTGAAATAAAGATGTCTGCACCAAGCAGTGATTAGATAGCTGTGAAATAAAGATGTCTGCACCAAGCAGTGATTAGATAGCTCTGTGAAATAAAGATGGTTGCACCAAGCAGTGATTAGATAGCTGTGAAATAAAGATGTTCTGCACCAAGCAGTGATTAGATAGCTGTGAAATAAGGATGGTTGCACCAAGCAGTGATTAGATAGCTGTGAAATAAAGATGGTTGCACCAAGCAGTGATTAGATAGCTGTGAAATAAAGATGTCTGCACCAAGCAGTGATTAGATAGCTGTGAAATAAAGATGTCTGCACCAAGCAGTGATTAGATAGCTGTGAAATAAAGATGTCTGCACCAAGCAGTGATTAGATAGCTGTGAAATAAGGATGGTTGCACCAAGCAGTGATTAGATAGCTGTGAAATAAAGATGGTTGCACCAAGCAGTGGATTAGATAGCTGTGAAATAAAGATGTCTGCACCAAGCAGTGATTAGATAGCTGTGAAAATAAAGATGTCTGCACCAAGCAGTGATTAGATAGCTGTGAAATAAAGATGTCTGCACCAAGCAGTGAATAGATAGCTGTGAAATAAAGATGTCTGCACCAAGCAGTGATTAGATAGCTGTGAAATAAAGATGTCTGCACCAAGCAGTGATTAGATAGCTGTGAAATAAAGATGGTTGCACCAAGCAGTGATTAGATAGCTGTGAAATAAAGATGTCTGCACCAAGCAGTGGATAGTAAATGAACTCTCACTGTCATCTACTTCCTATAGTACCTTGTGTTGGGGGGGGGGGGGGGGTCTTGAACCTGAGGAATTAAGGCCGCCTGGCTAGTCGCTGTGAACTGCACAGGTTAGGATTTTCTTTTGTCCCCTAACAGAAATCAATAATCAATACACCTTACTGAGGATTCGAACCAGGGTTTCCTGAAGGAGAACCCAGCATTCTATAAACTCGGTCCTGTGGATATTTTTTGGAGTCTGTTCACCAGGAAATATTTAAAAGCTGTGTAAGAAATATAACCAACCTAGTTCAAATCACAGCCAGTCCTATCTGCAGCAGTGAATTTTGACCTGGAGTACATCCTAATATGACTTTTCACAGTTGTGACTGAGGACAGGCCAGACGGACAAATAATCTGACTGCTACTGGCACCATTAGTATTTGGACTCTTCGCTGGCTGTTGAAGATGACTGGGCATGTATGGGAATGTCCTGAGTGCTATGATGTCGGTTCTTGACTTAACTCGTGGGTGTGAAGTTTCAGCACCTGTCTTGGACATATGGATCCATTGTGGACGAACATTTACAGCACGAATTGGTCTGATCAGACACATTCGCTACCGCCATGGGTTGTAGTTTTTATGCCTTTTTTAGCGCAATGTAAAATACTATCGTCTGTCGAGATGGCACGGTGCCAGTATATATATTTATGTGTAGAATTAATTTCCATCTGTATACATATATCAAATAACGTCTATGCAGAATAATTTACCGTGCTTATGCATAATCACATGCTACTAAGGGAGCGGTATGTATATGTTATACCATCCTCAGATGTCTTATTTTGTAACAGTCCGTACTGTTCCAGCCGTGAGTGGACATCTTGAGTGCCCGGACAGCTTGAATTAGCTGTGGACAGCTTGAGTTAGCAGTGGACAGCTTGAGTTAGCTGTGGACAGTTTGAGTTAGCTGTGGACAGTGTTATCTTTATGTTACTCCCTTGGGTGGGCCACTGCCAGGCCAAATTTGAAATTGGGAAGCATACTCACAAAACAATATGTAAAATGTGTGATTCTGGTAGGCAAACATTTGTATCTTCATCGCTTCTACAGAGTTGGTGCCCTGTACTAAGATTCTCCCTGTCTGATCTATGAAAAGCAATTTATGTTGGGAGTGTCGTTTTGACAATGGACCACTTTCATTGAACACAGTTCTCCCAGTGATCACACAAATCAGCAGCAGTGGTAGCAGTACCACCAGCAGCAGTGGTATTAGCAGTAACAGTTCCAATTGCATCAGCAAGTGTAGTAGAAGAAGAAAAGGAGAAAACCCATAAAGCGAAAAGTCTAAAAGTCTTAATCTAAAACTCATTGTGTGGGCGTCATCAAAGTTTGGAAAAGCGTCCCATGGTTTACGACGTTTAATATTGCTTGGCTAGCAAATCCATTACGTGCAAAGTCCGACTGAAGGCTCACCGTGTGGACGTCATTTGCAAACTGCATTCTTCTGGTTTCCGGAGGAGCAGCCTGTAATGAACGGAAGGCCCAATATACGGAAGTGAGGCTAAGCAGCCATGTGCAGGACGTGACGATTCCTTGGGTGAGCCCAGTACCAGAGCGCTATGTGTTGGCACTGCAATTATGGAAGCCTCCTTGGATAGCAGGGAATGCCCATGGTCTGTCCCTGACTTCTCTTGAGGCCGACTGGCATGCGTTGGGCTGTTCTAGATGAGCCAACTGCGGCACCTCCTGTAGGTGGGAGATGAAGATGACATCATAACAAAGAGAATGTTGAACGTCCTGCAGCACACCTGGGAAAGGTTAACCCTGTCAGCAAACGCCCGAAGAAGCTGGATGTATATTTGCTGAAAGTAACAAATATCGTAGCTCTCTTTTAAGAAAAAAAAAAAGCGCAACGCAATTACCCTCTAAAACAAATATTTCGGATGAACTACAAAGAAAAAAGATTACACAAGGAGATGTCAGTACAGTGCGCACACTCTTGCAAAGATGCCAGTGTGTGAATGTCAGAATCATTCATGCTTTGTTTGAATATTATATATACCCCTTTGATGAATCAAAATGTTGGTTTTGTTGTTTTTCTTTATGAGTCAAGCCGTTTGGTTGGTGATTATTTCTGTTCGCGCATGAGCATGTTTGTATCGCTTCGGTTATTAAATCTCATACACACAGACACTACTCAACTTGTTGAGTTTGTTTGTTTTTGTTTGTTTTTTGTCTTAATCTCTTAAATGTGGAATTTGGTCGTATATTTTCCTGCCTCTTGTTGTTGTTGTTGTTGTTGTTGTTGTTGTTGTTGTTGTTCTTCTTCTTCTTCTTCTTCTTCTTCTTCTTCTTCTTCTTCTTCTTCTTCTTCTTCTTCTTCTTCTTCTTCTTCTTCTTCTTCTTCTTCATCATCTTCCTCTTCTTCATCTTCTTGCTCCTCCTCCAATAATGCCATGTGCATAAAATATTACTTGTGGTCATGTTTGTCAATTTTTTTTTTTAATTCATACTGAATTTGGGATTAGTAAATGTTGATTGAAGATTGTGAAAAGTCGACTTGTGATTGGAGATTATGAAAAGTTGGCTGGGGCTTCTCGCTTGTTGACAGGAAATTGTCACTTGCTGATAGAAATTGTGAAAAGTCTATTTGATATTGATAAATTATGATGAGGGATTATGAAAAGTCTATTTAATATTGTCAAATTATGGTAGAGGATTGTGAAAAGTATATTCGATATTGTCAAATTATGGTAGAGGGGTTGTGAAAAATATATTTGATATTGTCGAATAATGATAAAAGATTGTAAAATGTTGATTGGAGCTCATCGGATGATGATTTGATATTGGCAAATATTGATTGGAGATAGTCAGAGAGTGCCCATGTACATGGATCGCCATCTCAAACATTCCCGGTCTTGGAAGATGTCGA
Source organism: Cepaea nemoralis (assembly GCA_014155875.1). Classification (NCBI taxonomy): domain Eukaryota; kingdom Metazoa; phylum Mollusca; class Gastropoda; order Stylommatophora; family Helicidae; genus Cepaea; species Cepaea nemoralis. The sequence continues at coordinate 60,995 of JACEFZ010020907.1, read as the reverse complement.
TTGAAAATGATCAAATTATAATTTTGGACCCTCAAATGCTGATTAAGTTTTTAACACAAAAGAAAAGTAAAAGACCCTTTTACAGCCTTAACTGATTAAGTGCCATGGGATGATTAATTGTCTTAAGTGAGTCCTCGTATCTGCCATGGGCTTATATACGTAGTTTTCCATATGCAACCCCCTTTAATTTGATATATAATACATGTCCGCTACCATATTATCAACTTTTAAGTCATAACTGTAACACACCGCTGCTTCTCATTTTCTGCCATCCATTTTCGTTTGGTCCCAACCTACTCTTGTGTTTGGCATTGAATCTGTTAAGGCACATGGTGCAGGACCCATAAATGTATATATCGGCACACGGTGGGTTATGTGGTCAGTATCACGCCTGCCATCTTTATTTCTCTGTACATGTTCTGGTACACATTTTAGGTTGGGTCTACCTGGGAGCTTAGGTCAGATTTACTATTTGAAATCGCCCCGATGTTAATCGAACCCATGACCTTCGGGCCGACAACAATCAAATGTTGATTGGCAATTGTAGAATGGTTAGTAGGGATTATCAGGCGGTGGAAGGCGATTGTGAAATCAATTGAGAAAGAGGAACAGGCGTCAAAAAGAACAGCTTGACAAGGACTCGTGAGAATTGGCGCACCAAGAACAGAGGGGCGAAGTTGAGGAACATTAATCATGGCTAGATTTCCTAAACAAGTAAAACCGTTCTACATCGCCGAACATGAGTAGTTATAGCTTAGAAATGCATGTTCAGAAAATGGCGGACGGCTTGTTTGCAGGGCGGCCGTCTTATGCGATGATGCGTGTGCAAGCTGCTTGTATGTTCGTCAAACTGCTGCCCCCTTCGACAATGAACTGCGTATTAATGTGAAGCATGGCCTATTGTCGGTGCTCTGGCGATTAGGTCTTGTCAAAGTTATTGATTCCTTCGCGAGTTCATATGGGACAAGGATGGGCATTTCGTGTGGTTTTCGTTGGCGTAGGAAGGATATGGGGCGATCAGTTGTTATGATGTCAAAACCGTACAACGACAACTAAGTAGTAGTAGTAGTACTAGTAGTAGTAGTAGTAGTAGTAGTAGTAAGTAGTAAGTAGTAGTAGTAGTAAGTAGTAGTGAGTAGTAGTAAGTAGTAGTAGTAGTAAGTAGTAGTAGTAGTCTTTGTCATCGCGCCGTCGTCGTCACGTAGCAGCCGCTGCCGCCGCCGCCGCAGCAGCAGCAGTAGTAAGATAAAGATTCCAGTTTAGGGTAGAATCCATGGGAGGGGGGGGGGGGAGAGAATGCACTTACAAGTCATTCACACACTCATAGAGAGAGATGGAGCGAAAGAGAGAAAGACAGTGAATTGGAGATGGAGAGAGAGAGAAGGAGAAAAGAGAGAGAGAGGAAGGAGCGAGAGTGAGAGATAGCGACAGAGATAGCGATAAAGAGCGTCACATAAAAGATCGATAGATGGAGAGAGAAAGGGGGGAGAGCTAGAGAAAGAGATATTGAAGGGGAGAGAGCGCGATAGAGAGAGAGAATATTAAACAACAAAGTAGCCTTTGATGAACTAACGTACTTTTAACGTGTGGAGGAACATTCGAAGTGAGGTTAGAATTCGTGTGTGGTGTTTGAAAATGCACTTAGTGGTTAGTCACACACTCACTGAGAGAGAGGGAGAAGAGGAGAACGAGAGGAGAGTGGGGTGTAAAGAGAAAGGTTGGGAGGGAGAGATAGGGGGGGGGGGGACAGAAACAGAGAAAAGGAGAAATATGTGGTGAGAGAGGGGGAGAGACAAAAAAAGAGAGGGGGTTGGTGGAAGAGAGAAAGGAGAGAGAGAAACATAGAGAAAGAGGGAGAGAGGGGAGGAAAGACGGGGTTGGTGGGAGAGAGAGAGAGGAAGGGGAGTGAGAAACATAGACAACGAGGGGGAAAGACAGGGGGTTGGTGGGAGAGAGAGAAAGGGAAGAGAGAAACAAAGACAAAGAGGGAGAGAGAGAGACAGACAATACTAAACAACAAAGTAGTCTCTCATATACTATTGTACTTTAACGTGTGGAGAAAAATTGTAATTGAGGTAATAAAACTTGCAGGGTGTTTTAAAAAATGCACTTAGAGCTTAGTCATACTCTTGAAACTGATGACAGCTGCCACGACAATCAACAGAACTGTTTCCCGTCAGCTCGCCTGCTGTCAGGAGGACTGTTTGGTTATTGAGGGAGGGAAGGGAGTGATAGAGAAGCAATGTGGTAAGAGACTAAAACCAGGTCTCGTCATTTCACCAGGTACATCCAAGGAATTACAGTTTGTCTCACCTTGATCCACTTTCTGAACATCGAGGATGGTACACTTAGTGCAGACTCGCTGGAGGTTGCAGGTATGTGGAGTTGTCTGTGTCTTGTTCTACTTTTACCTAATTCCTCTATTTCTCTCTCTCTCTCTCTCTCTCTCTCTCTCTCTCTCTCTCTCTCTCTCTCTCTCTCTCTCTCTCTCTCTCTCTCTCTCTCACTTTCTCTCTCTCTTTCTCTCTCTCTCTATCTAACTATTTATCTATCTACCTCTATCTCTTTCTTTGCATCTCCCTCTTTCTCCCCATCGCTCCCCCTCTCTCCCTCTCTCTTCTTCTCTCCCTCTCTTCTTCTCTCCTTCTCCCTCTCGCTCTCCCCCTCTCTCTCGCTCTCTCTCACCCTCTCTCCCCTCTCTCGCTCTCTCTCCTCTCCCTTTCTATCTCTCTCACTCTCTCTGTCCCTCTCTCTCACTCTCTCTCAATCTCTCTGTCCCTCTTCCCGGTCTCTCTTTCTCTCCTCTCTCCCCCCTCTCACCCTCTCTCCGTATGTCTCTCTCCCCCTCTCAGCACTAGGTTGTCACCTATCAACTTAACCTGTTGCTGGTAGGCTACAAGGTGATGCAGGCGAAAGCATACCTCGAGTAGCTGCTGACACAGATCACCCGTTGCATGAGGCGCTGGACGCAGTTAAGGGCCAGCGACTGATAAGAGGGAAATCATGGATGGCTCCGGCGGAGGATACGATCAGACAGGTGTGCCCCTTGGAGAACATTAGGCGAGGAGAGGAGTGGGTCAGAGTGCCAGCGGAGCAGTCAGACTTGTGCAGAGTTATAATCACAGTGAGCCGGGAGTGCAGGGAGTGGCCAGCAGGGGCCACGGAAGTGGAAATCCAGCAACTAATTCAGGATAATGCTCGCCCGGGTGATGTGATTATCTACACAGATGGTTCGGTGTTGAGAGGTAGTAGAAGTGCCTGGGGTTTCTTGGCAAAGGCTAATGGTCGACGTTTGGTGCAGGAGAGCCTGGCATATGATACCACAACATCTAGCTTAAGAATGGAGGTGGAGGCAGTCAGTGCAGCTTTCCGCTGGATGGAGAATACGATACACACACATCGTGATTGTAACTGACTCAGAAAGCATGCTGAGTAGGGTGAGGACAGGCAAGCTTCGTGCCGAGTGTCTTGCTTCGCTTCGGAAGTCACGGGTGGCAAGCATCGTCTGGATCTTTTCTCCGGGGCATGCTGGTGTGCTGGGGAATGAACAGGCGGACAGATTGGCTGGCTCTGCAAAGCGTGGTGGAGTGTTGATGCATGATAAGGCAGACGTGGTTGCGGCCTTGTGGGAGCACGTGTACACCTCGGAGGAGCAAATGGATTACCATGGTCTGGCAAGAATGCGACAGCGTAGGAGTGACGAGGGGATCTGGCCGATGCTCGACGCTTAGAGGAAAGGCGAGACGCACATATAATCAGATTGCTACTGGTACTATTGGGGTTGGAACTCTTCGCTGGCTTCTGAGGATGGTGACGGAGCGCTTATGGGAATGCCCCGAATGCTGTGATGTCGGTTCCTAAATCAATCAGTCAACCAATCAATCAATCAATCTATATATCTATCAACTTAACCAGATAGAGGAAACACGACCAATCTGGACCTACCCCATCCAGGGTGTACAGGACTGTCCTGCACCATGACCTCGTTACACGCAGGGGCGTCACTAGGGGGGTGCGGGGGGTGCGGGGCCACGCACCGGGTGACACCATCAAGGGGTGACACCAAATAAAAAATTGCAAATTTGACAAAGCAGACATAGCAAAATAACAAAAATTTAACTTTGTCCGAGTTTGTCGAAGTTCTTTATTATGTTTTACCTGAATACACCTCTCCCCAGACGTGAAATGCCAGTACCGGTCTTACACACCACCTGGTTTGTGAGCATGGCGAGATGAAGCAAATCTCTTCAACAGTCTCCGTGGAGATGGCACTTTGAAGCTGCGCCAGGACAAGAGTCTATGTATCCACCTCGCTGTGATAGATGTACACCCTTCTCCTGGCCCAGAAAAGCTAATCCCAAGGCACCATACTTAACCAGTTCATTGCCAAAGGATAATACATCGCCACATCTGACCTCCCATTTTTACAGAAGGACGATATATCGCCATACTACGATCTTCGTGTCAATTGTTTTGTTTCGTTGTATCTTCCGGAATTTCAATGCTCAGTGAACGTAAATTAAATTCACACTATAATCCAGTGAACGTAAATTAAATTCACACAATAATACTTGTTCATTTGATTGTGCGCCATATTTAGTCCAAACAAAAGAAAAAACAAAAAAAGGAGGAGGGGGGGGGGGGGGCACTGAATTAGTAAAGAATTAAAACTCCGCGGCCTTCCACGGGATTTACAAACACGTCACCGACTATTATATCTTTACGAAAGATATTCGGGGATCTCTAAAACTGTAACGTTGTTAAGATTGAGTTGATAGATGAACTAGAATCAACGTCACTGCACTGGTGCGTACACTTGTCCGCCTCTTAAATGTCGGCGTTTAGGAATGCTGATTGTTCGCGTAGCGCAGTGAATGTGAACTCACCAACGTTGTCCCCGATTGGGTTCATTTCTCGTGAAACCTCAGACGATACTAGATTCCAGAAGTCCAAAGCATGTTAATTCATCGGCCTTTGAGCCGGAGTGGAGAGACATGAGACATGATCTCCAACGACTGTTCCGGGCAATGCCCATATGATCAGAATATAAGAAAAACAAGACAAATATAAACAACAATAAAGAGGAGGAGGAGTGGTGGTAGAAAAAAAGAAGAGGGTGGAAGAGGAGCTTCAGATTGCGGTAATACATACTCACACACACACACACACACACTCTCTCTCTCTCTCTCTCTCTCTCTCTCTCTCTCTCTCTCTCTCTCTCTCTCTCTCTCTCTCTCTCTCTCTCGCTGATTTTTCAACGTCCTTGCAATTCTAATTCTGCATATTCTAACGACAACCGAAGCCACGCTGAAGAAACGTCCTTACTATTCTAGTCCTGCATATTCTAATGGCACCGATGCCACGCTGAAGAAACGAATGCACGCCGACATTCGACTAACCAAAATGAATCTTAATTATGTCAGGAGTCACTCATTAATATTTAATTCTTTACGTGCCATAAAATGTTTACACGAACACCCATTCTGAATGAAGAATCGCCGCCTCTGCCAGGACAAGTAATGAAAACAATTCTTCAAGACATGACACACGATGGCAATGAATCCAAGAGGGAAACAGCTAATGATGTGTTAATGAATATTTATTTATTCTTGATGTTTCAATGTTCATTTTCCTGTCCTTCTAAAATAAATCTAAAACGTTAAAGGTATTACATGGCGGATGTGTCTTATTTCTGTAGGGGTGCGAAATATGGAGAACCTAACATTCAAGATGCCAAGACATAAAACAGAGGCGTGGTTAGGGTTGGGCGTCAACCGGGACGCAACTCATTGTATCATAACCGTGTGACATCGCTCACTAACAAGTGTGTGTGTGTGTGTGTGTGTGTGTGTGTGTGTGTGTGTGTGCGTGCGAGCGAGCGAGCGCGCACGCATGCGAGTGTACGTGTCTGTGTCTGTGTGTTTGACATATAAGAGGAAATGTTTGTCCGATTAGTCTAGCGCAGACAACGGGTATGAAGTGACCGGACTTCACATATGCTAGGTTGGGCAGTAATGATGAAGGGCGATCAGTTAGCGGCCTTTCCTTTTCAGATAGTTCCACAGTAGAAACCTGCAACTGGAGTGTGAATTGTTAGGTCTCCTTTCTACTACCTTTGATATATAAATTGTTAAGTCTCCTTTCTACTGCCGTTTATATATACATTGTTAGGTCTCATTTCTACTGCCTTTGATATATAAATTGTTAAGTCTCCTTTCTACTGCCGTTTATATATACATTGTTAGGTCTCATTTCTACTGCCTTTGATATATAAATTGTTAAGTCTCCTTTCTACTGCCGTTTATATATACATTGTTAGGTCTCATTTCTACTGCCTTTGATATATAAATTGTTAAGTCTCCTTTCTACTGCCTTTGATATGTACATTGTTAGGTCTACTTTCTACTGCCATTTTGGTGTGAAGTCTTAGTCACCCTTCCACTATCTTTGATATATAAACTGTTAGGTCTCATTTCCACTATCTTTGATATATAAATCGTTAGGTCTCCTTTCCACTATCATTGATATATAAATCGTTAGGCCTCCTTTCTACTGCCTTTTGGGTATGAACTGTTAGGTCTCCTTTCCACTATCTTTGATATATAAATTGTTATGTCTTATTTCTACTGTCTTTGATGGTGTTAACGCCCTCTTTGCCATTTCGATTATATTCTAATTTATGTCTTACATCGTGCGTTGCCCATTGCAGTTTTACGCACAAGTCAAAATATGTTTAGTTCTTCTGTCTTTTATTTCTTTAATTTCTTCTGTAGTGCTCAAATTCTACCATTGATTTTGTTTAGCCAAGTCTGTCATTAACCTCACAAAACAATTCTAGTCAAGTCTATCATTAATTTCAACCAATAACTCTAGTGAAGTCTTTCATTAACCTCAATTGGTAACTTTAGCAACGTCTATTATAAACTTCGCCTAGTCTAGCCAGGTATGTCATTAACTTCAATCAACAACTCAAACCAGATCTATTATATCTGTATTACATACACATCGTGATTGTAACTGACTCAGAAAGTATGCTGAGGAAGGTGAGGACAGGCAAGCTTCGGGCAGGGTGGCTTGCTTCGCTTCGGAAGTCACGGGTGGCAAGCATCGTCTGGATCTTTTCTCCGGGGCATGCCGGTGTGCTGGGGAGTGAACAGACAGACAGATTGGCTGGCTTTGCAGAACTTGGTGGAGTATTGATGCATGACAAATCAGATGTGGTTGCGGCCTTGTGGGAGCACGTGTACACCTCGGAGGAGCAAAAGGATCACCATGGTCTAGCAAGAATGAGACGGCGAGGAGTGACGAGGGGATCTGGCAGATGCTTGACGCTCAGAGGAAAGGCGAGACGGACATTAATAAGATTGCTACTGGTACTTTCGATGTTGGAACTCTTCGCTGGCTGCTGGGGATGGGGACGGAGCGCTTATGGGAATGCCCAGAACGCTGTGATGTCGGTTCTTAAATCTATCAATCAATCAAACCAGATCTATCATTAAACTCAACCAACAACTTTAGCCAGGTCTATTATTAACGTCAACCAACAACTCTAGTTGGGTCTATCATTAACGTCAACCAACAACTCTATCCAGGTATATCATTAACCACAATTGGCAACTTTAGCCACGTCTATTATAAACCTCAACCAACAACTCAATCCAGATCTATCATTAGCCCCAACAAACAAATCAATCTAGGTCTATCATTAACGTCAACCAACAACTCAGTCCAGATCTATCATTAACGCAAGTTTTACGTTCAGTAGTTTGTCATTGCTTTCTGAATGACCGGCTCACATACACTCCGTAAGAAACCAACAACTCTAGCCAGGTGTATCATTAACCCCAACCAACAACTCTAGCCAAGTCTATCATTAACCTCAACCAACAACTCTAGCCAGGTCTCTCATTGATCTCAATCAACAACTCTAGCCAGATCTATCATTAACCTGAACCCATAACTCTAGCCAGGTCTATCATTAACCTCAACCAACAACTGAAGCCAGTTCTATCACTAACCTCAACCAACAACTCTAGCCAGGTCTATCACTAACCTTTAACCAACAACTCTAGCCAGGTCTCTCATTGATCTCAATCAACTCTAGCCAGATCTATCATTAACCTGAACCCATAACTCTAGCCAGGTCTATCATTAACCTCAACCAACAACTCTAGCCAGGTCTATCATTAACCTTTAACCAACAACTCTAGCCAGGTCTATCATTAACCTTTAACCAACAACTCTAGCCAGGTCTATCATTAACCTTTAACCAACAACTCTAGCCAGGTCTATCATTAACCTTTAACCAACAACTCTAGCCAGGTCTATCATTAACCTTTAACCAACAACTCTAGCCAGGTCTATCATTAACCTTTAACCAACAACTCTAGCCAGGTCTATCATTAACCTTTAACCAACAACTCTAGCCAGGTCTATCATTAACCTTTAACCAACAACTCTAGCCAGGTCTATCATTAACCTTTAACCAACAACTCTAGCCAGGTCTATCATTAACCTTTAACCAACAACTCTAGCCAGGTCTATCATTAACCTTTAACCAACAACTCTAGCCAGGTCTATCATTAACCTTTAACCAACAACTCTAGCCAGGTCTATCATTAACCTTTAACCAACAACTCTAGCCAGGTCTATCATTAACCTTTAACCAACAACTCTAGCCAGGTCTATCATTAACCTTTAACCAACAACTCTAGCCAGGTCTATCATTAACCTTTAACCAACAACTCTAGCCAGGTCTATCATTAACCTTTAACCAACAACTCTAGCCAGGTCTATCATTAACCTTTAACCAACAACTCTAGCCAGGTCTATCATTAACCTTTAACCAACAACTCTAGCCAGGTCTATCATTAACCTTTAACCAACAACTCTAGCCAGGTCTATCATTAACCTTTAACCAACAACTCTAGCCAGGTCTATCATTAACCTTTAACCAACAACTCTAGCCAGGTCTATCATTAACCTTTAACCAACAACTCTAGCCAGGTCTATCATTAACCTTTAACCAACAACTCTAGCCAGGTCTATCATTAACCTTTAACCAACAACTCTAGCCAGGTCTATCATTAACCTTTAACCAACAACTCTAGCCAGGTCTATCATTAACCTTTAACCAACAACTCTAGCCAGGTCTATCATTAACCTTTAACCAACAACTCTAGCCAGGTCTATCATTAACCTTTAACCAACAACTCTAGCCAGTTCTATCATTAACCTTTAACCAACAACTCTAGCCAGGTCTATCATTAACCTTTAACCAACAACTCTAGCCAGGTCTATCATTAACCTTTAACCAACAACTCTAGCCAGGTCTATCATTAACCTTTAACCAACAACTCTAGCCAGGTCTATCATTAACCTTTAACCAACAACTCTAGCCAGGTCTATTATTAACCTTTAACCAACAACTCTAGCCAGGTCTATCATTAACCTTTAACCAACAACTCTAGCCAGGTCTATCATTAACCTTTAACCAACAACTCTAGCCAGGTCTATCATTAACCTTTAACCAACAACTCTAGCCAGGTCTATCATTAACCTTTAACCAACAACTCTAGCCAGGTCTATCATTAACCTTTAACCAACAACTCTAGCCAGGTCTATCATTAACCTTTAACCAACAACTCTAGCCAGGTCTATCATTAACCTTTAACCAACAACTCTAGCCAGGTCTATCATTAACCTTTAACCAACAACTCTAGCCAGTTCTATCATTAACCTTTAACCAACAACTCTAGCCAGGTCTATCATTAACCTTTAACCAACAACTCTAGCCAGGTCTATCATTAACCTTTAACCAACAACTCTAGCCAGGTCTATCATTAACCTTTAACCAACAACTCTAGCCAGGTCTATCATTAACCTTTAACCAACAACTCTAGCCAGGTCTATTATTAACCTTTAACCAACAACTCTAGCCAGGTCTATCATTAACCTTTAACCAACAACTCTAGCCAGGTCTATCATTAACCTTTAACCAACAACTCTAGCCAGGTCTATCATTAACCTTTAACCAACAACTCTAGCCAGGTCTATCATTAACCTCAACCAACAACTGAAGCCAGTTCTATCACTAACTTCAACCAGCATGTCTGTATTAAATAAGTATGAATCCCAAGAAGTTAAGTTTAAGTTCAACAAAAACTAAGCCACGCATCTCATCTTGCTTCCTTGTTCCAAAAAAAAAATAAAAATACACGCTTCTCGTTTTTCGTTTAACTTCCATCAAAAATTGTTGCCCCGCAGAAATTCTCAAAAGAAACAACAACAGTTTTGCAATTATTTCGCGATATTTTATACTAGTGGCAGAAAGTGTGCAACAAAATAGTTCCTACCAAGGACAAAGCTCAATATAAATCCAATGTTTCTGTTTAATGTTCCATGTGTCCTCATGATCACACTTTGTGAAACTCCGTTCGTTTCAAGGTTGTTTAGCTTAGTTTAGTCTTCGGATCAACATTACGGCACACAGGTGTAACCCATAAGTGCTCCGTTCTACTCCTAACTCAAGCTTGAGTCCGGAGAATCTCATCTCCGACGAGGATCCTGAAATACTTTGGGTAGATTTTTAACTCAAAATTTTGCCCGGACAGCGCCGTTCGGCTACTCTTTTTCGATTTCCAACTGCCAAGGGATTTTTTTACGTGGGCAACTATACACACGAGCGTCCGATCTCACTACACAGAGACCGGGGGAAATTTTGTTACTAGAAGTTCACGTGAAATAATCCCGGCCCTCACCGGGGCTTGTACCCGGGACCTCCAGCACTCGAGGCGGATACCATACCTCGAGACCACTCACCCCCCTTCACAGTTGTACTGTAGGTATGACCCATGCTGTTGTATGCATGTGAATCATCGACACAACGCAGACACGAAGGTGGAATATATCTCAACATCATCATGTGCCATGCCGATAAGCGTGGGCGGTTATGGTTCCTGTGGAAATGTTGGATGAAGTTGAAGAACAGCCGATAGATATTTGTAGGTTATGGTCTCCAATTTCACGACGGTAGGCAGTGGATCTCTTCTTGGAGACATTGGCTACGGTAAGAGACCAATATGGTCAGTGCTAAGAAGGAAAGCAATGGCAAGCTACCTTCTTTACAGATGCCTTGAAAATCATGTTTCGTCAATTCATAGAGAAACATTTGCTGGCAGTGAAAATGTGGTGTCTTGGGGAAATGCCAAAAATACCATGGACAGGCAGAAAACGAATAAGACATAAATGAAACCCTTAAAATGACACACTAGAGAACATAAAAATTGAAAACTATATTTCCACATCGGGGTTTCAACCTATCGCCTCCAAATGACGACAGCGCCTCGCTGCAGGAATAAATGTACTTCGACGCATGACCAACTAGGCACATTACAAAAGTCTCACCATCAGCCAGGCTATCATCCACCTGGTCACACAGTGCTAATGATGACACGTTTTATTGAAATTTAATTTTTGATTATCATTAACCTCAACCAACAACTCTAGCCACGTCTTTCATTAACTTCAATCAACAACTCTAGCCAGGTCTTTCATTATCTTCAATCAACAACCCTAGCCAAGTCTTTCATTAACTTCAATCAACAGCTCTAGCCAGGTCTATCAGTAACCTCAACCAATAACTCAATCCAAGACTATGAATAACCTCAATCAAGAAATCTAGACAGGTCTGCTATTAACCTCAAACAACAACTCTAGCCAGGTCTATCACGAACCTCACCCAACAACTCAAGCCAGGTATATCAATCAGCTCATGCAGCGACTCAAGATACGTCTATCATTAACTTCAACCATCAACTCTAAGGGATGTGTAATGCCTTCAGATCTCCCCCCCCCCCCCCCCCACACCCCCCCCCTATACACTGAAAATAGCATTAGAAATTTAGAAGATGTGAGAGGAATCACTATTGTGGGACATAACACCAATAACATTAGATATGCAGATGAAACAGTATTGATTGTATATAATGAACAGGATCTGCAACAATTAGTAGATACGGTTATTGTACACACTGAGCAAATAGGGTTAGACATAAATTGTAGGAAGACAAGAGATTATGATCGAATCTCAGAAGAAAGAAATAACGCAATGTATTATAAGGGTAGGGGTATCCCCTATCAAAGGAGAAGTAAGGTGCCTCCTTCCCTCCGCTAGCCTACGGGACACCCTTGGGCAAGGTGGAGTACCCGTTTAGCCTCCCGATCACGGTTACGTGAAAGCCATATGTGCAGGTGGTGGATGAAGCTGAAGAACAACCGACAGATAGTTGTAGGGTATGGTCTCCAGCTTCACGACGGTAGGCAGAGGATCTCTTTTTTTGAGGAGACAAATGCTACGGTCATTGACCAGTATGGTCACTGCCAAGAAGGAAAGCAATGGCAAACTACCTTCTTTACAAATGCCAAGAAAATTATGTTGTGCGGTCTCATCGATAATCAGAGAAGCAGATCAGATCTGTATAGACCAATCGGCCTTTGGTGGGTGGTGTGGTCTGTGTCACCCCAGCCGCCGTTACTTCCAATGATATTTCCTGATGCCCATTGCATGTTGAGTCGTCCTGGGAGCTATCTGTCAACTTTAAAACCCCCGAAACCCGATGAGAATCGAACTCTCGGTCGCCAGGCCGGCAGGCCAGCGTCTAGCTACTGCGCTACCACGGCTCATCTTGTAAACCTTACAGGATGTTTATTCTTTGAGTCTCAGAAAGACCATGTTCTTCATCATCATGTGTTACGCCGATAAGTGTGGGCGGTCATGTTTCGCCATTTCACACGAACACCAGAGTCGTGGATCAGCTCTGTGTTCTTGTCTTGACCATACCTCGTGGACAAGCCATCCAGGTATATACTTCTCTGTCGTATCCTTGTTCTTTTCCCCTCAATTTTGCCAGTTATCACCAAGTTCTCCAGTTTATTTCGTTTCATAACGTGTCCACACACAAAAAATTCAACTGTCTACGTCTAATTTCTCTATTCAGTTTACGGTTTTCATTTATTTCTTGCAGGACTTGCCCATTGATTTTTCTGTCTGTTCGTGGATGTTTTGTTTTTTTTTAATTATTTTTTTTTTTTTTTGCATTTTCCCCAGAAACCACATTTCCATTGCCATTAGATATTTCTCAGCCTGTCTGCTCATTGTCCGCGTCTCACATCCTTAGAGAAGCACAGGTTCAATATACCACAACAATACAGCACTTGGGACAGTGAGGAGCATTTGTGTGATATTCACTGGCACAGGAACGAAGCATAATGGGGCGACCCTTTGATGTGAAGTTGAAACCGCGACTAACGACTAACTAACTTCAACACTCTTTTTCTCCCTGCAATTGACATTGTTTTATTGGTCAGTATGTTTTCCATTTTGCAAAAGGCTACCTTCGCCATAGCGATTCTTGTTCTAATCTCTTCAGTGCACCTCTCTCAGATGTTAAGATCAAGTTACGCTAATGAATTCTCGTCAATCAAAGTAGCTCTTGTTGCCAAATTTGTGCTCACGGCTGTCACCCCAGGTTAATGCACGTTCCTTTTCTATTTTAAACTTGTTGCCAACTAAAGAATGTTCTGACAGTCTAAGCTCGACACATTTTCTAAACTAACTTCCTATCCGTGTGTTTTATTTTCCTTTAGCTTTTCTACACCCAATAATCTTATGCCAGTTAGAAACTTCAGCCGTGCCTAGATCTTTTTATGTTGGAAATAAACATTTGGTCGCTGCTCTTTTTTATGCTAATTTTGTTGTTTATGCGAAATTCATCAGTTTTTTAAGTTGTACGGCGTGTGGCGCGCGCGTGCGCGTGCGCGTGTGTGTATAAGTTGAGGGCAAAGGGGAGGGGGGAGGTGTAGGAGACTAGATTCTCCAGAATGCGTTAATTTTTTTTAAAAATAACGCCAGATGTTGGTTACCAAACTGCTGAAATAGCGTTTACCTGGTAAATGTGTTTTTCTCCTTCATTGTTTGAACGCTTCTGTTTAACGCTAGCAAGAACGTTGTCTCTGTTCAACTATAGTTTAATATCTGTATTGATCTCGCCTTTTTGTTTATCGATCTGTTTTGAAACAATTGTAATCGTTTATCCCCTGGTTATAAAAGAGGTTTCAATATCACTATAAAAAAGGAAAAAAAAACGTTTAGAAATTTTCATTTGAAGGTATGTTTATGTTGTTGCTCTTGTTGCTATTGTTGTTTTAAACAAGTTTTCTATTTCACCGTCAAATGGCATTTAATTACATTGAACTGTTGCGTCAGAATTACTGAACATTGTTCTAGGGGGAAGTCATTAAGTAACAGGAATTTTACGAGTAACTGTTTTTTTTTTTTTTTTTACAATCGTGCGAACCAGAAATGTTGTGTATGTTATTTCTCAGCATAGTCCCCCTGCCTGACAACATACTTGGATCACCTGTCCACTAACTTGTTGATGCTTTCTAGGAAGAAGTTTTTTGGGTTTGGCCTTAAACCAGGTTTACACCGCCTCCTTTACCCGTTGCCATCTGCAAACCTCTGACCCCGCAAACATTCTTTCAAGGGTCCAGCCAAATGAAAGTCTGGTGGCACAAGATCTAGTCTGTATGTTGGGTTATTCAAGACTTCATATTTCTTATCACTAGTGGTGTATCCGCCGGTCTCCGTGGCTAAGGTCTTGCGGACGGGATTCGTGAGCCCGTTTACCTGCGTTTAAAACACAGCTGTGACCGATTTGGCAGCAGACCGCGTCGCGCTTGGTCTTAACTGTGTTAGTATGGGAGCCGGTCGTTCAGAAAGTAATGGCAAACTATTGAACGTAAACTTGCCAAGACATCAACAATAGCAGTAAAATGCTGGTGTTGACAGTAAATAGGATATGCAAGAGAAGTGTGGTATTCACTGCAGCCGAATGAGGGTGGGCGTTGTCGTGCAGTACAATTCCTTGTGAGAGAAGTTCCCGGCGTCTCGAATGGTAACGTGGGCTTCAGTTTGATGACTAGCATGTCACTATTTCGTCATTAATCACAGTTTACTCCCCACCTATCCCCCACCAACCCCCACTTTCCTTGAGATCCACCATATAGGGCCCTTGATATCCCTAAAGATGGTCGTCATGATTTTCCCAGCGGATTCCTGGGTCTTTAATTTTTTTTTTTTTTTAAACCGGAGACAATGGGTGTTTCCGACTTAACTTCACTTACTCTGTAGTTCGCAATGGCGCACCCAGGACTGTCTCGTGGCACAATTTGATGGAGAAAAGCATCTCCTTTTCTTTGCAGGTCATTTCCTATTTCCAATTTTAGACTGACTGGCCAGGTCAATTTTGGACAATCAGCCGCCGGGTCGGCAGGCTAGCGTCTAGCGACTACGCTACCGACCTAGTGTGCACTAGTTTCATAGATCTTATTTGGTCGTTGTAAACTGTGAATTCTAGCGGTATCTAACTGTGAATGTTAGCGGTGCCTAAATGTGAATTTTAGCGGTGTCTAACTGTGTGTTTTCGCCCGTCTATCCTGTTTCGAGGTAAATAAGGGAGGGAGAGGGGGAGACAGTGGTAGATGGGACAGACGGGGAGAGAGAGGGAGAGGCTTAGAGAGGGGAAAATGGAAAGAGAGTGGAAGAGAGAGGGTGGGAGAGAGGGGGAGAGATAGACCGAGTTAGAGATAGAGATAGGGAGATCAAATTAATAAATGAAAAGTAAAAATCAGGAACTAATTGTGCTTTTATCGAGGTCACCTGCACAATCCACACACAAATCCACGCCCACAAACAGACACACACATACACAAACATGCACGCACGCACACACATACACACACATCAACAGTGCCCCATTAAAAAACCATTAGCCGCGATATGCCTGCTGCAGTCTGCTGCCGCATGTTTGCTGTCATCCCGCTCATTCCCTGCTAATGGCGCGTCTCTCGGCGACCGCGAGATCTGGCGCCATTTCGGCTTCCTGTCCTAGCCGGAAGTGAAGCAGTATCTGGAGCGGAAGTATACATACACCATGCATACATCCATACACTCAAAACACACAATTATATCCGGTAGACACCCTCGAAGGCCCAGCTATTTGGGGATCAGAGCAAGATTGGTATATGTAATAACAGTATCATCGCGGTTTAATATGTCGGGCTGGTGGCTATGACAGAACGTCCAGTGTGCGGAAGACCATGCAGCTCCGTCTCTTCACTTTCTGAAGCTTTAACTCTCTGAGCCCAGCGACTGGCAGTACTCCTAACTACTGCACAACTTCCAGACACAGCACACAAGCGTTTGTGAATGTCCACCACATTTCCTTTCCAGCAGATAGAAATTCTATTACATTTCACTGTTTGTAACCCAAGGTTGTTCACACACGCCGTTTTAACGGATCACTATAGCTGATCTAATTGTCCAAATGTGGTACAGTTTCATGAAGCAAAAGAAATATTTCAAACCTTAAGAGTGCAAAATTCACGCTTCTATCTTTATTATTAGCCGAGAGTGCGTATGTTACTGGTATGTTACTTTCTGCCGGACCTACGTAAGTACACAAACAAATGAACTTATTTCAGTAACGAAGACACAATTCATACTATCAAATACATCCACATTGTTATAGGAGCCCATACTGTCAAAGACGTTCACACTGTCACAAGAGCCTACACTGTCAATCACATTGTTACAGGAGCTCATAATGCCACAGGAACCCATACAGTCAAAGAAGTTCACATTGTTACAGGAGCCCATTCTGTCAAAGATGTTTTCATTGTTACAGGAGCCCAAACTGTCAAAGAAGTTCACATTGTTACAGGAGCCCAAACTGTCAAAGAAGTTCACATTGTCACAGGAGCCCACACTGTCACAGGAGCCCATACTGTCACAGGAGCCCATACTGTCAGAGGAGCCCATACTGTCACAGAAATCCATACTGTCACAGGAGCCCATACTGTCACAGAAATCCATACTGTCACAGGAGCCCATACTGTCACAGAAATCCATACTGTCACAGGAGCCCATACTGTCACAGAAATCCATACTGTCACAGGAGTCCATACTGTCACAGAAATCCATACGGTCACAGGAGTCCATACTGTCAAAGAGGTTCACATTATTAATGATGGTCATGCTGTCAACGAAGTTCTTACTGTCAAGGAGCCCAATTCTGCCAAAGTGAAATATATTGTCAAAAGAGCCTACGTTATAAAAGGGCCTATACCATCAAAGAAACTGCCAAACCTTCTTTAAGGGCTTTAATAGATCCTCCCCTCCCCAGCCGTGTTTTCCTCATCTCCCCAAAAACTACTGGTACAAGTCAAAACGCCTTGCTGCTTGGCACGTCATTTTATTCATGACAAACCGTAACAGGAAACGGGTTTTCCCTGCAACGTTCGATGTTTTAAAAAACACGGCTGCGTGAGGTGAAAGAAATTACGGACGACGAAAGACATAAAAAGTGCAAATTTGTTCAATGCTTTTTGTTTCCATTTGCTTTCAACATTAACGGGGAGTTGAATTGTGGATGTTTTTTAATCATTTGAATGAAATAAAGTTTCAAGTGAATCTGTACAGCTAACTCGGAGCAGTCATAAAATCTGATTTTAGGTGCCTTGAAGATAGGAGAACAAACATCACTATGGCGATGATTGCCTTTTGCAAGATGGAAAACCACACTGACCAATAAAAATATAAAAGATGTCAACTGCAACGAGAAATAAAAAAAGAGAGTTGAAGTGGTACATAGAACCTGTACTATTGTATGGGTGAGAGACGTGGACAATGAACCCATTTTAGTTTTCAACAGAGTGGCTTCGTGGCGAAGTGGTTACGTCGACTGCCCCCCTCGCTTTGAACGTTGTGGGTTCGATTCCGGGCCACGTCTTTCTGTTCACTAGTGCAATTTTCTCGGAGACTCCTAGGGGGTCGTCGCTGGAGCTATGTAGGTGGTGCCTTGTTGGACACTTTCGACAGGCCACCCTGAGGAAGATACCGAGCTATATGGTATAAAACCCGATGCAAGAAGTCATTCTTCTTGCCTTCTAAACCATTTAAACCTTTTGATTTTCAGTTATTCCCACTACAATTCCTTGTCCTCCTTCTGTGCTGCAGCTTCCTCCTCTATCTTTTTTGTTCTTGCACTACCTCCTCTCCCCCACTCGTTCTCCTCTACATTTTTCGCCTGTTCCTCCAGCCCCTGCTCCTTCCTCCTCATATTCTTTCTCTGCTTCTCAACAAGTGTATAAACAAACTAACCTCATTGCGAGTACTCTATCTTGAGACTATGGTAAAATACACAGAGTTATCTAAAGATACTATCCCACAGTACGTTGACAGGTCAAAGAATTGCAAACTGGTCTTTCTAACACGTTGGCTACTAAGTCTTTTAACAAACAAATATCAAAGCCAAAGAACAGCAAAGATTAATAATACACTCATTTCCTCCATCGTGCGCTATCTAGAATCAACGCCATTTTGCGGTAGTTTCCGTTTCTGTCCGGTAAGTGAGGAAGTATGGCGTCCTTATATCTGGCGATCTCTCGGCATCAAACTCCGAGTGACAACAAAAGTGGCTTTTCAGTGGAGTTTTTGCTGAAACATAGACCTAGGGTTGCCAGACATCCCGGATTTCATGGACAGTCCTGATTCTTTATGAAATAATAGATAACTGAAGTAATTGCTGCAGCAGGATATAACAATAAAAATTTGCTTAAAAGTTGACAGGGTCGACTTTATTGCACCGAGTTTATCCCATATGGCTCAGCCTCTTTCCGCAGCGAAATGCCGAAAGCGTCGCACAAAGCACGAACTTCGTAGATCCAGCGACGAGCCATAGGATTTTCCGAAATAAATGCACTCTTGAACTGGAGGACGCGGCCCCGAATCAAACCCATAACCTTCAGAGCCCAAATCACACGGTTTGGCCACATCGCCACGGAGACTCCCTGGGATATAACAATACAAAATTAAAACAGAAATGTGTAGCTCCTGCGATAAAGTAAGTTATCATAAACACAGACAGTGTGCAGACCTTACAGGGAACGCAGATCCAGCAAATGAAAAACACAGTGTAAAAATAACCAAGACAATAATTTAAAACAAATAAGATACAAATGAATTATAAAACAACAAATCAGCGTGTCGGTATTAGTAATCTTCATCACAACACAAACAGATCTAATGTAAAACATGAAATATTTTTTTTCTTTTTGTAATAATTCACTGTCCCAGAAAATTCCTTCGGGACGATCTTTATTGTTAGTTGCTGTCTGGCAACGAGAATGAATATACTAAGAAGATTAGTTAGTCAGTAAGTTAGTCGCGGTTCCAACTTCACGGTAAAGGCTCGCCCCATTATGCTCCGATCCGATGCCAAGTGAATATCACACAAAATGCTCCTCACTGCACCATGTGAAAAGTGGAACAGATAGGATTCTCGACGAATGCAGCACAGGCATACTATGCATAAGGCCGCTGTCAGAATGCCAACACAAAAGTCCGCCACTAGAAACTCAGTTCAACGTCGATGGAAGTGGCCGTCACTAGAAAACCACAGCCACACATTACTGCATAAGTCAACCCAGTTAGTTCAGCGACATACCGGCCACCATTTTTCTGAAGACGCAGTTTATGCTACAAACAACTGCGGACAGATGTAAAAGCACTCTATACGAAATTCCCAGCTCACAGTATCGCTCAACGCACTCACCTCAGTAGCAGGGCGACGGAACCATGCACTACCAGTCCAACATGAGGAAAATGCGTAAGCAAACCGTAGCCACAAGCATACACACTCCAGAGGCCTTAACAGTTCAACCGCCTATCCTCAATGTTAGTTACAGTAATCATACTTAAGAAGAGCTTGAAAGCAACAGAGATGTGATTTCTGAGACGAATGTTGTAAATACCTTGGGCTGCCAGATAAACTAACATCAATTGCCTGGAAGAGACTAATGAAAGTAGAACATTATATACCACTATGAGAAAGAGACAAACAACGTTCCTTGGCTAATAAAGTGAAGAGAGGCGTTCGAGAACAAGATGACTGTAAAAATCAATGGGTAAATAGTCAGAGGCAGACAGAGAGAGAGATGATGTTGGATGGATTGAGACGGCGGCATGGAGGAATATCATCAAAAGGGTTGATCAGAAACACCAAGGACTGAGATCTGTGGAGAGACATGATAGCCTTCGAAGTCGACAAGGCACATGATGATTCTGACAATTGTAATGTGTAACATATTTGAGCTGGCTCTGTGGCGAAATGGTTCGAACGCAATCCCGCATACTGCTTACGATACACAGATGCGGGTTTTGTAACAAGACCGCCTTGCGTTGATTCTCATACAAAGGTATCAGTACCGGTCGTTCAGAAAGCAATGGCAAATTACTGAACGTAGACTTGCCAAAGAAATCACAAAGGGTAAAAAAACATTGCTAGGGTTAGCTGCCACGTCCTGAAAGGAATATATAACTAACAGACATCTTTGATTCTAGAGAAGCGTTCCGGTTTTTCAGTTACAAGATACGGCTGCCCTACATAGACATAGGTCTCGGCAAACAAACCTTGCAGACAGCTGTACGCATTGGTAGACGGGGACTGTGCTCGGACCTCACTGGTAAGCCAGGCCCCATTTACACGCTTTACATAGCACAGAACATTTGGTTACAGACTCATATTTTCATAGATCAGGGGTGGGCAAACTACGGCCGGCGGGCTGCATACTGATATTATGCGGCCCTCAAGGGCATTTAGAAATACAAAGATTTTTTCTTGTTTTTAAGTTATTATGTTGAATTTTACAGAATTTCATGTACCGTTATGAAAGTTTCAACATGTTTGATACATTTTTGTTTTCTAATTTTCTATTTTTGTAAATAGTCCTTGGCCTTCGTAAAATGCGAATTTATCGATTTTAATATAGAGAAATATTTATCGACATGTAAAATTTTAATAAGGATGATTTTATGAAAAACAGATATTTCCTCGATGAAAATAAATGATTTATTTTGCAAGAAAATATTAAATTTAAAAGAATTTTGCCGTTATAAATTATTTAAACATTTACAATGCTCAAATTAATTTATTTGCTCTGGTAGTCTTTATATATTTCTGAAATTTATTCTAAGTTTACTCCTTGTTTTCCGAATATTTTATTTTCACACACAGCCGGAAGTCGGTTTTGTTTCATTTCGTTTTTAAAGTTTTGGAAAATTCTAACTGTTAGAAGTTTATTAAAACAATGAGTGTCACTAAAAAAAACGTAAGATTGAAGATGAACGTCGTCGTTTTTAATGATGAATTGACAACTAAGTACTGTTTTATAAACGTTTGTAGCAAATCAGCTTGCTTGTTGTCTCGTGAGTCAGTGGCTGTCTTCAAGGAAATCAATCGGCGCTCCGGGGGTGAAATAGTTTCCCGCCGGCAGCCTCTACTTCCAAAGACATTTTCTGGTACCCATTTTAGGCTGCGTCGATTTCAAAGCTGAGTCTTATTTAAAAAATTATAAACCTCCCTGAATGCGTATCGAACCCATGTCCTCGTGCGCAGCAGGCGAGTGTCTAGCCACTACACCACTCCGGATCGCCATCGCTGGTGCTAGAGCCATATTTGTATAGACCAATCCACACCCGAGGTCGTCAGTATCCCACTCGCCGCCTTTACTTCTCAATAATTTTCTGGTACCTACTTTAGCCTGGGTCGACCAGGAAGCTCAGGTCAGTCCTTAAACGTCTGCTTCAATGCTTATTCGAACACGAACCCCGCTTCGTGAGGCAGACGTGCTAACCGCTGCGCTATCGCGGATCCCTACTGACAACCATGTGGGAGGGAAAAGTAGTTGTCAAACGTGCACAAGAACGACAACGAATTAAAGGCGAAAATGACACTACGACATAATCTTGAAAGTTTAAGAACAGGTTCTTCTTCTTCTTCTTCTTCTTCTTCTTCTTCTTCTTCTTCTTCTTCTTCTTCTTCTTCTTCCTCTTCTTCTTCTTCTTCTTCTTCTTCTTCTTCTTCTTCTTCTTCTTCTTCTTCTTCTTCTTCTTCTTCTTCTTCTTCTTCTTCTTCTTCTTCTTCTTCTTCTTCTTCTTCTTCTTTCTTCTTCTTCTTCTTCTTCTTCTTCTTCTTCTTTCTTCTTCTCTTCTTCTTCTTCTTCTTCTTCTTCTTCTTCTTCTTCTTCTTCTTCTTCTTCTTCTTCTTCTTCTTCTTCTTCTTCTTCTTCTTCTTCTTCTTCTTCTTCTTCTTCTTCTTCTTCTTCTGCTTCTTCTTCTTCTTCTTCTTCTTCTTCTTCTTCTTCTTCTTCTTCTTCTTCTTCTTCTTCTTCTTCTTCTTCTTCTTCTTCTTCTTCTTCTTCTTCTCCTCATCCTCCTAGTCCCACTTCTTCTCCTTCTTCTTCTTTTTCTTCATCTCTCATCCGACACACACCAGGCCCTTTGTAGGCTTGACTTCATGTGGTCGGATTTTGTAGCTATTTGTCTACGGGATAGCGTGCCCGGCCCTTCTCCAAGCCTCCATAGTCGCCTCTTACGACATGTATGGCAGGTTACAGTTTTACTGTTCCTGACTTCACTTATAGCCACCGATAACACATCAAATTCTCTGTAGAGACAATAATGAGATATAGTAATGAGAGATAGTAATGAGAGATAGTAATGAGGGACAATAATGAGAGATAGTAATGAGGGACAAAAATGAGAGATAGTAATGAGAGATAATAATCGGGGACAATAATGAGAGATAGCAATGAGGGACAATAATTGGGGGGGGGGGGGCGGCAATAACGGGAGATTAATATGAGGGACAATAATAGGGACAATAATGAGAGATAGTAATGAGGAATGGTAACGAGAGACAATAATGAGATATAGTAATGGGGAACAAAATGGGAGACAATAATGAGGGACAATTGGACATTAATGAGGGACAATAACGAGGGATAATAATGAGAGAGTAATGAGGAACAATAATGACGGACAGTAATGGCAGACAACAATTAGGGACAATAATGACGGACAACAATGAAAATGCAGAAGACAAGAGTGTATTCTAGTAAAGAAGTAACACACCTGCACAGTGAATTAAACAAACACTTCATTACAAAAGCCATTAACAATATATATATATATATATATATATATATATATATATATATATATATATATATATGTATATATATATATATATATTGAGGAACAGAGAGAGAGAGAGAGAGAGAGAGGGAGAGAAAGAGAGAGAGAGAAGGAGCGAGAGGCGAGAGGGAGAGAGAGAGAGAGAGGGTGGGGAGAGAGAGAGAATAGGGTGCGATATATTGTTTATAACTTCTGTGTTTATATTCGCTAAGGGAACACTATGTTTTCAAAACACAAACACTGCTTTGAATGAAACATGCCTTGGTATTGCATCTGGGGAACAAGTAGCCGCTGATCGCGTTACATGGAGGGCAAAGATCAGGAATGGAATAAAGATAAAGGAGAAAATGATTGCAGATAAGTCACACAATGAGCGTGTGAAACGTCATATGGTGCGTGATGGTGGCAATGACTATATGTTCACACGCACCCATTGTGGACGAACATTTACCGCGACAATTCGTCCGTTCTGGCACATTCGCTAGCGCAATGGGTTGTGGTTATTATGTCTATTTTGAAGCATAATGTAACAAACTATCGTCTATCAAGACTACAGAAAGAGACTCAGAGAGAGAGAGGGAGTGAGAGAGAGAGAGAGAGAGAGAGAGAGAGAGAGAGAGTGAGAGAGAGAGGAGAGGGATAGTGAGAGAGTGAGAGAGATAGTGAGAGAGAGACAGAGAGAGAGAGTGAGAGAAAGTGAGAGAGTGAGATGGTAAGAGAGAGAGAGAGAGCACGACTCGGAGAGAGTGAGAAAGAGTGAGAGTGTGAGAGAGAGTGAGAGGGTAAAAAAGAGAGGCTCAGCGAGAGTGAGTGAAAGTGAGAGAGAGAGTGGGAGAGATAGTGAGAGAATGAGAGGTAAGAGAGAGAGAGACTCAGAGAGAGTGAGAGAAAGAGAGAGAGAGAGACAGAGAGAGAGAGAGAGAGAGAGAGAGAGAGAGAGAGAGAGAGAGAGAGAGAGAGAGAGAGATTAAAGTAATAACTGGATTCATGGGAGTACTGACAAAAAACAGTAGGGACACGAGGAGTTAAAATAATAACTGGATCTATGGGAGTACAGACAACAAACAGTAGGTACACAAAGAGTTAAAGTAATAACTGGATCCACGGGAGTACAGACAACAAGCAGTAGGTGCACAAAGAGTTAAAGCAATAACAAAAAGATTGTCAGAGTAATAATTTTCAACGACAGTAGCCACAGTTGAATCTGGTAGTAGACCAAACCTCTGGCAATCACGAGACTTGCCGTAGATGAACCCAGCGGCTGTAGAAGCGTTAACGGTTTTTGTTGATCTCTCACGCTCAGCCTTGAGAAAACTACTCCCGTTTCGGTTGAGAGAGCTCACCCTCCGCTGTCTTATTAGATCGTAGACAGTTGTTGAGTGAGGAATTTATCTCGGTCTTGTTAAATCGTAGACGGATGTTGAGTGGGGAATTTATCTCGGTGTTGGAATTCTTAAAGGTTGAGTGGATTTGCTATTGTTTGAAACAACGGGTTTTATAACAATTAGCTGATTTGGTTTGTGAATTTACTTGTCTATGATTTGGTTTGGGAATATACTTGTGTATGGTTTGGTTTGTGAATATACTTGTGTATGATTTGGTTTGTGAATATACGTGTATATGATTTGGTTTGTAAACATACTTGTGTCTGATTTGGTTTGTGAAGTATTTGTGTACCATTCAGATTGTGAATATAAGTGTGTATGCTTTGATTTGTAAATATACTTGTGTGTGATTTGGTTTGTGAATATACGAGCTTATATTTAGTTTGGTTTGTGAATATACGGGTGTATTATTTGGTTTGCGAATATATTTGTGTACGCTTTGGTTTGTAAATATGCTTGTGGGATTTGGTTTGTGAATATATTTGTGCGCTTTGGTTTGTAAATATACTTGTGACTGATTTGGTTTGTGAATATATTTGTGTACCATTTAGTTTTTAAATATACTTGTGTGAAGTTTGCTTTGACACCCCTGTGGTTTTGTAAAGGATCGGATTCTACAGGGTGGACCAAAAGGAATGAGAACATCGCATAAAAAGTAACTATAATTACATCAAAATGTGTTTATCCACAAGAGCTTAAATTGTTTACTCATTTACTTACTTACCTATTTAGCTATACGATGTCTTTATTTCGACAATTTCCAGGCGCCATCTTTGGTTTTTTAATATGCCAATTGATTACATCAGCAGGAACTTTAATTTTTTTTACCAAGAATGACAAAAATTACCACGGAAGACCGTATTCTGATTAAACATTTGCGAATTGAAAAACAGTTGGGTGCTAGGAGAATGACCAATTAGTTTCCAAACAAAGCCTGGAGCATAGCTAGTGTCAGTCGGGTTATCAATAAAATTGACAACGACGGTACAACAGAACGTAAACCCGGAAGTGGTAGACCAAAATCTGCCAGAACACAACAGAATATTGAGCGGGTGAGTGGGCTGATCTGCAGTCAAGATGATGATCCTCACAGTCACAAAAGTCCGCGGGAAATAGAAAGAGAAACTGGTATACCACGGTTGTCGGTTCGACGTATTGTTAAGCAAGATTTACAACTCAAAACGTACAAGCGTGTGATTGTGCAGAAGCTCAATGAAAATGTCAAATTGAAACGCCTGTAACGCAGTTGGCAGCCTCTTGAGCGGTTTCCTAATGAGAGAAGTGTACGAAGCATCTGGTTTACAGACGAAAAGAATTCACCGTTGCCACTCCAGTTAATTCTCACAATGACCGCGTTTATTCCATTGAAACAAAGAAAATACAAGTTCATGAAAGTCGACTTATACAAGAACGTGACCATTTCAGCCGTAGTATCATGGTATCAGTTGGTGTGTCTCGAATGGGGAAAACTAGTATTGTGTTCGTTGAACCATTGGCACCTTGCCGTCTTGACAGACGATAGTTTGTGCTTCAAAAAGGCATAATAACTTTTACCTATGGCGGTAGCGAGTGTGACTGATAAGGCCAATTTGCGCTATAAATGTCCGTTCACAGTGGGTGCATGTGCACACGTGGTCATTTCCACCATCATGCACCATCTTACGTCTCAAACGCTCGGTGTGTGACTTATCTGCAATGATTTTCTCCTTTGTCTTTATTCCATTTCTGATGTTTGCCCTCCATGCAACACGTTCAGCGGCGACTTGCTCTCAATGTGCATTATCAATGCCTGTATCAATCATGTCCCGCTTACACACATCTTTGTATCGTAGTAGAGGCCGACCCTGAGATCTCTTACCCATCTGTAATTCACCAAAAAAGATATCCTTTGGTATTCTACCATCATCCATCCTCCTAAGATGTCCTATCCATCTAAGTCTACGAAGACTGAGCATGGAATAAACTGTCACACAACCTGATCTTTCCAATACTTCAGTATTTGTGATTTTGTCTTGCCACTTAATACCAAGAATTCTTCGCATACACCGCATATGAAAGCTGTTTAAATTTTCTCTTGGTGTGAGTAAGTTGTCCAGGTTTCACTGCCATAGAGAAGAGTACTAAGGTCACAGGCTTGATAGACAAAGACTTTTGTTTTGGCAGTAAGCTTCCTGTTCTCCCAGACTCGTTTTCTTAACCTGTTCATTGTTGTTGCTGTCTTACCAATCCGGATGTTGATTTCCTGATCTAGGGATAATTTGCTATTTATCACTGATCCTAGATATGTAAAATGGTCTACTATCTCTAGTTCAGCGTCGTCAATAAAGATTGATGGTACCCCATGTGCACCTTGTGACATAAGTAACGTTCGTTGAACCAGGCGCGAAAGTAAACAGTGAGTACTGTTGTGAACATGTTCTGAGACAAGGTTTGCTGCCTGTAATTCAAGCGACATGTGGTCGCCATAACTGGGCATTACAGCAAGACGGAGCTCCATCTCACACAGCCAGAAATACAATCAACTTTCTTCCTCAGGAGAAGAGTCGAGCCAGACATGTGGCCACCGAACAGTCCTGATTTAAACCTAGTAGATCAACAATCAGCTGAAAGATGCTGATGTTGACAGCGATGTCCTGTAAAGGATATGCGAAAAAAAAAAATTATGCCATATGGGGTGCTTTGCAAGAAAAAGTCTACCTTCGGCGAAAATTTACCACAGTTGAGCAGCTCAATTGGCAATAATTGAAGAATGGAGAAATCTTTAGCAGCGCTTTATTGACAGTAGCATAAACGAGTGGAGTCGACGCTTAGAAAAATCGTAGAGAAGCAAGGAGGACACATTGAACATGATTTCTGATTAGCTAAATACTTGGCAAACAAAACTTCATGAAACAATATAATTAATTGAATTATATGTTTAAATAAATCGTATGCTACAAGATGTTCTCACTTGCTTTGGCCCACCCTGTATACAGTAAGTAAATGGCCCTATTCAGTGCCTGGAGACGTGCTGGGTATATGGTGCTCACTAAATGTTTGTATAGATCTTTTGGACCCGGTGTTTGGTTGATTAATGCCGGTTGCCTATACTTCCCCAAGCATTTCCTAGTACTATTTTAGGGCGAAGAGTGAAGAAGAGAAAATAAGAAAAGGCACAAAGAAGAGGAACGAAGAAGAGAACAGAAGAAAAGCAGCGATGAAGAGAAAAGAAGAAAAGGAACGAAGCAGAGAAAAGAAAAAAAAAGAAACGAAGCAGAGAAAAGAAGAAAAGAAACGAAGAAAATAAAAGACGAAACGGAACTATGCAGAAAAAAATGAGAAAAAGAACGAAGCCGAGAAAAGAAGAAAAGAAACGAAGAAGAGAAAAGAAAAAAGGGAACGAAGTAGAGAAAGGAAGAAAAAACGAAGCAGAGAAAAGAAGAAAATGAACGAAGAAGACAACAGAAGAAAAGAAAGAAGAAAAGAAATGAAGAAGACGAGCGAAGAAGAGAAAAGAATAAGAGAAAAGAATAAGAGATAAGAAGAAAAGGAACGAAGATGAGAAAATAAGAAACAAAACGAAGAAGACGGATGAAGAAGAGAAAAGGAAAACAGAAAAGAAGAAAAGGAAAGAAACAGAGAAAAGAAGAGAAAGAACGATGAAGAAGAACGGAGAAGAGAAAAGAAGAAAAGAAACGAAGGAGAGAAAGGAAGAAAAGGAAGAAGAAGATAAAAGAAGAAACAAAACGAAGAAGACGAACAAAGAAGACGAACAAAGAAGACGAACAAAGAAGTGAAAAGAAGAAAAGGAACGAAGAAGAGGAACCTGTATACGTTTCAATTCACCGTAGGTGTATCACTACTTACTACAGTATACCATCTTTCTGTCATTTTCTAAGATTCAACATTCTTGTTGTCAAAAAATTCCAGTTCATTTCTGGCGCTCATTTCATAAACTTCTGTGAACCATTAGCCATTGTAACAATTCAGTATTAACGATAGCAACTTCAGCGGATTATCGGCATATATAACAGAATATAAAACAGATACATAAGTAGGTCTTACAAGCAGTTTTATCATCATCATTTGCCATGTCCATGAGAGTGGGCAAAGATGGCTCCCAATGAGAACCTATTATTATATATACGTATAGAAAGGGCATCTGCTCCGTGGCGAAGGACGTTACGGACGCAGTTCGTAATCCCGCATACCGCTTTAAAAACACAGCTGTGGGCGATTTGGCAGCAGACCAACTTGCGTTGGTTCTTATGAAATGGTATGGGTGCCGGTCGTTCAGAAACAAAGGCAAACTACTGAAAGTAACTTTACCCAGGAATCACGAACAGTTAAAATTGCTTGAGCTGACTGCTACGTCCTGTAAAGGATATGAAACTAACTCATAGAGAGGACAACATGATTTGTCTAGGAGGCCGATCCTTATCCATTAGGCCACGGAGGATCTAGAGTGAAGGGTTTACCGACGTAATACATTTGCGAAACGTAAACTTGCCCAGGAATTACAAACTTCAAAATATGAGATTACAATAAGAGGGAAAATGCTTAAGTGGATACTTTTAAATAACTCGGAGTAATTAAAACATCAAATGAAAGATGCACAACAGAGATTAAGAACAGAGAAGGTCAAAAGGGCAAGCAAAAGCTGCATTTCAGAAAATTAAAAACATCTTATTTATTCAATAGGTCACTATCATTTAATGTAAGATGGAGAGTGTGGAAGTGCTATATTGAACCTGTTTTGCTGAATGGTAGTGAATCTTGGAATGTAAATGAACAAATTAGGAAGAACTTGGAAGCAACAGAGATGTGGTTTCTGAGATAAATGTTGCGAATTCTTTCGACTGCCAGAGTAACTAACAACAACTGTCTGAAAGAGGCTAATGAAACTATAACATTGTATACAAGAGTTGAGTTGAATTGAGTTGAGTTGAGTTAAGAACCGACATCACTGCACTCAGGACATTCCCATACGTTCTCCTTCCTCTAGTTCAACAGCCAGCGAAGAGTCATACTACTAATCGTTCCCACCGCTATCTGATTAAAAGTTCTCCTGGTCTTCCCTCTCAGGTTTGATAATCTTCCAGAACCCCTGCCGATCACCCGCAATCTCATTCTTTCCACATATGGGTTCTCAGTCTGTTCCTCCGCCTTCTCCACCTGGTCGTACAAGCCCACGACCACTTCCCCCTTGTCCATAGGCAAAATACCACCAAGAGGTGCCCTCCCTGCTAGCCTATCAGCCTGTTCATTCCCTCGTACACCCGCATGGCCAGGGCAAAATATCCATACAATTCTCACGATCTGTGACCTCTGAAGCGACGAGAGCCATTCCACACGAAACATTCCTTTCTCCACCTTGCTAAGCATACTCATTGAATCCGTAATGAATACAACGTGTGTTGCAGTAGTCTCCTCTAGCCACCGGAATGCCGCTGTTACTGCCTCCACCTCCATTCTCATGCTGGAGGTCGTAGTCTCATATGCCAGACTCTCCTTTTTCAAGACTCGCCCATTAACCTTTGCAATAAAACCCCAGCCACCACGTCTGTTTCTCACCACTGACCCATCGGTGTAGATGACTATGTCACCTTGATGTGTGTTGCTCTGGATATTGTATACAAGAATAAGAAAGAGACAAACGGCTTGCTGTGGTCATGTGATGAGGAGATGGGCATTGGAGAACATCGTGACAACTGGAAAGATCAAGGGGATGAGAGGTAAAGGCAGAGCCGTACCGTGCTATGATACAGAGAGGCGGTCGCTTCAAGCGGAACCGTAAAGGGGGGCGGGGGGGGGGGGGGGGGGGGGGGTGGTTGGCTTCATAAGGGAGCGGCATTTTTAAAGGGAAAAAAAAAAACATGTAAAGAAGGCATTTCGAAGACTTGCATCATACTGGGAACATCTACAGCACGATCCTGGGCAGAGGCATCCCAAGAGAAATGATGCTGGGTGGACTGAGACGGTGGCATTATGGGCGAAGTGGTTCAGCCGCCTACCTCACGATCGGAAGGTTGTGGGTTCGATTCGGGGCTCTGTGCTTGGGTCACGAGTGCAGTATTCTCGAAGATTCCTGCGTGTTGTTACTGGAGCTACAAGGTTCGTGCTCTGTGCGAGGATTCCCACGGTCCGCCCTGCGTTTGTTTGTTTGTTCGTTTGTTTGTTTGTTCGTTCGTTTGTTTGTTTGTTTGTATGCTTGTTTGTTCGTTCGTTTGTTCGTTGTTTGTTTGTTTGTTCGTTCGTTTGTTGTTTGTCTGTTTGTTTGTTTGTTTGTTTGTATGCTTGTTTGTTTGTTGTTTGTTGTTTGTTTGTTTGTTTGTTGTTTGTTTGTTCGTTTGTTTGTTTGTTTGTATGCTTGTTTGTTTGTTGTTTGTTTGTTTGTTTGTATGCTTGTTTGTTTGTTTGTTTGTATGCTTGTTTGTTTGTTTGTTGTTTGTTTGTTTGTTTGTATGCTTGTTTGTTTGTTTGTTTGTTCGTTTGTTCGTTGTTTGTTTGTTTGTTGTTTGTTTGGTTGTTTGTTCGTTCGTTTGTTCGTTGTTTGTTTGTTTGTTTGTTTGTTTGTTTGTTTGTTCGTTTGTTCGTTGTTTGTTTGTTTGTTTGTTTCTTTGTTTGTTTGTATGTTTGTTTGTTTGTTTGTTTGTATGCTTGTTTGTTTGTTTGTTTGTTTGTTGTTTGTTTCTTTGTTTCTTTGTTTGTTTGTATGCTTGTTTGTATGCTTGTTTGTTTGTTTGTTTGTTGTTTGTTTGTATGCTTGTTTGTTTGTTTGTTCGTTCGTTTGTTCGTTGTTTGTTTGTTTGTTTGTATGTTTGTTTGTTTGTTTGTTTGTATGCTTGTTTGTTTGTATGCTTGTTTGTTTGTTTGTTTGTTCGTTCATTTGTTCGTTGTTTGTTTGTTCGTTCGTTTGTTTGTTCGTTGTTTGTTTGTTTGTTTGTTTGGTTGTTTGTTTGTTTGTATGCTTGTTTGTTTGCTTTCGCTCGCTGTGAACTCAAGCGTAGCCCATACACAAGCTACTACTTCTAGTCCATCGGACTGACTTTTGCGTATGAATTAACTTTCCCTATTACCAGTGCCCCTCGTCATCAGGTGACCCCACCCTGACTTCTGAGGTACGTGTTATTTTCTTGTAGTTTACGTCCCGATGTCAAGGTAAAGAAATCAAGTCAAGATAGAGAAGTCAACATTTTAGTCCAACTGATCGTTGTAGGGGTTGAATCCGCTACCTCGACATCAGCACACCGGAAGTGAAAGAGCAAGCGCTCTTATCTATTCGACTATGCTGTATAGTCTCATTCTTTACTCTGCGTATGAGACTGTAGGAACATCCCTACCAAAGCTCGCACCAAGTCCGTTTAGTGTATTCCGACACCTCTCTGACTTATACCGTTTCGCCTTCTGCTCTTTTTGTGTCTCATTTTTTTTTTTTAAAGCAAGCGGCGCTTGCTTGCTGTTTATTTCTTTGGTTGACTTTGCTTTGGTAGGGCGGATTACTGTATGTTTGTTCATTTTATGTTTTCCGTCTGTAGGCGTGTATTCGTTTCATAACTTTTTTTCATTTCCACTTTCAAATATAACTGCCGCGCTACGTTTTGTTTAGTTCCGTTGAAAGTTGTATTATATGAGTGGCAGCTTTTATAATAACCTGGGCTGGTTGTGTTATTCAAACCCGGGCGTTAAATTACCAGTGTGTTTGATTCTAAGCTTGTGTGAGATATCACTGTAGTTTTATTTTAAGTGGTTCTGAATTTATATAATTTAGACATTATTTTAATTTGGTCTGATTATATATAATTGTGATGTTACTGTAAGTCGTTCTGAATTTATATATATATTTCTGTGATGTTAATGTAAGTCGTTCGGAATTTATATAAGTGGGATGTTGTTTCAACTGATTAAGTGCCATGGGATGATTAATTGTCTTAAGTGATTTCCCGTAGCTGCCATGGGCATATATATAGCCGAAATGTTGTCATTGCGAAATATTGTCTCATGTAAAATATAAAAACTTCCGGTTTCAAGATGGCGACGGACGGTCGTGTTGTTTTGTGTTCGTTAACTTTTTCGCGTAGGGGATGGATTTATTCATCTCTTGCGTGTAATTGGTGTGCCAGGATGTAAAACCAGGAGTTTCTACTCAAGATCTGCGCGGGTGCTACGGAGTTCGTGCATCGAGCGAAGCCATCCTTGAGTGAATTTTCAGCAGCGTGTGTGGTTATCAGCAGTTTGTGTTTACGTTTTTTCAACATGGCGGAAGAACGTGTTTTTTCCGAGCGGTCAGCAGTCAACATAACGAAGCGGCGTGGTAGCCGCGCAGGGACAAAGAAGCAAGGTAAGCGCGGTGGTTTGAGGCGTTTTAGACTCAAGTGTCACCGTCTAGGACTCAGGAATATCCGTATTCTATATTGGAACTATGCCAGTGTAAAACAACGGGGCTCTATTTTAGAAGCCCTAGTTTACAGGAACGACATTGTAGCACTCCAGGAGACGAGACTGGGCGATCAGCTACTCCGAATTGCCGGCTTCAAATGTTTCTACAACAGACGACATCTGGGAACGGCGATTCTCATTCGCGACAGCATGGTGGCGTCAGAGCTAGACATGTCCAGTTGGGACAGTGACGATATACAAATACAGGCGTTGAGAGTTCATTCCAGTATACCATTCGTGTTGGTTAATGTTTATGCCCGCAATGCGATTATGGACGCCCAGAAGTGGCAGTGCTTAAGTGGCATATTAGGCCACGAGAGAAATGTTATTTTCTGTGGTGACTTCAACGCTAAAGGCAGAGCATGGGGAAACACTTCCTCCAATACACAAGGGGAGGAGCTCGAGACTGCACTGGAAACCATCGACCTCTTTTGTATTAACAGTGGCTGTGTCACCAGGACAGCAAGCCGTCCAGGCGATGAGGACAGTGCTATTGATCTGGCGCTAGTTTCACCTTCACTCACTACAGTGTGTAGATGGGGTGTCCTAGGACACCATGGCAGCGACCACCACCCGTGCAGCATATTGGTGGAGAAAGGCAGAACCAGGCAGCACAAGCTAAAGGTAAAGACGTTCCAGTATGACAGTACAGGGCAAGATGTGGTGAGTAAAATAAGACGTGACAAGCGCAGAACGTTTCAGGGCAGGAAAAAAAGCTGGGAGCAGCCACCGTGGTGGAGTTTCGAGGTGGAGAAGGCTTGGGTGGATAAGCGTAGTGCTGTAAGGAGTTTCTGCATTTATGACTTCCAAGGTGCTGACCTCACCTGGCAGAGGACTGACGAGGACAAGGGCAAAGCCCTGGATGGGTACCGTCCAAAAAGAGAAACCTGGACCAATGCAACAGTCTTTGCACATCATGTCTATGAAGGTTTCCACTCAGGCACTGAAACCGTTGCTGCAGCGATTGATCTTGAGGACGCATACAACAGAGTACCACTGGAGTTTTTAATGTTTCAGCTTCTTGAACTAAACGTAAGTCCATTCCTCCTTAGTTGGATCGCTGCAGCCCTCTACCAACGGAAAGTAGTTTTTAGATGTGGCAGTTGGACTTCGGAACCAACAACAATATATCCTGGCCTACCACATGGATCACCATTATCTCCGGTACTGTTCAAACGCCTATACAGTGAGAATCACCAGTGAGCAGATCACTGGACCTGGCAGGACATTGTCGTATGCCGATGATGTTTTAGTGTATCGTCAGGGTAAGGATAGAGAGGAGGTTGCTGTGGAACTACAAACCGAACTCAGTCGCATAAGTACTTGGTGTGATGAAGCTGGGGCAATGGTAAACCCAACAAAGGCAACAGTGACTTGGTTCTCGTTGAATAATCATATTGTCAACAATCCAACACCAACTGTAATGCTGTGTTCAGAGACGGTGGAAAGAACGCAGGCAATGAATTACCTGGGGATACGGTTTGATCGAAGCCTTGCTTATAATGTGCACATAGACCAGGTGATAACAAAGGCCAAGCGGGGTTTGGCAGCGATGCGGGTGATGGCGGCAGCAAACTGTGAGCAGCGCCATCTATGTCTTCTGTACGAGGGGCTGGTCATGTCTGTTTTGGAGTATGCAATGGCAATCCTGACTCTCAGCCATAAGCAGATAGAAAGGATGGAAAGGATACAGAATGAAGCTATGCGCATTATTCTTGGATGTACAAGAGATACAGCATGCAGGGCGATGCGCTACCTTCTTGATTTTCCAACCATTGAAGAGAGAATACAAGTTTGCAGGGCACGCGCCTACCTCAGAATTAACGCAAACACACAACATCCACTGCATAGTGAAATTAGGAAGGTGAAGGGCAGCAGGTTAAAAAGAGGACGGTCGTGGATGGGTCAAGCCGAAGACATTCTTCAACAGGTGTGTTCACTTGAGGACTTAGAACCTGGCGAGGAGTGGGTGCAAGTGCCAACAGACTTCTGCACATCCTTTTCAGTTTGCATCCAACTAGATAGAAAATGCAGACAAGAAAATCCGGCTGCTGTTGAGGCTGAAGTACAAGCGTTGATTTTCGAGAATTCGCTAGACGGTGACGCGGTCATCTACACAGATGGGTCGGTCGTCCGACATGTGAGAAGCTCATGGGCCTTTACAGCTCGGGCCGGAGGGAGAATTGTGAAGGAGGACTCTGGTGCTTTCACTGAAACCACAAGTAGCCTGACCATGGAAGTCATGGCAGTAAGTAAAGCAATAACATGGCTCGAGACACAGACATTCACTAGGGCTTGTTTCCTTAGCGACTCAATGAACATGATCAAGAGGATAGAGGAGGGGTCGATCCGAAGAGAATGGTTGCTGCCTCTGAAGCGGTCTCGGCTGGCAAAGATTAGTTTCATCTTCGTGCCAGGTCATGCGGGAGTACAAGGAAATGAGCGGGCTGACAAGCTCGCAGGTGAGGCTACTGTGGAGGGCGGACGCGCCATGGACCAGGCTGACATTCTGAATGCTCTACGAGAAGTGAGACTTTTGCGAGAACCAAGTGATGACTGTGAATCTACAACAATGGCCAGACTGCGGGAGCAGCAAATTAAAAGAGGGGTGGCCAAACAAGAACACTACGCAGGAAGCCAAAGAAGAT
Source organism: Cepaea nemoralis (assembly GCA_014155875.1). Taxonomy (NCBI): domain Eukaryota; kingdom Metazoa; phylum Mollusca; class Gastropoda; order Stylommatophora; family Helicidae; genus Cepaea; species Cepaea nemoralis. The sequence goes on along the minus strand of JACEFZ010020907.1, from coordinate 25,446 downwards.
TGATAAACCAACACAGAACTGGCGTCGTTAGCCGCTACACGCTGCGGGATTTGCTGAGGAGGGGATCCGAGCACTTATGGACTGAATGGTTCGATGTGCAACGAGGATGATCTGTCGACTAACTAACTAACTAACTAACTAAATATGAATACAGTAATTTTGCCAAAAGTAAAGTCAGCATGTATGTCCAACATTTAAGTCCAACATTTAAGTCCAACATTTAAGTCCAACATTTAAGTCCAACATTTAAGTCTTACATTTAAGTCCAACTTACCGGCTAAGTCGACCTTGAAGCCCTGGTCGATTTCCTTTTAATCCTCACCGAAGCAGATTCGAACACTTGACCGTCGGGCCGGCTGGCGAGCGTCTGACCACTACCCTACTGCGGCTTCCATAAACAAATGGTGCTAGTGCAAAGCATTAAGACATAATCATAATGTTGGAAG